>JAECXG010000692.1:600000-1065729 GCA_018152135.1 Drosophila paulistorum
CATATACCGCATGATTTATTTATTTTTTATACCCTTGCAGAGGGTATTATAAAATTGGTCAGATGTTTGTAACGCACAGACGTTTCCGACCCCATAAAGAATATATATTCTTGATCAGCATGAGAAGCTGAGTCGATATAGCCATGTCCGTCTGTCCGTCCGTCCGTCCGTCTGTGCAAATCAACTTCACGCTGGCATCTTAAGAGCTATCGGAATATAATTTCATATTTGAGCTACTTTTAGCCGGGAGATGATGAAGTATGAAAATTGTCAGGATCGGACTACTATATCATATAGCTCTAGAACAAAAATTTTTGCAAAAATTGGAGTATCCCATAAAGAATATATATTCTTGATCAGCATGAGAAGCTGAGTCGATATAGCCATGTCCGTCTGTCCGTCCGTCCGTCTGTGCAAATCAACTTCACGCTGGCATCTTAAGAGCTATCGGAATGAAATTTCATATTTGAGCTACTTTTAGCCGGGAGATGATAAAGTATGCAAATTGTCAGGATCGGACTACTATATCATATAGCTCTAGAACAAAAATTTTTGCAAAAATTGGAGTATCCCCATGAAATTTACCAATATAATAGAACTTGTTATAAAATCTCAGATCCCAAAATTTGAATTTGATCGGATAAATAGAACACAAGTTACAGTCAATACAAATCGGTTCTACGTCATCAGCAAATCAAACAGAGCACATGCATACGCACACACAGACGTAGCGCTACACGTATGTATGTATGTGTATGCGTGTTGTGCTTTGCTTAAAAATTTGTAGTAAAAAGAGAAATAATTTGAATGTTTTGTTTGTGTGTTGATGAATTAAGTTGCAAGGAAAGAAATTTCAAAATGTAAAAAAAATTATTGACAAGGACTGCAAGGGTATATAAACTTCGGCATTGCCGAAGTTAGCTTCTTTGATATTTTTATATCCTTGCAAAAAGGGTATATTAATTTTGGTCAGAAGTGTGCAACGCATAGAACGAAGCATCTCCGACCATATAAAGTATATATATTCTTGATCAGCACGACGAGACGAGTTCAAATAACCATGTCCGTCCGTCCGTCCGTCCGTCTGGATCGATGCGAACTCCTCCTAGACCGTAAGAGCTACAAGGCTGAAATTTTGCAAGTAGGCTTGTATATACTGCAGGGTTTGTATATCTCGGATTCAGTCGGATCGGACCACTATAGCATATAGCTCCCATACAAACGGCAAAGTCACGAACAGTGACTTTTCTCAATAACTTCGTTGTTTTATCACCAATTGCCATAAAAGTTGGTATTGGTCAGTTTTGTGTTCTTATTAATAATTGTGCCAAATTTGATCAAGATCGGGTGACTATATCATATAGCTCCCATAGGAAGGATCGGTGGAAAACAGTGACTTTCATCAGAAAGTTCGTTATATCCTATGCTAAGATTGAAGGCCGTTCTTTCGCAAACATTACCCTTTTTAGATAAAACAGTTAGTTTAGATAAAAGAGTTACTAACAAACTTGCAAGGGTATACAAACTTTGACGCGGTCGAAGTTAGCCCCGGCCCTCTGGTTTTTTATTTATTTATTTATTTATTTATTTATTTATTTATTTATTTATTTATTTATTTATTTATTTATTTATTTATTTATTTATTTATTTATTTATTTATTTATTTATTTATTTATTTCTTTACCTCAACTAACACAGCAGTCGAGAAAAAAGCTTAAGCTTAAATACAGATAATAATTAAATGAAGAAGGTAGCTTAGCTTTATGTACAACTAAACATCCCCGACCCGGTGGGGGTGTTTTATTTGCACAAGGTGCCAGCTATGCCCCGATTTACAGCCAATGTGGTCAGGGATGAGTTGCAGCCAATCCAAGTCCAGAATATTTTCAGTGGTGTCGCTGTAGATAAGTAAAAAGTATAGCGCGAAGAGAAGTGACAGAAAGATGAGGAGAAATAAGGTAAGAAAGGTAGTTAAAAGATTGGCAAAGAACACGAAAAGGATCGTGAAGAGAGTAGTTAGTCAGACATCTACTAAGGTGAATATGAAAAAAGTTTCTGGTTCGACGTGAGGGAACACAAAAATATAGTGTATCTAGTAAATTAGTGGAAATGACATCGCCGTTGACTAGTTTATGGAGAAAGAGAATGCCAAATACGAGCCTACGGTTGTAAAGTGGAGAAAGATTAATAAGAAGAAGTCTGTCAGAATAAGAAGGTAGGCGAAGACTCAGGTCCCAATTAAGACCGCGTAACGCGAACTCAAGGAATTGCTTCTGTACCGATTCAATACTACACTGGTGAATATCATATTGTTGTTAAGTTTCGTGAGAAGCATAGAATGATCAACCGTATCGAAAGCCTTACTAAAGTCAGTATAAATACCATCAGTTTTACACAGTTTCATGAAGCCATGCTGACAAGGAGAAATAGCGGCTCTGGATATGTGTTGAAGGGAAGACGTAATAATTTTCTCAAACAGCATAGGTATTGCCGAAAGATAGAAATATCCGATTTGCTACTCTTTTTAAAAAGCGGAATAATAAAAGACTCCTTCCAAATATCGGGAAAGCTACATGTCTCACTCGATATAAAGAATAACCGAGATAAAGGCTTAGATAGGGAAATCGAACACTTTTAAGGATGCAACTAGGTATTATCAGGCCCGGGTACGAAGGAAGACGTCATGGATGACAAGCTAGAGATAATACAGTCTTCAGTAATACTAGGAAAAAACATACAATTTAAATGTGGGATTGAGAAGGGATAGGGTGTGCGATACGAAGCAGTAGTAGAATAAGTCGAATGAAAAAATTTAGCAAACAGATCTGCAATATCTGAATCATTATTAGCAGTCTGGTCATTAAGTCTGAAGGTGGAAGGTAGTAAATTAGAGCGTCTTTTGGAATTAACAAAGTTGTAAAATCATTTAAAAGACAAAATTGAGATTTGGCTACACAATAATTTGCATAGTCAAGTCGCGAACCAATTATTTTATAAAGATAGAACGGCCTTCAATCTTAGCATAGGATATGACGAACATTTTGTTGAAAGTCACTGTTTTCCACCGATGGTTTCTATGGAAGCTATATGATATAGTTACCCGATATTTACCAAATTCGGCACAGTCATTAAAAAGTATATTTAACTATCAAATGTTTAATTTGAAGGCAATCACATTAAAAGTAACGAAATTATTGACAAAAGTCACTGTTTTCGACCGATCGTTCCTATGGAAGGTATATGATATATTCACCCGATCTTGATCAAATTTGGCACAGTTGTTTATAGGTGCATAAACTCAGTATTAAATTTCATGACGATAGCTTAGAAAATAGCGAAGTTATTCAGAAAAGTCTCTGTTCGTGACTTTGACGTTTGTATGGGAGCTATCTGATATAGTGGTCCGATCCGGCTGAATCTGAGATATAAAAACCCTGCAGTATATACAAGCCTACGTACAAGATTTCAGAGCTCTGCAGCTCCAACGGTCTAGGAGGAGTTCGCATCGATCCACGGACGGACAGACGGACGGACGGACGGACATGGCTATTTGAACTCGTCTCGTCGTGCTGATCAAAAATATATATACAATATATGGTCGGAGATGCTTCATTCTATGCGTTGCACACTTCTGACCAAAATTAATATACCCTTTTTGCAAGGGTATAATAAGGCTGTTACCCTTTTTGCAAGGGTATAATAAGGCTGTTAAGAAGATTGCAATTTATTTTACGAAAAGATCTACGAAGAGAATTTGAGATGTTATTAAATGTATTAGTAACGAAATAGTAAGAATTAGTAACTTCAATGGTAGGGTTATAAGGATCTTCAGGCTTGACTAGGGGCTGTGTTTCTGATGCAGCACTAAGAGTGGGATCCGAGACAAAAACAAGATCAAGGATTCTTTTAGAAGATTTAAGAATAGTATGCAAAGCATCCGCATGTAGATCATGATATCTCGAAGCTGGAGGAATATATGAACAAGAGATATATAAGCTCAAGTTAGAAAATGTAACTTCGACACAAATGAACTCAACAACTGAGGGGAGATCAATCGGCACAACACTTGAACACAGATTCGAGTTGACAGCAATGAGTACTCCACCGCCACGATGACCAACACGATCAAGCCTATAAGAAATGAAGTTATTAGAAAGAATTTCATTATCCAAAACAGAGGAGTTAAGCCAAGTTTCAGAGAATGCTAATATGTCAGCCGAAAAGGTTTGGCTATCACAGAATAGTTTCGAGAGCTTGGTAAGAAGTCCTCTTACATTTGATAATGAATGCAAAGACTAGACGTTATTAGTTTTTTGAAGCAGAAGATACAATAAGAAGGTGGACAGGCAAAGGACGGAAGCGCCTATTGGCCGCAAACTCGTGTACAACTAGGCCCTCTGGCCAAAAGATAGGGTCAACCATAGCTGAGAAATACTCATTTGGTACTGTAATTTTAAACGAGGAGACTTCGCGAGGCCTAGAAAACTTAAACTTTTGAATTAAAACTTTAGCAGGGAATATATTACCAATGTAAGCTGCCACAGACGACTCAGAAGTATCTGCAGCACTATAGTTAGTGGTGGCGGAGGAGCATTGGGACCCGCAAGAGCATGATCCTGTAATTGATCAGAGTTCCCGTGAGGGATAGATTGAGGAACACCAGGGCTTGTAATGGTTACTTCAATCTGAAAAGAAGAGCATAAGAGGGACAAGAAGATGGTGTAGGCGAATGTAAAATGGGAGAAGATGTAATAGAGAGTGCTGGCGACTGCTTATGAGGCAACTCAAGGGTACATTTCTTGGGCAACTTCTCAGAAGGTGGAACAAACTTGAATTGCGACAATAAATGAATGCTAGAGTTACACTCGTGTTAATTTACCTGTAGAATATTCATACAAATAATTATTCAATACAAGGAGCTCAACTTGTAACACTTTCTTGCAAGTATAAACAATTAAACATATACGCATTAAAATATAATTGTGCACTCTAATATGTTTATATGTATACATTGATGTATGCACATAAACATATTCACATTAATATATACAGCTAAGCATGAACATATATTTATGTACATTTTTTTTTTTTTACATTTCAAATAATATTCGTATTGAAGGAAATAGGACCAAAGCTTGAAATACTTATAAAAAAATTTTTTTTAAGTAATTTCAAAACAAAACGTTTTGAGCTATCTTTATAGGCTTTTGTTCCCTATTTTTTCCGTATTTGTTATATTAATATTATTAAATCAAAAGCGTCTTATATAGGACCATTAAAGATTTTTAATATTTCAAAGTAAACCCCATCAGTACACATGTTCGATAATACCATAAGTAAATTTGATGATATATACCCACAATGGGGTTAATCGAAACCAAATCAGTGGACTACACTGCAAACGTTATAACGAAAATAGAATCATCAAATGCTGACATGAGATTAATGATCGTATTGTTATTAATAATTGTCATAATAATGTGTGCATATGTTTTATATAAAGCTTACCTATTACATAATAAATGTGTAACTAAAAGAACCATAAGCCAAGCTAATGACCTAGATAAGGTCTAAAAATGCATATGCACACACGCCAATGCATATGCACAATGGCCACTCTTTATAATTATTTTGGCTTATGGTTCTTTTAGTTACACATTTATTGTGTAATAGGTAAGCTTTATATAAAACATATGCACACATTATTATGACAATTATTAATAACAATACGATCATTAATCTCATGTCAGCATTTGATGATTCTATTTTTTTTATAACGTTTGCAGTGTAGTCTTGATAATTATTTTGCAAGAATAAACGCTAGGCATCCAAGATTTAATTGAGGTTTTTAGAAATGAGAAAATCAGATCACAAGAAAACTCAATAATCTTGGTACAAAAGGTCAGCTTACCTTAATATAACGGGAGAAGATTTCCCAGTTCAAGGAGGCTCTAGGGTACAGATGAGTTTCATCCTCACAGTACCATATGTATGCTGTATTTCCAATTCAGCAGGCACATATCGTTTCTACCTAATGGAGGAACTAAGGCAGTAAGACAAAAAAAAAAAAAAAAAAAAAAAATACATCCATATTAATAGGCCTAACCAGTTAGTGTAGAATATGGATGAAATAGAAACGAAAATATCAAAGAAGCTAACTTCGGCTATGCCAAAGTTTATATACCCTTGCAGTCCTTGGCAATAATATTTTTACATTTTGAAATTTCTTTCCCTGCAACTCAATTCATCAATACACAAACAAAACATTTAAATTATTACTCTTCTTACTACAATTTTTCTTCTTCTACCATCCAAAGCATCGCACGCATACACATACAGTTCGTGTAGCTTTGCGTCTGTGTGTGTGTATGCATGTATCTGAACCGATTTGTATTGACTGTAACTTGTGTTCTATTTATCCGATCAAATTCAAATTTTGGGATCTGAGATTTTATAACAAGTTCTATTATATTGGTAAATTTCATGGGGATACTCCAATTTTTGCAAAAATTTTTGTTCCAGAGCTATATGATATAGTAGTCCGATCCCGATGATTTTCATACTTTATCTCACCTGGGTAAAAATAAGCCCCCAAAAAAAATTTCATCCCGATAGCTCTTAAGATGGCTGAGTAAAACGCGTACGCACCGACGGACAGACGGACAGACGGACATGGCTATATCGACTCAGCTTCTCATGCTGATCAAGAATATATATACTTTATGGGGTCGGAAACGTCTCCTTCTGTGCGTAACAAACATCTGACCAATTTTATAATACCCTCTGCAAGGGTATAAAAACTACAAAAATATTTACCTTTCCTTAATTTCCTGATACAATCAGATGAAACAAATTACAAATACAAGCAAATAAGGTATTGGATAGCCCACAATTACATACTTAAACGAGCTATGGAAGTTAACTTCGGCCTTGCCGAAGTTTATATACCCTTGCAGTTCTTTATTATATTTAATTCGATAAGAAAAGTGAAATTTCATACATCAACAGCATTAGTTGTCGTATTATGAATATGCTCAAATATTTTTCAAACTACTGAATTCAAAACACATTTAATGATTATTAAACAATATATGATATAGTAGTCCGATCCCGATGATTTTCATACTTTATCTCACACAGGTAATAAAGAGTCTCCAAAAAAAATTTCAACCCGATATCTCTTAAGATGGCTGAGTAAAACGCATACTTCAAACTACTGAATTCAAAACACATTTAATGATTATTAAACAATATATGATATAGTAGTCCGATCCCGATGATTTTCATACTTTATCTCACACAGGTAATAAAGAGTCTCCAAAAAAAATTTCAACCCGATATCTCTTAAGATGGCTGAGTAAAACGCATACGCACAGACGGACGGACAGACGGACAGACGGACAGACGGACAGACGGACATGGCTATATCGACTCAGCTTCTCAAGCTGATCAAGAATATATATACTTTATGGGGTCGGAAACGTCTCCTTCTGTGCGTTACAAACATCTGATCAATTTTATAATACCCTCTGCAAGGGTATAAAAAAATATTGTAGATCTTATGGAAAAATCCATAAAAATAGCTTATAGTAGATTGTTAGCTAAGACTCCTATAAGAAGAGACGTGCCCGGATGGGTCCACGAAATTTTCAAGGACTCAATCGCGCTGATAGACATATCAGAATCGATTTCAGAAACAAAAGATTGAACAGATTCAGATGTAGAAATACTAGATATAGAAGAGTAAAATCATAAACATACTTTTGAATCTGAGTAATGATATAAATATAGAAGAACGTGATGAAAAGTTAAATATACTTAATAAATAATCTTTAAGCAAGGAATGGGAGAAATTTTTCCCCATATCTAAAGGGTAAAGAATATATTCTCAATGAAGCTCGTGAAATTAAACTGGAAATCCACAAATCAATCAAGTGCCTCTCCCAGGTTAGAAATATATCTGAGGGCACCATAGAAAAACACACAAAAAATTTAAAAACGCTTTTAGAAATAATCAGGCTTCTTCTAAAGACCCATTACAACGACCTTTCCAAAAACCATCAAACAGCAGCTCTAGCCTTCTACAATGATTGCAAGGAAAAAGCAACATTGGCATTGAAGCGACATCAGTAACATTCAAAGAAGTTTCTGATTTGAACTCCAGTGTAAGTTTACTTAGTACAGAAGGTAAAATGACGCAAACAGTGGTAGAATTCATAAACACAGCCACCAGGCTGCTACCATACTTTGATGGTCATATTAAAAATCTACCGGGTTTCCTTTGAGCGCTTGGCCATCGAATTTATAAAATCCAAATTAAAAGGTCAAGCGAGTAATACCCTAAACTCTGAAACAACGATTGATGAAGTAAAACAAAAACTATCAACAATCTTCAAGGCTGAATCAGATCTTTTAACAGCAAAAATTAAAAATCTGCAGAGAAACCCCAATAACTGTTTCGTACACAAAAGAATTACTGAATTACTGAATTTTCCGAATTGACCCTTTAAGGCGCATATATTTCGGATGGTCTTCCAAACGAACAAGGAATAAAATACACTACCAAAGTGCAGTAAATGCGATGGAAAGCCATACCAAAAGTCAAAGAGTCAAAATGTTAATGGAATCAGGAAACTTTGATTCAGCTAAAGATGCCACCACTTTTTCAGTAGAGTCGGGCTCCACAGAAAGTTTCCAAAATAATACCATATTTTATGCTCAGAATAATGGTAACTGGAGAAAAAACTCGAATTGGAAAAATAACAACTCGAATTGGAGCAATAACGATGCCCACAGAGCCCAACGAGGCAGAAATTATTCACGCCACCGAAGAGGCGGCCGTGGAGGTGGACATAACAATAACAGACAGAACCCAAATAACCAACAGAATGGTTATAACAACACCAATGTCCGAATAGCACAAGATATTACTTCGGGAAACTCTCAGTCAACTCCAGATACTCAGTGCTAAACAACAAAGTATATACGGTTTACTTTTTTATACCCTTGCAAAAAGGGTATATTAATTTGGTCAGAAGTGTGTAACGCATAGAAGGAAGCATCTCCGACGAGTTCAAATAACCATGTCCGTCCGTCCGTCCGTCCGTCTGGATGCGAACTCTTCCTAGACCGTAAGAGCTACAGAGCTGAAATTTTGCCCTTAGGCTGGTATATACTGCAGGGTTTGTATATCTCGGATTCAGTCGGATTGGACCACTATCATATAGCTCCCATACAAACGGCAAAGTCACGAACAGTGACTTTTCTCAATAATTTCGTTATTTTATCAGCAATTGCCATAAAAGTTGGTATTGGTCAGTTTTGTGTTCTTATTAATAATTGTGCCAAATTTGATCAAGATCGGGTGACTATATCATATAGCTCCCATACAAACGGCAAAGTCACAAACAGTGACTTTTCTCAATAACTTCGTTACTTTTTAAGCTATTGTCGTGAAATTTAATATAAGCAAGTTTATTGTAACTATAAACCACTGTGCCAAATTTGATCAAGATCGGGTGACTATATCATGTAGCGCCCATAAGAACGATCGGTCAAAAACAGTGACTTTTGTCAATAACTTCGTTACTTTTGATGCCATTGCTTTCAAATTTAACATTTGTCCGTTTAACATATCTGTTAATGACTGTGCCGAATTTGGTAAAGATAGGGTAACTATATCATATAGCTCCCATAGGAAGGATCGGTGGAAAACAGTGACTTTCATCAGAAAGTTCGTTATATCCCATGCTAAAATTGAAGGCCGTTCTTTCGCAAACATTACCTTTTTTAGATAAAACAGTTAGTTTAGATAAAAGAATTAATGACAAACTTGCAACGGTATATATATTTGTTGAATCTACTCTTAAATTAGAGCCTAACAACAAGTTTGAGATATTTTTCTTTATCTAATACTTAAGATATATCCAGGGGATATTGCAGGGGCCCTCATCATTTATTATAGGGTTGGTCATTTCTTTTAAGACGAGTTCTATTATTAGTTCGCGTAAGGAAATTGGCAAGAACATTAGGGTGTACATCCAGTTTCGCAGAATACCTTAGTTGTTGACTACCTATTTCAGATTTTACCCTAGGTATATTTAGATCATTTTGAATGTTGTCGTTCCGTATGTACCACGGAGCGCCAGTGATTGATCTTAAAATCTTCGACTGCGCCCTTTTTATAATGTCGACATTGCTGGTACTTGCATTTCCCCATAGTACGCCACTGTAAGTCCATATGGGTTTCAGTACGGAGTTGTATAGGACTTTATACTCCAGACGTAGAGGGGACCGAGCATTCATGATCCATTGTAAGCTACTCTTTCAGTTTAAGCTGTGACTTTTTTGCCTTGCCCTTGCGCCAAGTTAGTCTTCTGTCTAGGTGGATACCAAGGTAAGTGACATCCACGGCTTGAGGAATTGGTACGTTGTTTAGGGTTGGAGCTGAACAGTTTCTTCTGTTAAGCGTAAATGTAACATGTTTGCATTTCTGCTCGTTGACCCGGATACGCCAGGTTGCTAGCCATTCCTCTACCACCTTGAGGTGTTCCTCTAATTTTGCAGAGGCTTGTATTGGGCATTTGGATCTGCTGAGGATTACCGTGTCATCGGCAAAAGTGGCCTTTGTAAGTCCTAAACTCGTTGGTAAGTCTACAGTGTACAGCAGGTAGAGCAATGGGCCGAGTACACTGCCTTGCGGTACACCAGCTTCGATTTCAAAGCCAGCCGAGACGGAGCCATTACATCTTACAGCGAATTTCTTGCTGTAAAGGTAAGATTCCATGAATTTGTGGGTGTACTGTGGGAGTTTCTGCCGGATTTTGAACATTAGACCCTCCAGCCAAAGAGAGCCGTACAGTATTCTTTTAGTTCGAATGCTGTTTGTATTTCGTATGTTATACGATTGACTTGTTCAATTGTCCCATGTTTTTCGCGGAAGCCGAACTGCTGTGAAGGGATTGTGTTCTCCGATGCCAGAAATGAGTTTAATCGGATCTGCATGAGCTTTTCAAAAAGCTTCGAAAGACATGGCAGCAAACTAATTGGCCTATAGGATGATGGTTGGGTTTTGTCCTTTCCCACTTTAGGAATTATGATGATAGTGGACATTTTCCATGCTCTTGGGAAGTAGCCAATTCTTAGGTGAATCTTGATTACGTCATGGCCATGGGCTTTGTTCGGCTTTATATGGTTTTTAAAAACTGCAGTGATCTCATCCGATTGGAGTTCCGAGTACTCACTATCCGTTAATGTGCTCGAAGGAAGTACAAATGAGTTTGATGTTGGATTTGGCTGGAAAACCATTTTAAGATGTGTGGCAAAAACGGATGCCCTCTCTTCGTCACTGCGGGCCCATCCACCGGTTGGACCCCTTATTGGTGAAACTGTCTCTGTAGGAGCGCTTAAAGTTGGGTGGGCTTTCCACAGAGGATGGTTAGTGCTGGATGGACTTTTCTGAGCATTTCCTTTGAGCCCAGATTTCCTGTTGTCTTACCTCCTTGGAGAGGTTGAGGCTGGCATGCCTTAAGCGAAGTTTTGCTGCTGGTGATCGAGTAATCTGCCATTCTCTTCTTAGACGTCGTTTTTTCGTTACTAATTGGTCTACCCGCCGGTTCGTAAGTAGAGGCATGTGGAGTAGATACTCTTGCTGCAGCTCCCATCATCGACTCAAGTGCAGAGACGCACATGTCAATGTCCTCTGCACCTTTCCAAAAACCATCAAACAGCAGCTCTAGCCTTCTACAATGATTGCAGGGAAAAAGCAACATTGGCATTGAAGCGACATCAGTAACATTCAAAGAAGTTTCTGATTTGAACTCCAGTGTAAGTTTACTTAGTACAGAAGGTAAAATGACGCAAACAGTGGTAGAATTCATAAACACAGCCACCAGGCTGCTACCATACTTTGATGGTCATATTAAAAATCTACCGGGTTTCCTTGGAGCGCTTGGCCATCGAATTTATAAAATCCAAATTAAAAGGTCAAGCGAGTAATACCCTAAACTCTGAAACAACGATTGATGAAGTAAAACAAAAACTATCAACAATCTTCAAGGCTGAATCAGATCTTGAACAGCAAAAATTAAAAATCTGCAGAGAAACCCCAATAACTGTTTCGTACACAAAAGAATTACTGAATTACTGAATTTTCCGAATTGACCCTTTAAGGCGCATATATTTCGGATGGTCTTCCAAACGAACAAGGAATAAAATACACTACCAAAGTGCAGTAAATGCGATGGAAAGCCATACCAAAAGTCAAAGAGTCAAAATGTTAATGGAATCAGGAAACTTTGATTCAGCTAAAGATGCCACCACTTTTTCAGTAGAGTCGGGCTCCACAGAAAGTTTCCAAAATAATACCATATTTTATGCTCAGAATAATGGTAACTGGAGAAAAAACTCGAATTGGAAAAATAACAACTCGAATTGGAGCAATAACGATGCCCACAGAGCCCAACGAGGCAGAAATTATTCACGCCACCGAAGAGGCGGCCGTGGAGGTGGACATAACAATAACAGACAGAACCCAAATAACCAACAGAATGGTTATAACAACACCAATGTCCGAATAGCACAAGATATTACTTCGGGAAACTCTCAGTCAACTCCAGATACTCAGTGCTAAACAACAAAGTATATACGGTTTACTTTTTTTATACCCTTGCAAAAAAGGTATATTAATTTGGTCAGAAGTGTGTAACGCATAGAAGGAAGCATCTCCGACGAGTTCAAATAACCATGTCCGTCCGTCCGTCCGTCCGTCTGGATGCGAACTCTTCCTAGACCGTAAGAGCTACAGAGCTGAAATTTTGCCCTTAGGCTGGTATATACTGCAGGGTTTGTATATCTCGGATTCAGTCGGATTGGACCACTATCATATAGCTCCCATACAAACGGCAAAGTCACGAACAGTGACTTTTCTCAATAATTTCGTTATTTTATCAGCAATTGCCATAAAAGTTGGTATTGGTCAGTTTTGTGTTCTTATTAATAATTGTGCCAAATTTGATCAAGATCGGGTGACTATATCATATAGCTCCCATACAAACGGCAAAGTCACGAACAGTGACTTTTCTCAATAACTTCGTTACTTTTTAAGCTATTGTCGGGAAATTTAATAATTTAAATTTAATTTTAATTTAATTTCATCAGAAAGTTCGTTATATCCTATGCTAAAATTGAAGGCCGTTCTTTCGCAAACATTACCTTTTTTAGATAAAACAGTTAGTTTAGATAAAAGAGTTCTAACAAACTTGCAAGGGTATACAAACTTTCACGCGGTCGAAGTTAGCCCAGGCCCTCTGGTTTTTTTTTAACGTTTAATATATATTTGTTGAATCTACTCTTAAATTAGAGCCTAACAACAAGTTTGAGATATTTTTCTTTATCTAATACTTAAGATATATCCAGGGGATATTGCAGGGGCCCTCATCATTTATTATAGGGTTGGTCATTTCTTTTAAGACGAGTTCTATTATTAGTTCGCGTAAGGAAATTGGCAAGAACATTAGGGTGTACATCCAGTTTCGCAGAATACCTTAGTTGTTGACTACCTATTTCAGATTTTACGCTAGGTATATTTAGATCATTTTGAATGTTGTCGTTCCGTATGTACCACGGAGCGCCAGTGATTGATCTTAAAATCTTCGACTGCGCCCTTTTTATAATGTCGACATTGCTGGTACTTGCATTTCCCCATAGTACGCCACTGTAAGTCCATATGGGTTTCAGTACGGAGTTGTATAGGACTTTATACTCCAGACGTAGAGGGGACCGAGCATTCATGATCCATTGTAAGCTACTCTTTCAGTTTAAGCTGTGACTTTTTTGCCTTGCCCTTGCGCCAAGTTAGTCTTCTGTCTAGGTGGACACCAAGGTAAGTGACATCCACGGCTTGAGGAATTGGTACGTTGTTTAGCGTTAGAGCTGAACAGTTTCTTCTGTTAAGCGTAAATGTAACATGTCAGGTTGCTAGCCATTCCTCTACCACCTTGAGGTGTTCCTCTAATTTTGCAGAGGCTTTTATTGGGCATTTGGATCTGCTGAGGATTGCCGTGTCATCGGCAAAAGTGGCCTTTGTAAGTCCTAAACTCGTTGGTAAGTCTACAGTGTACAGCAGGTAGAGCAATGGGCCGAGTACACTGCCTTGCGGTACACCAGCTTCGATTTCAAAGCCAGCCGAGACGGAGCCATTACATCTTACAGCGAATTTCTTGCTGTAAAGGTAATATTCCATGAATTTGTGGGTGTACTGTGGGAGTTTCTGCCGGATTTTGAACATTAGACCCTCCAGCCAAAGAGAGCCGTACAGTATTCTTTTAGTTCGAATGCTGTTTGTATTTCGTATGTTATACGATTGACTTGTTCAATTGTCCCATGTTTTTCGCGGAAGCCGAACTGCTGTGAAGGGATTGTGTTCTCCGATGCCAGAAATGAGTTTAATCGGATCTGCATGAGCTTTTCAAAAAGCTTCGAAAGACATGGCAGCAAACTAATTGGCCTATAGGATGATGGTTGGGTTTTGTCCTTTCCCACTTTAGGAATTATGATGATAGTGGACATTTTCCATGCTCTTGGGAAGTAGCCAATTCTTAGGTGAATCTTGATTACGTCATGGCCATGGGCTTTGTTCGGCTTTATATGGTTTTTAAAAACTGCAGTGATCTCATCCGATTGGAGTTCCGAGTACTCACTATCCGTTAATGTGCTCGAAGGAAGTACAAATGAGTTTGATGTTGGATTTGGCTGGAAAACCATTTTAAGATGTGTGGCAAAAACGGATGCCCTCTCTTCGTCACTGCGGGCCCATCCACCGGTTGGACCCCTTATTGGTGAAACTGTCTCTGTAGGAGCGCTTAAAGTTGGGTGGGCTTTCCACAGAGGATGGTTAGTGCTGGATGGACTTTTCTGAGCATTTCCTTTGAGCCCAGATTTCCTGTTGTCTTACCTCCTTGGAGAGGTTGAGGCTGGCATGCCTTAAGCGAAGTTTTGCTGCTGGTGATCGAGTAATCTGCCATTCTCTTCTTAGACGTCGTTTTTTCGTTACTAATTGGTCTACCCGCCGGTTCGTAAGTAGAGGCATGTGGAGTAGATACTCTTGCTGCAGCTCCCATCATCGACTCAAGTGCAGAGACGCACATGTCAATGTCCTCTGCAGCGCCCAGTTTCGGCGAACAGTCAATGTGGGCACGCATGTACATTTTAAATTTAAGCCAATTTGGTTTGTTGTTTGTAAGCATATATGGGCGATCAAGTACTTGAGGTCTAGTTAACAGTGTGAATAGCACTGGAGAGTGATCGGAGGTTAAATCTAGCAGTCTTTCCGCAGTGATGCGATTACGCGGAATCCTCTTGGTTACTGCGAAATCAATCAAGTCAGGCACTTTCTGTGGATCTGTGGGCCAATAAGTAGGCCTACCCGGTGAGACGCAATCCATCTTATTGAGTGGGTTGACAATTGTGTTGTACAACTGCTTGCCTTTATGCTGCTGCTGCAATGAAGCGTTCTCAGAGTGTGGAACCGTTCCACTACCGGCATTTTGAGTCTTATAGCCGCCATCTTTTATATAACAGCTGTAGAAGCTGCTAGAAGTATTCTATAGCCGCCATTTTGAGTCTTATAGACGCCAACCTTTACATCATAGCTATTCAAGCTGCTGGAACTGTTCTACTGCCGCCATTTTAAGTCTTATAGCCGCCATTCTTTATATAACAGCTATACACGCTGCTGGAACCGTTCTACTGCCGCCATTTTGAGTCTTATAGCCGCCATCGTTTATATAACAGCTATAGAAGCTGCTGGAACCGTAATATTGCCGCCATTTTGAGTCTCAAAGCCGCCATTCTTTATATAACAGCTATACAAGCTGCTGGAACCATTCAACAAGCGCCGTTTTGAGTCTTATAGTCGCCGTCTTTTATAAAACAGCTATACAAGCTGGTGGGACCGTTCTACTGCCGCCATTTTGAGTCTAATGGTCGCCATCTTTTATATAACAGCTATAGAAGCTGCTGGATCTGTAATACTGCCGCTATTTTGAGTCTTATAGCCACCATCCTTCATATATTTTGAGTCCTATAGCCGCCATCCTTTAAATAACAGCTATACAAGCTGCTGGAACCGTTCTTTTAGCCGCCATCTTTTATATAACAGCTGTAGATGCTGCTGGAACCATTCTACAGCCGCCATTGTGAGTCTTATAGCCTTTATCATTTATGTAAATGCTATTCAAGCTGCTGGAACCATTCTACAGCCGCCGTTTTGAGTCTTATAGCCGCCATCCTTTACATAACATTTATAGAAGCTGCTGGAACCGTAATACAGCCGCCATTTTGAGTCTTATAGCCACCATCCTTCAAATATTTTGACTCCTATAGCCGCCATCCTTTAAATAACAGCTATACAAGCTGCTGGAACCGTTCTTTTAGCCGCCATCATTTATATAACAGCTGTAGATGCTGCTGGAACCATTCTACAGCCGCCATTGTGAGTCTTATAGCCTTTATCATTTGTGTAAATGCTATACAAGCTGCTGGAACCGTAATACAGCCGCCATTTTGAGTCTTATAGCCACCATCCTTCATATATTTTGAGTCCTATAGCCGCCATCCTTTAAATAACAGCTATACAAGCTGCTGGAACCGTTCTTTTAGCCGCCATCTTTTATATAACAGCTGTAGATGCTGCTGGAACCATTCTACAGCCGCCATTGTGAGTCTTATAGCCTTTATCATTTATGTAAATGCTATTCAAGCTGCTGGAACCATTCTACAACCGCCGTTTTGAGTCTTATAGCCGCCATCCTTTACATAACATTTATAGAAGCTGCTGGAACCGTAATACAGCCGCCATTTTGAGTCTTATAGCCACCATCCTTCATATATTTTGAGTCCTATAGCCGCCATCCTTTAAATAACAGCTATACAAGCTGCTGGAACCGTTCTTTTAGCCGCCATCTTTTATATAACAGCTGTAGATGCTGCTGGAACCATTCTACAGCCGCCATTGTGAGTCTTATAGCCTTTATCATTTATGTAAATGCTATACAAGCTGGTGGAACCGTTCTACTGCCGCCATTTTGAGCCTTATAGCCGCCATCTTTTTTATAACAGCTATACAACTTGCTGTAACCATAATACAGCCGCCATTTGGGTCTTATGGCCGCTATTTTTTATATAATAGCTATAGAAGCTGCTGGATCCGTAATACTGCCGCCATTTTGAGTCTCATAGCCGCCATCCTTTATATAACATCTATACAGCCTCCATTTTGAGCCATCCTTTATATAACATCTATACAAGCTGCTGGAACCATTCTACAACCGCCATTATGAGTAGTATAGCCGCCATCGTTTCTATAACAAATGTACGAGCTGCTACAAGCGACATTTAGAGTCTTATAGCCGCCATTCTTTACATAACATTTATAGAAACTGCTGGAACCGTAAGACTGCCGCCATTTTGAGTCTTATAGCCACCATCCTTCATATATTTTGAGTCCTATAGCTTTAAAAGCTATACGATCTGCTGGAACAATAATACAGCCGCCATTTTAAGTCCTATGGGCGCCATCCTTTACATAACATTAATAGAAGCTGCTGGAACCGTAATACTGCCGTGATTTTAAGTCTTATAGCCACCATCCTTTACATAACAGCTCTACAAGCTGATGGAACAATAATACAGCCTCCATTTTGAGCCATCCTTTATATAACAGTTTTACAAGCTGCTGCAACCATTCTACAACCGCCATTTAGACTCTTATAGCCGCCATCCTTTATATTACATCTATACAAACTGCTGGATCCATAATAGAGCCGCCATTTTCGTTCTTATATAACAGCTATACAACCGTAATACTGCCGCCATTTTGAGTCTTATAGCCGCAATCTTTTATATAACAGCTATACAATCTCCTATAACCATTCTACAACCGCCATTTTGAGTCTTATAGCCGCCATCCTTTACATCATAGTTATAAAAGCTGCTGGATCCCTTAATAGTGCCGCCACTTTGAGTGCTAGAGCCGCCATCTTTTATATAACAGCTGTAGATGCCGCTGCAACCATAATACAGCCGCAATTTTTGTTCTTATAGCCACCATCCTTTCTTTAAGAGCTTAACAAGCTGGTGCCATCCTTAATATTACAGCTAGACAAGCTGCTGGAACCATTCTACAACCGCCATTTTGAGTCTTATAGCTGCCATTCTATATATAACGTCTATTCAAGCTGCTGGAACCATTCTACAGCCGCAATTTTGAGTCTTATAGACGCCATCCTTTACGTCAAATCTATGGAATCTGATGGATCCATAATACTGCCACTATTTTGAGTCTCAAAGCCGCCATTCTTTATATAACAGCTATACAAGCTGCTGGAACCATTCAACAAGCGCCATTTTGAGTCTTATATTCGCAATCCTTTATAAAACAGTTATACAAGCTAATGGATTCGTTCTACTGCCGCCATTTTGAGTCTTATAGCCGCTGTCCTTTATATAACAGCTACACAAGCTGCTGGAACCGTTCTACTGACGCCATTTTGAGTCTCATAGCCGCCATCCTTTACATTAGAGCAATACAAACTGTTGGATCCGTAATACTGCCGCCATTTTGAGTCGAATAGCCGAATCGTATCGTTTCTATAACAGCTATACGAGCTGCTAGAACCGGAATACTGCCGCCATTTTGAGTCTCAAAGCCGCCATTCTTTATATAACAGCTATACAAGCTGCTGGAACCATTCAACAAGCGCCGTTTTGAGTCTTATAGTCGCCTTTTTTTATAAAACAGCTATACAAGCTGGTGGAACCGTCCTACTGCCGCCATTTTGAGTCTTGTGGTCGCCATCTTTTATAATACAGCAATAGAATCTGTAATACTTCCGCAATTTTCAGTCTTATAGCCGCCATCCTTTACATAACAACTATACAAGATGATGAAACCATAATCGGGCCTCCATTTTGACTCTTATAGCCACCATCCTTTTTATAACAGCTATACAAGCTGGTGGGACCATTCTACAGATGCCATTTTGAGTCTTATGGCCGCCATCATTTACATAACAATTATAGAAGCTGCTGGAACCGTAATACTTCCGCCATTTTGAGTCTTATAGCCACCGTCCTTTGCATAACAACTATATAAGCTGATGGAACCATAATACAGCCTCCATTTCGAGCCATCCTTTATATAACAGCTATACAAGCTGCTGGAACCATTCTATAAGCGCCGTTTTGAGTCTTATAGCCGCCATCTTTTACATAACATTTATAGAAGCTGCTGGAACCGTAATACAGCCGCCATTTTGAGTCTTATAGCCACCATCCTTCATATATTTTGAGTCCTATAGCCGCCATCCTTTAAATAACAGCTATACAAGCTGCTGTAACCGTTCTTTTAGTCGCCATCTTTTATATAACAGCTGTAGATGCTGCTGGAACCATTCTACAGCCGCCATTGTGTCTTATAGCCTTTATCGTTTATGTAAATGCTATACAAGCTGGTGGAACCGTTCTACTGCCGCCATTTTGAGCCTTATAGCCGCCATCTTTTTTATAACAGCTATACAACTTGCTGTAAACATAATACAGCCGCCATTTGGGTCTTATGGCCGCCATTTTTTATATAATAGCTATAGAAGCTTCTGGATACGTAATACTTCCGCCATTTTGAGTCTTATAGCCGCCATCCTTTATATAACATCTATACAAGTTGATGGAACCATAATACAGCCTCCATTTTGAGCCATCCTTTATATAACAGCTATACAAGCTGTTGGAACCATTCTACAACCGCCATTTTGAGTAGTATAGCCGCCATCGTTTCTATAACAAATGTACGAGCTGCTGGAACCATTCTACAAGCGACATTTTGAGTCTTATAGCCGCCATTCTTTACATAACATTTATAGAAACTGCTGGAACCGTAAGACTGCCGATGTTGGAGGAGACGTCATCCTTAACTTAGATTTGTATATATTAAAATTTCTTATATTATTTGTTTAAGATTATCGGAATTTCTACCATTGTATTTCCATTAACATGTACTAAAAGCTTCTGTTACATAGCTCATGAAGAGCTTCTAACTCATGAAAACGAAATATAATAATGACTTCTTACTGGAATTCGAAGAGGAGAAGACTTATTTTTCCTACTCCACTCCACATGCTATTGAGCATTGGAGTTTTATACCATCTGCAACTGGGCAGATCAAACATTGGCGACCGTGACAGGATCTTTGCACTTCGCAAGTCCCAACATAAAGCCTTAAAAACTATATAAAGTCGTTTATTCGTTCATTATATTGCATTCATCGTTACATCATCTTGGACAGTCATCATTGGACTTTTCAGCTTACATCATCATCTTGGAAATTCATCATTGGACTTCTTCATCATTACATAATCATCTTGGATAGTCGTCATCGGACTTGTTCATCATTGGCCTTTGCAAGATATATCATCGTGGGACATTTATATTGGAGCCCTATCATAACCTAAGTCAACTTGAGTGTGTAAATTTACATTATCAATTTCCACTCAAACTTTGACTCAATTGCCACTCATTAGCGATCGTAAAGCTTTCACATGCTGTACCCTCACATGTAAAGCACTCGTAAGCTTTAACACGTGCTAAATATAAAGCACAGCGGAGTAAGTACTCAAACTGTCATATAGAGAATCGATCTACATATTAAAGCTCACTTATTAAGCTCTTGAGTGAAACTTAATGCATTTGAGTGTTTTTATTAAAACCAGAACTCGTTTAGCTTACGTTTAATTCATTTCTAACTTGCTACATTTCTATCGTTAAGGGCCCAAAATGTCTCCACTAGTTGAAACGCAGCTTCTACTTCTTAGACAACAACGGAATCAACTGCAATCAATTCAAAGTTTAAGAGCTAGAATCGATCTTGAAAATGACCCTATTATATTAGATTGTCAGTCTCAAATTGTTGAGTCGTATTTTAAACAGGCATTACAAGTTCTAACCAATATTGAGAAGCCAGATCCAGCAGACGCGAATCGGGCAGAGATAGAAAATCTTTTTATAGAAACAAAGGCGATCATATTACGGCGCATCGGCGCACGTAAGAAAGAAAAACCAAAAGAACTTAGTTTCTTTAATTCATCGATTTATCATGGTGGACATCATAATCGGCCTCCATCCCTCAAATTACCTAAATTCGACGGCAAATATGGGGAATTCAAAAAATTTATTACTTCATTTACAAATATGGTACATGAAGACAACTCATTGTCCAATGTGGACAAATTTAACTATCTGATAAGTTGTCTATCTGGCCAAGCTCTAAGCGTAGTCTCGCCATTTCAAGTATCAGACGAAAATTATCCCAAGGCCCTAGATCGCCTCAACGAGCGATATGACAAGAAAGCTCTTATTTTCGTAGAACATATTTCAAGTTTATTTAACATTGCTAGCATGAAAAAGGCAGACGCTGTTACCCTACGTACAATTTTGGATACGGTTTCAGCTCTCCGCGGATCATTGTTGTCTCTTGGGTCTGAAGCTGATGTATTAAACGCAGTACTTATTCATATTGTCATGTCAAAAATTGATCTTGAATCCAAACAAGCATACGATCGGGTTCAAGAATACGATAAATTGCCAGACTGGGCCGACTGTTATCAAATTCTCAGTCGACACAGTCAGTATTTGGAAGGGTATCTGCGAAACCGACAAGAGGAAAGACCCGGCAGAGACAAAATGCATAGTACTTCAAAAGTATTTGTTGCAGCCCAAAGTAGATGCATTCAATGTCAGTCAACTGAGCATAGGGTAGCATTCTGTCCAGTTTTTATTTCGCTACCGTTTATTGAGCGATTTAAGATTGTAAAAACAGCGTCACTTTGTTTGAATTGCCTCAATAAGGGTCATCCAGCCTCAAAGTGCCCTTCATTGAATAGATGTCGACATTGTGGAGGTTTACATCACACAAACATGCATAAGGATTCCAACGTGCAGGGAAATTATCAACCAGATGAATCTTCTATTCATCATCAATCGCAACAAATCATTCATAATACACATAACGAAAGTAAAACATTTGCAACATCAATGTTGACTCGCCACGCTCGGCGGGGATTACTTCCAACAGCAATTGTTCTCATTCAAGGCAAACTTGGTGGGTTTCAGCTCGCAAGAGCATTACTTGATTCGTGCTCTGAGCTTACCTTTATAACTGAAGAATTAGCCAAAAGGCTTCAGCTTCCGTTTCGTTACGACCATTATGAGATTGCTGGAATCGGTGAAATACGTACACATATGAAACATTCCGTATCTACCAAAATTCGTTCAAGAATATCTCCAGATGAATGGAATATGGAGTTTATCGTGACTAAATCTATATCTCTACCTCAGCCTGAAAAGAGACTAGATGTCTCAAATTGGGCCATTCCCAAAGAAGTTGAGTTAGCCGACCCATTCTATTATAAGCCCGGAAAGGTAGATTTATTGCTTAGCGTAAAGGAGTTTTTTGATCTACTTAAGACTGGTAAAATTAGTTTAGGAATTGGTCTTCCTCATCTAGTGGAAACTGCATTAGGATGGATCGTCGGGGGTAAGATTGCTGAACCTCAATCAACTCAACACTACACTTGTAATTTAACGCAACATCGGGACCTTAACATATTATTAGAAAGGTTTTGGAAAATGGATGAAATACATGGAATTCAAAATAAAGATATTTCTTTAACCTCAGAAGAACAAGCATGTGAAACTCACTTTCAGGCGCACACACAATTCCTGGATTCAGGGCGCATACAGGTTCGGTTGCCTTTCAAGGAATCTCCTGAACAACTTGGAGACTCGTTGTCCTGTGCAAAAGGACGTTTTCTTCAACTCGAAAGACGGCTTGCATCTCAACACCAATTAAAGGAAATGTACATCGATTTTTTAGATGAATATCTTAAGTTGAATCACATGGAGGTAGCTTCGTTAGATAATTTGCAATCGGGAAATCATTAAATTATTCCTCACCATTGTGTCCTTAGACCGCAGAGCTCATCAACTAAACTTGGCGTAGTATTTGACGCTTCGTCTAACTCATCATCAAATAAATCATTAAATGATATTTTTATGGTTGGTCCTACTATTCAACAAGATCTGATCCTAACATTACTCTCGTTTCGTTTGTATCGCCATGCCATTACAGCTGACATAACAAAAATGTACAGACAATTTCTCATCGCACCAGAGGATAGAAGTTTCCAACAAATCTTGTGGAGGAAGTCACCGCAGGAACCTCTTCAATTATATCAATTGAATACTGTTACCTATAGAATGTCGTGCGCTCCGTTTCTCGCAATCAGGTCCTTAAAGTTTTTATCAGAGACGTATAAGGAGTTGTTTCCAATTGGATCTGCTGTATTAGCTGAGGATATGTACGTCGACGATCTACTTTACGGAGCTGACTCAATCGAAGAACTCAAGGCTAAGACGAATGAAGTTACCAAATTGCTCTCCAAGGCAGGCTTAGAATTGACAAAGTGGAATTTTAGTGGGGCACCAACAGATTATGAATATAATCTCAATATTGACAATAGTGATGTCACCAAGGCTCTTGGCATGTCGTGGCTGCCAACTGAAGATCTTATATTATTTCGATTTGATCTTCCATTAACTGCAATACCAACAAAGCGAAAAATAGTATCGATGGCCAGGCTCTATGATCTGCTAGGATTATTAGCTCCAGTCGTAGTACGCTACAAAATCTTGATTCAAGACTTGTGGATCGAGCGTTTGGACTGGGACGACCCGTTGCCAGAGATCTTACGGACTAGATGGCAACAACTTGAAGCTGATTTATCTAATCTTGACATGGTTCGCGTAAATCGATTTGTTAACACATCACCAAAAAATAAGTGTGAAATCCATGGATTTTCGGATGCCTCGAATCGAGCGTATGGATGTTGCATATACGCAAGGGTATTGGACAACGGAAAATATGTAACTTCATTGATCAATTCGAGATCGAGAGTTGCGCCCACTCAATCACAAATCATAACTCGTTTAGAGCTTTGTGCTTCCGTTTTACTCTGCCAAACATGGACTAAAATCAAACACAAATTAAATTGTCTTGTCAGCAAAACATATTTTCGGACAGATTCAACTGTCGTTCTTCATTGGATTAAAATTCACCCATCAACTCTAAAATGCTTTATTGCCAATCGCGTATCAACCATACAAACCATACAAACTCAATCGCAAGATATTATTTGGAGTCACGTGCCGGGAAAGGATAATCCAGCCGACATTGTTTCACGTGGCTGTGCAGCGCGCGATTTGATGCAGACAATTTGGTTTCATGGACCAAAGTTCTTAACACTTGATGCATTACATTGGCCGAAATCTGAAAGAAAGACAGATTTCGAGCCCAAAGAATTAGAATTGCGAAACACCCTTGTATTGAAATGTAGCACTAGTTATAAAGAAAAGAGCATAGTTGAGCAGATCATTAGTAGACTATCATCGTTTCGTATGATTGTGAGAGTCTTAGCATACGTTTTTCGAGTTTTCAACCGAGTTCCTATCAACCGCAATAATACGATTAATGCTACAAAAAGCATTTCACTAGAAGAATTTAAATTGGCTTTTAATTATATAATCTCTTCCATTCAGAGTGATGTATATGCGAAAGAACTAAAGGACTTACAAGCAGGACGAAGTTTGAAGCCGGAGCTTCAAAAACTAAATCCATTCATCTCCAATGAACAGATAGGTTCTCAAAATATTCGACTTATCCGTGTTGGAGGCCGTTTTGCAATGGCTGACATACCATTGGACGCAAGAATGCCGTTATTACTTCCAAAGACTCATCAT
Organism: Drosophila paulistorum; assembly: GCA_018152135.1. Lineage (NCBI taxonomy): Eukaryota > Metazoa > Arthropoda > Insecta > Diptera > Drosophilidae > Drosophila > Drosophila paulistorum. The sequence goes on from JAECXG010000692.1 coordinate 624,850, forward strand.
TTCACTTATAAATATATTGAAGATCTCCACTTGCGAAACCTTCACGCGGGAGCTAAGGTTCTGATAGCGATTCTGCGCCTAACAGTATGGATTGTAAATGCTCGCGAATTGGTCCGAAAGGTTGTTCGAAGTTGCACACATTGCTATCATTACAAACCAGTAATAATGCGACAAATCATGGGTAACCTCCCAGCTGACCGTCTCCTGGCCGAACGCCCGTTTCTAATGTGCGGAGTGGATCTATGTGGACCATTCCTTACTTTGTACCGCATTCGAAGCAAAGTTCCGTACAAAACATATTTGGCCATATTTGTTTGCTTTTCTTCAAAAGCTATTCATACAGAACTAATCTCAGACTTATCTGCTAATAATTTTATTCTCTGTTTAAAGCGATTCATCGGACGACGTGGTATACCCAAAAGGATTTATTGTGACAATGCCACCAACTTTGTCGGAGCATGTTCGCAACTTGAAGGCTTCAAAGGGCAATTCTGTTCAGAACTCAATGCAAAAAATCTGGAGGAATTTAGCCGAAATGCCGGCTTTGAATTTATCTTCATTCCACCGCGTGCTCCCCATTTTGGAGGCTTATGGGAAGCCGCAGTAAAGTCAATGAAGACTTTGCTCATCAAAAATTTGACCTCTTCTCATTTAACGTACGAAGAGCTTCAATCGATTGCAATTGAAGTGGAGGCGATATTGAATTCCCGTCCAATATCCATTCACAGCGATGATCCCAATGATCCCACTTATTGATCGGATGCTCACTTCAAGCGATCCCTGAACCGGTAGTAAATAGATACTTTCGTATCTATCTCGTTGGCAAAGGGTGACTTATCTCAAGCAACGCTTCTGGGAACTCTGGAAGCGCGACTATGTACATCAGTTACAAGAACGCTCCAAGTGGTTGCATCCCGAAAACAACAAAGCAAGGGATCAATTAGTTCTCATCCATGAAGACAATCTTCCACCGCAATGCTGGATTACTGGTCGTGTGGTCGAAGCCATACTTGGTGCAGATGGAAGGGTCAGAGTAGCCGATGTTCGCACCAAAAAAGGAATAATTCGCCGCCCAATCTGCAAACTTGCTCCATTGCCTTTAAGAGATGACGTTTATGTAAATTGAAGGAGTCACACTTCCTCCTTCAATGGGGGAGTATGTTGGAGGAGACGTCATCCTTAACTTAGATTTGTAAATATTAAAATTTCTTATATTATTTGTTTAAGATTATCGGAATTTCTACCACTGTATTTCCATTAACATGTTCTAAAAGCTTCTGTTACATAGCTCATGAAGAGCTTCTAACTCATGAAAACGAAATATAATAATGACTTCTGACTGGAATTCGAAGAGGAGAAGACTTATTTTTCCTACTCCACTCCACATGCTATTGAGCAATGGAGTTTTGTACCATCTGCAACTGGGCAGATCAAACATATATATATTGATTAGTATATATTCATATATTTTGAGTCCTATAGCCACCATCCTTTACTTAACAGCTAAACGAGCTGCTGGGACAATAATACAGCCGTTGTTTTGAGTCCTATGGGCGCCATCCTTTACATAACATTTATAGAAGCTGCTGGAACCGTAATACTGCCGCCATTTTGAGTCTTATAGCCACCATTCTTTACATAACAGCTATACAAGCTGATGGAACAATAATACAGCCTCCATTTTGAGCCATCCTTTATATAACTGTTATACAAGCTGCTGCAACCATTCTACAACCGCCATTTAGACTCTTATAACCGCCATCCTTTATATAACATCTATACAAGATGCTGGAACCATAATAGAGCCGCCATTTTCGTTCTTATATAACAGCTATACAAGCTGCTGCAACCGTAATACTGCCGCCATTTTGAGTCTTATAGCCGCCATCGTTTATATAACAGCTATACAATCTCCCATAACCATTCTACAACCGCCATTTGGAGTCTTATTTCCGCCATCCTTTACGTCATAGTTATACAAGCTGCTGGATCCCTTAATAGTGCCGCCACTTTTATATAACAGCTGTAGAAGCCGCTGGATCTGTAATACTGCCGCCATTTTGAGTCTTATAGCCGCCATCCTTTACATAACAACTATACAAGATGATGAAACCATAATCGGGCCTCCATTTTGACTCTTATAGCCACCATCCTTTTTATAACAGCTATACAAGCTGCTGGGACCATTCTACAGCCGCCATTTTGAGTCTTATGGCCGCCATCATTTACATAACAATTATAGAAGCTGCTGGAACCGTAATACTTCCGCCATTTTGAGTCTTATAGCCACCGTCCTTTACATAACAGCTATACAAACTGATGGAACCATAATGCATTTTGAGCCATCCTTTATATAACAGCTATACAAGCTGCTGGAACCATTCTACAACCGCCGTTTTGAGTCTTATAGCAGCCATACTTTACATAACATTTATAGAAGCTGCTGGAACCGTAATACAGCCGCCATTTTGAGTCTTATAGCCACCATTCTTCATATATTTTGAGTCCTATAGCCGCCATCCTTTAAATAACAGCTATACAAGCTGCTGGAACCGTTCTTTTAGCCGCCATCTTTTATATAACAGCTGTAGATGGAACCATTCTACAGCCGCCATTGTGAGTCTCATAGCCTTTATCGTTTATGTAAATGCTATACAAGCTGGTGGAACCGTTCTACTGCCGCCATTTTGAGCCTTATAGCCGCCATCCTTTATATAACATCTATACAAGCTGCTGGAACCATGATAGAGCCGCCATTTTCGTTCTTATATGACTCTTATAGCCGCCATCCTTTATATAACATCTATACAAGCTGCTGGAACCATAATACAGCCGCCATTTTCGTTCTTATATAACAGTTATACAAGCTGCTGCAACCATTCTACAACCGCCATTTAGACTCTTATAGCCGCCATCCTTTATAAAACATCTATACAAGCTGCTGGAACCATAATACAGCCGCCATTTTCGTTTTTATAGCACCCTCCTTTCTTTAAGATCTTAACAAGTATCCTTTATATTTTAGCTACACAAGCTGCTGGAACGATTCTACAACCGCCATTTTGTGTCTTATAGCTGCCATTCTTTATATAACGTCTATTCAAGTTGCTGGAACCATAATACAGCCGCCATTTTCGTTCTTATAACCGCTACCAATTTTGAGTCTTTTAGCCTTAATCTTTTATATAACAGCTGTAGAAGCTGCTGGAACCAGTCTACAGCCGCCATTTTGAGTCTTATAGCCTTTATCCTTTATGTAACAGCTATACAAGCTGGTGGAATCGTTCTACTGCCGCCATTTTGAGTCTCAAAGCCGCCATTCTTTATATGACAGCTATACAAGCTGCTTGAACCATTCAACAAGCGCCATTTTGAGTCTATTCGCCATCCTTTATAAAACTGTTATACAAGCTGGTGGATTCGTTCTACTGCCGCCATTTTGAATCTAATAGCCGCCGTCGTTTATATAACAGCTACACAAGCTGGTGGAACCGTTCCTCCGGCCCCATTTTGAGTCTTATAGCCACCATTCTTTATATAACAGCTATACAAGCTGCTTGAACCATTTAACAAGCGCCATTTTGAGTCTTATATTCGCCATTCTTTATATAACAGCTATACAAGCTGCTTGAACCATTCAACAAGCGCCATTTTGAGTCTTATATTCGCCATCCTTTATAAAACTGTTATACAAGCTGGTGGATTCGTTCTACTGCCGCAATTTTGAGTCTTATAGCCACCATCCTTTACATCAAAGCTATAGAATCTGAGGGATCCATTATACTGCCGCCATTTTGAGTAGTATAGCCGCCATCGTTTCTATAACAAATGTACGAGCTGTTGAAACCAATCTCCAAGCGACATTTTGAGTCTTATAGCCGCCATTCTTTCTATAACAACTATACAAGCTGCTGGAATCATAATAAAGCCTCCATTTTCGTTCTTATAGCCACCATCCTTTTTATAACAGCTACACAAGCTGCTGGAACCGTTGTTTTAGCCGCCATCTTTTATATAACAGTTGTAGATGCTGCTGGAACCATTCTACAGCCGCCATTGTGGGTCTTATAGCCTTTATCCTTTATGTAATAGCGATACAAGCTGGCTTTTTTGAGTCTAAAAGCCGCCATTCTTTATATAACAGCTATACGAGCTGCTGGAACCACTCAACAAGCGCCGTTTGGGTCTTATAGTCGCCATCTTTTATAAAACAGCTATACAAGCTGGTGGAACCATTCTACTGCCGCCATTTTGAGTCTTATAGCCACCATCCTTCATATATTTTGAGTCCTATAGTCACCATCCTTTACTTAACAGCTATACGAGCTGCTGGAATAATAATACAGCCGCCATTTTGAGTCCTATGGGCGCCATCCTTTACATAACATTTATAGAAGCTGCTGGAACCGTAATACTTCCGCCATTTTGAGTCTTATAGCCACCGTCCTTTACATAACAGCTATACAAACTGATGGAACCATAATGCATTTTGAGCCATCCTTTATATAACAGCTATACAAGCTGCTGGAACCATTCTACAACCGCCGTTTTGAGTCTTATAGCAGCCATACTTTACATAACATTTATAGAAGCTGCTGGAACCGTAATACAGCCGCCATTTTGAGTCTTATAGCCACCATTCTTCATATATTTTGAGTCCTATAGCCGCCATCCTTTAAATAACAGCTATACAAGCTGCTGGAACCGTTCTTTTAGCCGCCATCTTTTATATAACAGCTGTAGATGGAACCATTCTACAGCCGCCATTGTGAGTCTCATAGCCTTTATCGTTTATGTAAATGCTATACAAGCTGGTGGAACCGTTCTACTGCCGCCATTTTGAGCCTTATAGCCGCCATCCTTTATATAACATCTATACAAGCTGCTGGAACCATGATAGAGCCGCCATTTTCGTTCTTATATAACAGTTATACAAGCTGCTGCAACCATTCTACAACCGCCATTTAGACTCTTATAGCCGCCATCCTTTATATAACATCTATACAAGCTGCTGGAACCATAATACAGCCGCCATTTTCGTTCTTATATAACAGTTATACAAGCTGCTGCAACCATTCTACAACCGCCATTTAGACTCTTATAGCCGCCATCCTTTATAAAACATCTATACAAGCTGCTGGAACCATAATACAGCCGCCATTTTCGTTTTTATAGCACCCTCCTTTCTTTAAGATCTTAACAAGTATCCTTTATATTTTAGCTACACAAGCTGCTGGAACGATTCTACAACCGCCATTTTGTGTCTTATAGCTGCCATTCTTTATATAACGTCTATTCAAGTTGCTGGAACCATAATACAGCCGCCATTTTCGTTCTTATAACCGCTACCAATTTTGAGTCTTTTAGCCTTAATCTTTTATATAACAGCTGTAGAAGCTGCTGGAACCAGTCTACAGCCGCCATTTTGAGTCTTATAGCCTTTATCCTTTATGTAACAGCTATACAAGCTGGTGGAATCGTTCTACTGCCGCCATTTTGAGTCTCAAAGCCGCCATTCTTTATATGACAGCTATACAAGCTGCTTGAACCATTCAACAAGCGCCATTTTGAGTCTATTCGCCATCCTTTATAAAACTGTTATACAAGCTGGTGGATTCGTTCTACTGCCGCCATTTTGAATCTAATAGCCGCCGTCGTTTATATAACAGCTACACAAGCTGGTGGAACCGTTCCTCCGGCCCCATTTTGAGTCTTATAGCCACCATTCTTTATATAACAGCTATACAAGCTGCTTGAACCATTTAACAAGCGCCATTTTGAGTCTTATATTCGCCATTCTTTATATAACAGCTATACAAGCTGCTTGAACCATTCAACAAGCGCCATTTTGAGTCTTATATTCGCCATCCTTTATAAAACTGTTATACAAGCTGGTGGATTCGTTCTACTGCCGCCATTTTGAGTCTTATAGCCGCCGTCGTTTATATAACAGCTACACAAGCTGGTGGAACCGTTCTACTGCCGCCATTTTGAGTCTTATAGCCACCATTCTTTATATAACAGCTATAAAAGCTGCTTGAACCATTCAACAAGCGCCATTTTGAGTCTTATATTCGCCATCCTTTATAAAACAGTTATACAAGCTGGTGGATTCGTTCTACTTCCGCCATTTTGAGTCTTATAACCGCCGTCCTTTATATAACTAGCTACACAAGCTGGTGGAACCGTTCTACTGCCGCCATTTTGAGTTTTTATAGCCACCATCCTTTACATAACATCTATACAAGCTGATGGAACAATAATACAGCCTCCATTTTGAGCCATACTTTATATAACAGTTAAACAAGCTGCTGCAACCATTCTACAACCGCCATTTAGACTCTTATAGCCGCTATCCTTGCCGCAATTTTGAGTCTTATAGCCACCATCCTTTACATCAAAGCTATAGAATCTGAGGGATCCATTATACTGCCGCCATTTTGAGTAGTATAGCCGCCATCGTTTCTATAACAAATGTACGAGCTGTTGAAACCAATCTACAAGCGACATTTTGAGTCTTATAGCCGCCATTCTTTCTATAACAACTATACAAGCTGCTGGAATCATAATAAAGCCTCCATTTTCGTTCTTATAGCCACCATCCTTTTTATAACAGCTACACAAGCTGCTGGAACCGTTGTTTTAGCCGCCATCTTTTATATAACAGTTGTAGATGCTGCTGGAACCATTCTACAGCCGCCATTGTGGGTCTTATAGCCTTTATCCTTTATGTAATAGCGATACAAGCTGGCTTTTTGAGTCTAAAAGCCGCCATTCTTTATATAACAGCTATACGAGCTGCTGGAACCACTCAACAAGCGCCGTTTGGGTCTTATAGTCGCCATCTTTTATAAAACAGCTATACAAGCTGGTGGAACCATTCTACTGCCGCCATTTTGAGTCTTATAGCCACCATCCTTCATATATTTTGAGTCCTATAGTCACCATCCTTTACTTAACAGCTATACGAGCTGCTGGAATAATAATACAGCCGCCATTTTGAGTCCTATGGGCGCCATCCTTTACATAACATTTATAGAAGCTGCTGGAACCGTAATACTTCCGCCATTTTGAGTCTTATAGCCACCGTCCTTTAAATAACAGCTATACAAGCTGCTGGAAACGTTCTTTTAGCCGCCATCTTTTATATAACTGCTGTAGAAGGTGCTGGAACAACTCTACAGCCGCCATTTTGAGTCTTATAGCCGCCATCCTTTACATCAAAGCTATAGAATCTGATGGATCCATAATACTGCCGCCATTTGGAGTAGTATAGCCGCCATCGATTCTATAACAAATGTACGAGCTGCTGGAACCATTCTACAAACGACATTTTGAGTCTTGTAGCCGCCATTCTTTCTATAACAGCTATACAAGCTGCTGGAATCATAATAAAGCCTCCATTTTCGTTCTTATAGCCGCCATCCTTTATATAATAGTTATACAAGCTGCTGGAACCGTTCTTTTAGCCGCCATCTTTTATATAATTATATAACAGCTGTAGATGCTGCTGGAACCATTCACCAGTCGCCATTGTGAGTCTTATAGCCGCCATCCTTTATATAACATCTATACAAGATGATGGAACCATAATACAGCCTCCATTTTGAGCCATCCTTTATATGAGTTGTCCGTAACACTGTCCGAGTTTCCAACTATATGGAAGGATTCGTTTATTTTACCTCTTCACAAATGTGGCAATAAATCCGACGTCACTAATTACAGAGGAATTTCTAAATTGTCAGCGATACCTAAACTGTTTGAGAAAATTATGACGTCTCAAATACAGCATTTATGTAAATCTATTTTTTCGCCATACCAGCATGGGTTTGTCAAGAATAGGTCTACCACAACTAACCTTCTACAGTTTACATCTTTTGTAATCCAAGGTTTTAAGAAACAAAAGCAAACTGATGTTATATATACGGATTTCAGTAAGGCTTTCGATTCGGTAAACCATGCCTTACTATTACATAAGCTGAATTTAGTTGGCTTTCCGGATGCTCTGCTTGCTTGGATATCACAATATCTAAGCAATAGGAGGAAGAGGGTTCTTTTTAAGTCCTCTCTTTCTAAGATCATTTGTGTTGAATCGGGAGTCCCACAGGGCAGTCACCTTGGCCCATTACTATTCACCATTTTTATTAATGATCTCCCCACCGTTCTTTTAAATTCTAGAGTTCTTATGTATGCCGATGATGTAAAAATCGCTAATCGCATCGTAGACTCTCTCTCATGTCATACCTTGCAAGCTGACCTGAATGCTTTTCAGGGGTGGTGTATGGCTAACTTGTTATCGTTAAACTGTTCTAAGTGCAAAATTATGTCTTTTTACAGAGGTTCTCCCCAAGTAACGAGTTACTTTTTAAATAATTTCCCGTTAGAAAGAATTAATAATACTTCATTGGTTGTAAAAGATTTGGGGATCTTAATAGACCACAAACTTAGTTTTAATCAGCATATATCGACTACTGTTAGTAGGGCTAAAAGTGTTCTTGGCTTTATAAAGCGCTGGTCGAAGGAGTTCAAGGATCCATATACTACCAAAATACTTTATACTTCTTTAGTCCGTCCCATATTGGAGTATGGATCTTGTGTTTGGTCTCCTCAATATGAGGTTTATCAAAACAAATTAGAATCTGTACAAAAACAGTTTTTACTCTTTGCCTTTCGTGATTTGCGCTGGGATCCAACTGTACAACTTCCATCTTATTCTAGTCGACTTCAGTTAATTAACCTTCCTTCTTTAGCTAATCGTAGAACAATGCTTGGTGTAACTTTTCTTTACAAACTTTTAAATGGTGAGATTGACTCTTCCGAGCTGTTGAGCCAAATTAACATTTCTGTTCCATCTAGAAGGACCCGCAATTTCATACCGCTTTTACTTCCCACTTGCACAACTAACTTTTCTCTGCACGAACCTTTTCGTATACTATGTAGTGACTACAACAGACTTTGGCACGTTATCGGTTCCGAAACATCGCTTCCCGGTATAAAAACTGCGATCTTGTCCTTCCTCGCTCGTAACTAGTTATAATCATCTTTATTTTAACCTATCCTGTTTTCTTTTTATATGTAACTTATTATCTTATTACATTTAATATTTTCTATTTCTTTAGTTTAATTTTATGTTTATATATGTAATACGCCTATGCCCTTAGGTCGGAGTGGGTAGAGGTTGTAACATTAACTTTACTTAGGGTCATTCGTAACAGGCCCGGGCCTGGTGTCATATGGGCCACTTGTTCGTACTGAGCGTTGTACGACTACGTCTATATAACAGCTATACAAGCTGCTGTAACCACTCTACAACCGCCATTTTGAGTAGTATAGCCGCCATCGTTTCTATAACAAATGTACGAGCTGCTGGAACCATTCTACAAGCGACATTTTGAGTCTTATAGCCGCCATTCTTTACATAGCATTTATAAAAACTGCTGGAACCGTAAGACTGCCGCCATTTTGAGTCTTATAGCCACCATCCTTCATATATTTTGAGTCCTATAGTCACCATCCTTTACTAAACAGCTATACGAGCTGCTGGAACAATAATACAGCCGCCATTTTGAGTCCTATGGGCGCCATCCTTTACATAACATTTATAGAAGCTGCTGGAACCGTAATACTGCCGCCATTTTGAGTCTTATAGCCACCATCCTTTACATAACAGCTATACAAGCTGATGGAACAATAATACAGCCTCCATTTTGAGCCATCCTTTATATAACAGTTATACAAGCTGATGCAACCATTCTACAACCGCCATTTAGACTCTTATAGCCGCCATCCTTTATATAACATCTATACAAGCTGCTGGAACCATAATAGAGCCGCCATTTTCGTTCTTATATAACAGCTATACAAGCTGCTGGAACCGTAATACTGCCGCCATTTTGAGTCTTATAGCCGCAAACTTTTATATAACAGCTATACAAGCTGCTGGGACCATTCTACAGCCGCCATTTTGAGTCTTATGGCCGCCATCATTTACATAACAATTATAGAAGCTGCTGGAACCGTAATACTTCCGCCATTTTGAGTCTTATAGCCACCGTCCTTTAAATAACAGCTATACAAGCTGCTGGAACCGTTCTTTTAGCCGCCATCTTTTATATAACAGCTGTAGAAGCTGCTGGAAACATTCCACAGCCGCCATTTTGAGTCTTATAGCCGCCATCCTTGCCGTCATTTTGAGTCTTATAGCCGCCATCCTTTACATCAAAGCTATAGAATCTGAGGGATCCATAATACTGCCGCCATTTTGAGTAGTATAGCCGCCATCGTTTCTATAACAAATGTACGAGCTGTTGGAACCAATCTACAAGCGACATTTTGAATCATATAGCCGCCATTCTTTCTATAACAGCTATACAAGCTGCTGGAATCATAATAAAGCCTCTATTTTCGTTCTTATAGCCGCCATCCTTTATATAATAGCTATACAAGCTGCTGGAACCGTTCTTTTAGCCGCCATCTTTTATATAACAGCTGTAGATGCTGCTGGAACCATTCTACAGCCGCCATTGTGAGTCTCATAGCCTGTAACATCTATACAAGCTGGTGGAATCGCTCTACTGCCGCCATTTTGAGTCTTATAGCCGCCATCCTTTTTATAACAGCTATACGAGATAATGGAACCATAATCGGGCCTCCATATTGACTCTTAAAGCCACCATCCTTTATTAAACAGCTTTTGAAGCTGCTGGAACCATTCTACAGCCGCCATTTTGAGTCTTATAGCCGCCATCCTTTACATCAAAGCTATAGAATCTGAGGGATCCATAATACTGCCGCCATTTTGAGTAGTATAGCCGCCATCGTTTCTATAACAAATGTACGAGCTGTTGGAACCATTCTACAAGCGACATTTTGAATCTTTTAGCCGCCATTCTTTCTATAACAGCTATACAAGCTACTGGAATCATAATAAAGCCTCCATTTTCGTTCTTATAGCCACCATCCTTTATATAACAGCTGTAGATGCTGCTGGAACCATTCTACAGCCGCTATTGTGAGTCTTATAGCCTTTATCCTTTATGTAACAGCTATACAAGCTGGCTTTTTGAGTCTCAAAGCCGCCATTCTTTATATAACAGCTACACGAGCTGCTGGAACCATTCAACAAGCGCCGTTTTGAGTCTCATAGTCGCCATCTTTTATAAAACAGCTATACAAGCTGGTGGAACCGTTCTACTGCCGCCATTTTGAGTCTTATGGTCGCCATCTTTTATATAACAGCTATACAAGCTGTTGGATCTGTAATACTGCCGCCATTTTGAGTCTTATAGCCGCCATCCTTTACATAACAACTATACAAGATGATGAAACCATAATCGGGCCTCCATTTTGACTCTTATAGCCACCATCCTTTTTATAACAGCTATACAAGCTGCTGGGACCATTCTACAGCCGCCATTTTGAGTCTTATGGCCGCCATCATTTACATAACAATTATAGAAGCTGCTGGAACCGTAATACTTCCGCCATTTTGAGTCTTATAGCCACCGTCCTTTACATAACAGCTATACAAACTGATGGAACCAGAATACAGCCTCCATTTTGAGCCATCCTTTATATAACAGCTATACAGGCTGCTGGAACCATTCTACAACCGCCGTTTTGAGTCTTATAGCCGCCAAACTTTACGTAACATTTATAGAAGCTGCTCAAACAGTAATACAGCCGCCATTTTGAGTCTTATCGCCACCATCCTTCATATATTTTGAGACCTATAGTCACCATCCTTTACTTAACAGCTATACGAGCTGCTGGAACAATAATACAGCCGCCATTTTGAGTCATATGGGCGCCATCCTTTACATAACATTTATGGAAGCTGCTGGAACCGTGATACTTCCGCCATTTTGAGTCTTATAGCCACCGTCCTTTAAATAACAGCTATACAAGCTGCTGGAACCGTTCTTTTAGCCGCCATCTTTTATATAACAGCTGTAGAAGCTGCTGGAACCATTCTACAGCCGCCATTTTGAGTCTTATAGCCGCCATCCTTGCCGCCATTTTGAGTCTTATAGCCACCATCCTTTACATAACAGCTATACAAGCTGATGGAACAATAATACAGCCTCCATTTTGAGCCATCCTTTATATAACAGTTATACAAGCTGATGCAACCATTCTACAACCGCCATTTAGACTCTTATAGCCGCCATCCTTTATATAACATCTATACAAGCTGCTGGAACCATAATAGAGCTGCCATTTTCGTTCTTATATAACAGCTATACAAGCTGCTGGAACCGTAATACTGCCGCCATTTTGAGTCTCATAGCCGCAAACTTTTATATAACAGCTATACAAGCTGCTGGAACCATTCTACAGCCGCCATTTTGAGTCTTATGTCCGCCATCATTTACATAACAATTATAGAAGCTGCTGGAACCGTAATACTTCCGCCATTTTGAGTCTTATAGCCACCGTCCTTTAAATAACAGCTATACAAGCTGCTGGAACCGTTCTTTTAGCCGCCATCTTTTATATAACAGCTGTAGAAGCTGCTGGAAACATTCTACAGCCGCCATTTTGAGTCTTATAGCCGCCATCCTTGCCGTCATTTTGAGTCTTATAGCCGCCATCCTTTACATCAAAGCTATAGAATCTGAGGGATCCATAATACTGCCGCCATTTTGAGTAGTATAGCCGCCATCGTTTCTATAACAAATGTACGAGCTGTTGGAACCAATCTACAAGCGACATTTTGAATCTTATAGCCGCCATTCTTTCTATAACAGCTATACAAGCTGCTGGAATCATAATAAAGCCTCTATTTTCGTTCTTATAGCCGCCATCCTTTATATAATAGCTATACAAGCTGCTGGAACCGTTCTTTTAGCCGCCATCTTTTATATAACAGCTGTAGATGCTGCTGGAACCATTCTACAGCCGCCATTGTGAGTCTCATAGCCTGTAACATCTATACAAGCTGGTGGAATCGCTCTACTGCCGCCATTTTGAGTCTTATAGCCGCCATCCTTTTTATAACAGCTATACGAGATAATGGAACCATAATCGGGCCTCCATATTGACTCTTAAAGCCACCATCCTTTATTAAACAGCTTTTGAAGCTGCTGGAACCGTAATACTGCCGCCATTTTGAGTCTTATAGCCGCCATCCTTTATATAACATCTATACAAGCTGATGGAACCATAATACAGCCTCCATTTTGAGCCATCCGTTATATAACAGCTATACAAGATGCTGGAACCATTCTACAGCCACCATTTTGAGTCTTATGGCCGCCATCATTTACATAACAATTATAGACGCTGCTGGAACCTTAATACTTCCGCCATTTTGAGTCTTATTGCCACCGTTCTTTAAATAACAGCTATACAAGCTGCTGGAAGCGTTCTTTTAGCCGCCATCTTTTATACAACAACTGTAGAAGCTGCTGGAACCATTCTACAGCCGCCATTTTGAGTCTTATAGCCGCCATCCTTTACATCAAAGCTATAGAATCTGAGGGATCCATAATACTGCCGCCATTTTGAGTAGTATAGCCGCCATCGTTTCTATAACAAATGTACGAGCTGTTGGAGCCATTCTACAAGCGACATTTTGAATCTTTTAGCCGCCATTCTTTCTATAACAGCTATACAAGCTGCTCGAATCATAATAAAGCCTCCATTTTCGTTCTTATAGCCACCATCCTTTATATAACAGCTGTAGATGCTGCTGGAACCATTCTACAGCCGCTATTGTGAGTCTTATAGCCTTTATCCTTTATGTAACAGCTATACAAGCTGGCTTTTTGAGTCTCAAAGCCGCCATTCTTTATATAACAGCTACACGAGCTGCTGGAACCATTCAACAAGCGCCGTTTTGAGTCTTATAGTCGCCATCTTTTATAAAACAGCTATACAAGCTGGTGGAACCGTTCTACTGCCGCCATTTTGAGTCTTATGGTCGCCATCTTTTATATAACAGCTATACAAGCTGTTGGATCTGTAATACTGCCGCCGTTTTGAGTCTTATAGCCGCCATCCTTTACATAACAACTATACAAGATGATGAAACCATAATCGGGCCTCCATTTTGACTCTTATAGCCACCATCCTTTTTATAACAGCTATACAAGCTGCTGGGACCATTCTACAGCCGCCATTTTGAGTCTTATGGCCGCCATCATTTACATAACAATTATAGAAGCTGCTGGAACCGTAATACTTCCGCCATTTTGAGTCTTATAGCCACCGTCCTTTACATAACAGCTATACAAACTGATGGAACCAGAATACAGCCTCCATTTTGAGCCATCCTTTATATAACAGCTATACAGGCTGCTGGAACCATTCTACAACCGCCGTTTTGAGTCTTATAGCCGCCATACTTTACATAACATTTATAGAAGCTGCTCAAACCGTAATACAGCCGCCATTTTGAGTCTTATAGCCACCATCCTTCATATATTTTGAGTCCTATAGTCACCATCCTTTACTTAACAGCTATACGAGCTGCTGGAACAATAATACAGCCGCCATTTTGAGTCATATGGGCGCCATCCTTTACATAACATTTATGGAAGCTGCTGGAACCGTAATACTTCCGCCATTTTGAGTCTTATAGCCACCGTCCTTTAAATAACAGCTATACAAGCTGCTGGAACCGTTCTTTTAGCCGCCATCTTTTATATAACAGCTGTAGAAGCTGCTGGAACCATTCTACAGCCGCCATTTTGAGTCTTATAGCCGCCATCCTTGCCGCCATTTTGAGTCTTATAGCCACCATCCTTTACATCAAAGCTATAGAATCTGATGGATCCATAATACTGCCGCCATTTGGAGTAGTATAGCCGCCATCGTTTCTATAACAAATGTACGAGCTGCTGGAACCATTCTACAGCCGCCATTGTGAGTCTTATAGCCTTTATCGTTTATGTAAATGCTATACAAGCTGGTGGAACCGTTCTACTGCCGCTATTGTGAGCCTTATAGCCGCCATCTTTTTTAAAACATCTATACAACTTGCTGTAACCATAATACGGCCGCCATTTGGGTTTTATGGCCGCCATTTTTTATATAACAGCTGTAGAAGCTGCTGGAACCATTCTGCAGCCGCCATTTTGAGTCTTATAGCCGCCATCCTTTACATCAAAGCTATAGAATCTGATGGATCCATAATACTGCCGCCATTTGGAGTAGTATAGCCGCCATCGTTTCTATAACAAATGTACGAGCTGTTGGAACCAATCTACAAGCGACATTTTGAGTCTTATAGCCGCCATTTTTTCTATAACAGCTATACAAGCTGCTGGAATCATAATAAAGCCTCCATTTTCGTTCTTATAGCCACCATCCTTTATATAACAGCTATACAAGCTGGCTTTTTGAGTCTCAAAGCCGCCATTCTTTATATAACAGCTATACGAGCTGCTGGAACCATTCAACAAGCGCCGTTTTGAGTCTTATAGTCGCCATCTTTTATAAAACAGCTATACAAGCTGGTGGAACCGTTCTACTGCCGCCATTTTGAGTCTTATGGCCGCCATCATTTACATAACAATTATAGAAGCTGCTGGAACCGTAATACTTCCGCCATTTTGAGTCTTATAGCCACCGTCCTTTAAATAACAGCTATACAAGCTGCTGGAACCGTTCTTTTAGCCGCCATCTTTTATATAACAGCCGTAGATGCTGCTGGAACCATTCTACAGCCGCTATTGTGAGTCTTATAGCCTTTATCCTTTATGTAACAGCTATACAAGCTGGCTTTTTGAGTCTCAAAGCCGCCATTCTTTATATAACAGCTATACGAGCTGCTGGAACCATTCAACAAGCGCCGTTTTGAGTCTTATAGTCGCCATCTTTTATAAAACAGCTATACAAGCTGGTGGAACCGTTCTACTGCCGCCATTTTGAGTCTTATGGTCGCCATCTTTTATATAACAGCTATAGAAGCTGCTGGATCTGGAATACTGCCGCCATTTGGAGTAGTATAGCCGCCATCGTTTCTATAACAAATGTACGAGCTGCTGGAACCATTCTACAGCCGCCATTGTGAGTCTTATAGCCTTCATCGTTTATGTAAATGCTGTACAAGCTGGTGGAACCGTTCTACTGCCGCTATTTTGAGCCTTATAGCCGCCATCTTTTTTAAAACATCTATACAACTTGCTGTAACCATAATACAGCCGCCATTTGGGTTTTAAGGCCGCCATTTTTTATATAACAGCTGTAGAAGCTGCTGGAACCATTCTACAGCCGCCATTTTGAGTCTTATAGCCGCCATCCTTTACATCAAAGCTATAGATTCTGATGGATCCATAATACTGCCGCCATTTGGAGTAGTATAGCCGCCATCGTTTCTATAACAAATGTACGATCTGCTGGAACCATTCTACAAACGACATTTTGAGTCTTATTGCCGCCATTCTTTCTATAACAGCTATACAAGCTGCTGGAATCATAATAAAGCCTCCCTTTTCGTTCTTATAGCCGCCATCCTTTACATAATAGCTATACAAGCTGCTGGAACCGTTCTTTTAGCCGCCATCTTTTATATAACAGCTGTAGATGGTGCTGGAACCATTCTACAGCCGTCATTGTGAGTCTTATAGCCTTTATCCTTTATGTAACAGCTATACAAGCTGGTGGAATCGCTCTACTGCCGCCATTTTGAGTCTTATAGCCGCCATCCTTTTTATAACAGCTATACGAGATAATGGAACCATAATCGGGCCTCCATTTTGACTCTTAAAGCCACCATCCTTTATTAAACAGCTTTTGAAGCTGCTGGAACCGTAATACTTCCGCCATTTTGAGTCTTATAGCCACCGTCCTTTAAATAACAGCTATACAAGCTGCTGGAACAGTTCTTTTAGCCGCCATCTTTTATATAACAGCTGTAGAAGCTGCTGGAACCATTCTACAGCCGCCATTTTGAGTCTTATAGCCGCCATCCTTGCCGTCATTTTGAGTCTTATAGCCGCCATCCTTTACATCAAAGCTATTGAATCTGAGGGATCCATAATACTGCCGCCATTTTGAGTAGCATAGCCGCCATCGTTTCTATAACAAATGTACGAGCTGTTGGAACCAATCTACAAGCGACATTTTGAATCTTATAGCCGCCATTCTTTCTATAACAGCTATACAAGCTGCTGGAATCATAACAAAGCCTCCATTTTCGTTCTTATAGCCGCCATCCTTTATATAATAGTTATACAAGCTGCTGGAACCGTTCTTTTAGCCGCCATCTTTTATATAATTATATAACAGCTGTAGATGCTGCTGGAACCATTCACCAGTCGCCATTGTGAGTCTTATAGCCTTTATCCTTTATGTAACAGCTATACAAGCTGGCTTTTTGAGTCTCAAAGCCGCCATTCTTTATATAACAGCTATACGAGCTGCTGAAACCATTCAACAAGCGCCGTTTTGAGTCTTATAGTCGCCATCTTTTATAAAACAGCTATACAAGCTGGTGGAACCGTTCTACTGCCGCCATTTTGAGTCTTATGGCCGCCATCATTTACATAACAATTATAGAAGCTGCTGGAACCGTAATACCTCCGCCATTTGGAACCGTGCTGGAACCGTTCTTTTAGCCGCCATCTTTCATATAACAGCTGTAGATGCTGCTGGAACCATTCTACAGCCGCTATTGTGAGTCTTATAGCCTTTATCCTTTATGTAACAGCTATACAAGCTGGCTTTTTGAGTCTCAAAGCCGCCATTCTTTATATAACAGCTATACGAGCTGCTGAAACCATTCAACAAGCGCCGTTTTGAGTCTTATAGTCGCCATCTTTTATAAAACAGCTATACAAGCTGGTGGAACCGTTCTACTGCCGCCATTTTGAGTCTTATGGTCGCCATCTTTTATATAACAGCTATAGAAGCTGCTGGATCTGTAATACTGCCGCCATTTTGAGTCTTATAGCCGCCATCCTTTACATAACAACTATACAAGATGATGAAACCATAAACGGGCCTCCATTTTGACTCTTATAGCCACCATCCTTTATTAAACAGCTTTTGAAGCTGCTGGAACCGTAATACTGCCGCCATTTTGAGTCTTATAGCCGCCATCCTTTATATAACATCTATACAAGCTGCTGGAACCGTTCTTTTAGCCGCCATCTTTTATATAACAGCTGTAGATGCTGCTGGAACCATTCTACAGCCGCCATTGTGAGTCTTATAGCCTTTATCCTTTATGTAACATCTATACAAGCTGGTGGAATCGCTCTACTGCCGCCATTTTGAGACTTATAGCCGCCATCCTTTTTATAACAGCTATACGAGATAATGGAACCATAATCGGGCCTCCATTTTGACTCTTAAAGCCACCATCCTTTATTAAACAGCTTTTGAAGCTGCTGGAACCGTAATACTGCCGCCATTTTGAGTCTTATAGCCGCCATCCTTTATATAACATCTATACAAGCTGACGGAACCATAATATAGCCTCCATTTTGAGCCATCCTTTATATAACAGCTGCTGGAACCATTCTACAACCGCCATTTTGAGTAGTATTGCCGCCATCGTTTCTATAACAAATGTACATAAGACTGCCGCCATTTTGAGTCTTATAGCCACCATCCTTCATATATTTTGAGTCCTATAGTCACCATCCTTTACTTAACAGCTATACGAGCTGCTGGAACAATAATACAGCCGCCATTTTGAGTCCTATGGGCGCCATCCTTTACATATCATTTATAGAAGCTGCTGGAACCGTAATACTTCCGCCATTTTGAGTCTTATAGCCACCGTCCTTTAAATAACAGCTATACAAGCTGCTGGAACCGTTCTTTTAGCCGCCATCTTTTATATAACAGCTGTAGAAGCTGCTGGAACCATTCTACAGCCGCCATTTTGAGTCTTATAGCCGCCATCCTTTACATCAAAGCTATAGATTCTGATGGATCCATAATACTGCCGCCATTTGGAGTAGTATAGCCGCCATCGTTTCTATAACAAATGTACGATCTGCTGGAACCATTCTACAAACGACATTTTGAGTCTTATAGCCGCCATTCTTTCTATAACAGCTATACAAGCTGCTGGAATCATAATAAAGCCTCCCTTTTCGTTCTTATAGCCGCCATCCTTTACATAATAGCTATACAAGCTGCTGGAACCGTTCTTTTAGCCGCCATCTTTTATATAACAGCTGTAGATGCTGCTGGAACCATTCTACAGCCGCTATTGTGAGTCTTATAGCCTTTATCCTTTATGTAACAGCTATACAAGCTGGCTTTTTGAGTCTCAAAGCCGCCATTCTTTATATAACAGCTATACGAGCTGCTGAAACCATTCAACAAGCGCCGTTTTGAGTCTTATAGTCGCCATCTTTTATAAAACAGCTATACAAGCTGGTGGAACCGTTCTACTGCCGCCATTTTGAGTCTTATGGTCGCCATCTTTTATATAACAGCTATAGAAGCTGCTGGATCTGTAATACTGCCGCCATTTTGAGTCTTATAGCCGCCATCCTTTACATAACAACTATACAAGATGATGAAACCATAATCGGGCCTCCATTTTGACTCTTATAGCCACCATCCTTTATTAAACAGCTTTTGAAGCTGCTGGAACCGTAATACTGCCGCCATTTTGAGTCTTATAGCCGGCATCCTTTATATAACATCTATACAAGCTGCTGGAACCGTTCTTTTAGCCGCCATCTTTTACATAACAGCTGTAGATGCTGCTGGAACCATTCTACAGCCGCCCTTGTGGGTCTTATAGCCTGTAACATCTATACAAGCTGGTGGAATCGCTCGACTGCCGCCATTTTGAGTCTTATAGCCGCCATCCTTTTTATAACAGCTATACGAGATAATGGAACCATAATCGGGCCTCCATTTTGACTCTTAAAGCCACCATCCTTTATTAAACAGCTTTTGAAGCTGCTGGAACCGTAATACTGCCGCCATTTTGAGTCTTATAGCCATCCTTTATATAACATCTATACAAGCTGACGGAACCATAATACAGCCTCCATTTTGAGCCATCCTTTATATAACAGCTGCTGGAACCATTCTACAACCGCCATTTTGAGTAGTATTGCCGCCATCGTTTCTATAACAAATGTACGAGCTGCTGGAACCATTCTACAAGCGACATTTTGAGTCTTATAGCCGCCATTCTTTACATAACATTTATAAAAACTGCTGAAACCGTAAGACTGCCGCCATTTTGAGTCTTATAGCCACCATCCTTCATATATTTTGAGTCCTATAGTCACCATCCTTTACTTAACAGCTATACGAGCTGCTGGAACAATAATACAGCCGCCATTTTGAGTCCTATGGGCGCCATCCTTTACATAAAATTTATAGAAGCTGCTGGAACCGTAATACTGCCGCCATTTTGAGTCTTATAGCCACCATCCTTTACATAACAGCTATACAAGCTGATGGAACAATAATACAGCCTCCATTTTGAGCCATCCTTATAAAACAGTTATACAAGCTGCTGCAACCCTTCTACAACCGCCATTTAGACTCTTATAGCCGCCATCCTTTATATAACAATTATACAAGCTGCTGGAACCATAATAGAGCCGCCATTTTCGTTCTTATATAACAGCTATACAACCTGCTGGAACCGTAATACCGCCTTTTTGTGTCTTATAGCTGCCATTCTATATATAACCTCTATTCAAGTTGCTGGAACCATAATACAGCCGCCATTTTCATTCTTATAACCGCCAACCATTTTGAGTCTTTTAGCCGCCATCTTTTATATAACAGCTGTAGAAGCTGCTGGAACCATTCTACAGCCGCCATTTTGAGTCTTATAGCCGCCATCCTTTACATCAAAGCTATAGAATCTGATCCATAATACTGCCGCCATTTGGAGTAGTATAGCCGCCATCGTTTCTATAACAAATGTACGAGCTGCTGGAACCATTCTACAAGCGACATTTTGAGTCTTATAGCCGCCATTCTTTCTATAACAGCTATACAAGCTGCTGGAATCATAATAAAGACTCCATTTTCGTTCTTATAGCCGCCATCCTTCATATAACAGCTATACAAGCTGCTGGAACCATTCTTTTAGCCGCCATCTTTTATATAACAGCTGTAGATGCTGCTGGAACCATTCTACAGCCGCCATTGTGAGTCTTATAGCCTTTATCCTTTATGTAACAGCTATACAAGCTGGTGGAATCGCTCTACTGACGCCATTTTGAGTCTTATAGCCGCCATCCTTTTTATAACAGCTATACGAGATAATGGAACCATAATCGGGCCTCCATTTTAACTCTTAAATCCACCATCCTTTATTAAACAGCTTTTAAAGCTGCTGGAACCGTAATACTGCCGCCATTTTGAATCTCAAAGCCGCCATTCTTTATATGACAGCTATACAAGCTGCTGGAACTATTCAACAAGCTATACAAACTGGTGAAACCGTTTTACTGCCGCCGTTTTGAGTCTTATAGCCGCCATCCCTTATATAACAGCTATACAAGCTGCTGGAACCGTTCTACTGCCGCCATATTGAGTCTTATAGCGGCAATGCTTTACATAATAGCTATAAAAACTGTTGGAACCGTTCTACTACCGCATTTTTAAGTCTTATAGCCGCCATTCTTTATATAACAGCTATACAAGCTGCAGCTTTTACATAACAGCTATACAAGCTGCTGGAACCATTCAACAAGCGCCATTTTGAGTCTTATATTCGCCGTCCTTTATGAAACAGTTATACAAGCTGGTGGATTCGTTCTACTGCCGCCTATTTGAGTCTTATAGCCGCCATCCTTTATATAACAGCTACACATACTGCTGGAACCGTTCTTTTAGCCGCCATCTTTTATATAAAAGATGTAGATGCTGCTGGAACCACTCTACAGCCGCCACTGTGAGTCTTATAGCTTTCATCCTTTATGTAAATGCTATACAACTGGTGGAACCTTTCTACTGCCGCCATATTGAGCCTTGTAGCCGCCATTTTGAGCCTTATAGCCGCCATCCTTTTTAAAACAGCTAAACAACCTGCTGGAACCATAAAAAGCCGCCATTTTGAGTATTATGGCCGCCATCCTTTATATAACAGCTATAGAAGCTGCTGGAACCGTAATACTGCCGCCATTTTGAGTCTCAAAGCCGCCATTTTTTATATAACAGCTATACAAGCTGCTGGAACCATTCAACAAGCGCCGTTTTGAGTCTTATAGTCGCCATATTTTATAAAACAGCTATACAAGCTGGTGGCACAGTTCTACTGCCGCCATTTTGAGTCTTATGGTCGCTATCTTTTATATAACAACTATAGAAGCTGCTGGATCTGTAATACTGCCGCCATTTTGAGTCTTATAGCCGCCATCCTTTACATAACAACTATACACAATGATGAAACCATATTCGGGCCTCCATTTTGACTCTTATAGCCACAATCCTTTTTATAACTGCTAAACAAGCTGCTGGGACCATCCTACAGCCGTCATTTTGAGTCTTATGGCCGCCATCCTTTACATAACATTTATGGAAGCTGCTGGAACCGTAATACTGCCGCCATTTTGAGTATTATGGCCGCCATTTTTTATATAATAGCTATAGAAGCTGCTGGATCCGTAATACTGCCGCCATTTTGAGTCTTATAGCCGCCATCCTTTATATAACATCTATACAAGCTGATGGAACCATAATACAGCCTCCATTTTGAGCCATCCTTTATATAACAGCTATACAAGCTGCTGGAACCATTTTACAAGCGACATTTTGAGTCTTATAGCCGCCATTCTTTACATAACATTTATAGAAACTGCTGAAACCGTAAGACTGCCGCCATTTTGAGTCTTATAGCCGCCATCCTTTATATAACATCTATACACTCTGATGGAACCATAATACAGCCTCCATTTTGAGCCATCCTTTATATAATAGCTATACAAGCTGCTGGAACCATTCTACAAGCGACATTTTGAGTCTTATAGCCGCCATTCTTTACATAACATTTATAGAAACTGCTGGATCCGTAATACTGCCGCCATTTTGAGTCTTATAGCCACCATCCTTTACATAACAGCTATACAAGCTGATGGAACAATAATACAGCCTCCATTTTGAGCCATCCTTTATATAACAGTTATACAAGCTGCTGCAACCATTCTGCAACCGCCACTTAGACTCCTATAGCCGCCATCCTTTATATAACATCTATACAAGCTGCTGGAACCATAATAGAGCCGCCATTTTCGTTCTTATATAACAGCTATACAAGCTTCTGGAACCGTAATATTGCCGCCATTTTGAGTCTTATAGCCGCAATATTT
This sequence comes from Drosophila paulistorum, assembly GCA_018152135.1. Lineage (NCBI taxonomy): Eukaryota > Metazoa > Arthropoda > Insecta > Diptera > Drosophilidae > Drosophila > Drosophila paulistorum. The sequence continues at coordinate 648,102 of JAECXG010000692.1, forward strand.
TATATACCAGCTATACAATCTCCTATAACCATTCTATAGCCGTCATTTTGAGTCTTATAGCCGCCATCCTTTACATCATAGTTATACAAGCTGCTGGATCCCTTAATAGTGCCGCCACTTTGAGTGCTAGAGCCGCCATCTTTTATATAACAGCTGTAGAAGCTGCTGGAAACATTCTACAGACGCCATTTTGAGTTTTATAGCCGTTATCCTTTATATAACATCTATACAAGCAGGTGGAACTATAATACTGCTGACATTTTGAGTCTTATGGCCGCCATTTTTTACATAACAGCTATCGAAACTGCTGGAACCGTAATACTGCCGCCATTTTGAGTCTTATAGCCGCCATCTTTTATATAAGAGCTTAACAAGCTGGTGTTATCTTTTCTATAACAGCTATATGAGCTGCTGGAACCGTTCTACTGCCGCCATTTTGAGTCTCAAAGCCGCCATTATTTATATAACAGATATACAAGCTGCTGGAACCATTCTAAAACAGCCACTTTGAGTCTTTTAGCCGCCATTCTTTACGTCATAGCTTTACCAGTTGCTGGATCCGTAATACTGCCGCCATTTTGAGTCGTATAGCCGCCATCGTTTCCATAACAGCTACATAAGCTGCTAGAACCATAATACAGACGCCATTTTTATTCCTATAGCCGCCATTCTTTATATAACAGCTATACTAGCTGCTGGAACCGTTCTTTTGCCGCTATTTTGAGTCTTATAGCAGCCATCTTTTATACAACAGCTGTAGAAGCTGCTGGAAACATTCTACAGACGCCATTTTGAGTTTTACAGCCGTTATCCTTTATATAACATCTATACAAGCAGGGGGAACTATAATACAGCTGACATTTTGAGTCTTATGGCCGCCATTTTTTACATAACAGCTATCGAAACTGCTGGAACCGTAATACTCTTTTTATAACAGCTATACAAGCTGCTGGAACCATTCAACTGCCGCCAATTTGAGTCTCAAAGCCGCCATTCTTTATATAACAGCTATACAATCTGCTGGAACCATTCTACAAGCGCCATTTGATGGAACCATAATCGGGCCTCCATTTTGAATCTTATAGCCATTATCCTTTATATAACAGCTATACAAGCTGCTTGGACCATTTCACAATCGCCATTTTGAGTCTTATAGCCGCCATCTTTTATATAAGAGCTTAACAAGCTGGTGCCATTTTTTACATAACAGATATCGAAACTGCTGGAACCGTAATACTCTTTTTACAACAGCTATACAATCTGCTGGGACCATTGTACAACCGCCATTTTGAGTCTTATATCCGCCATCCTTTGTATATCAGATATACAAGCTGCTGGAACCATAATACAGCCGCCATTTTCGTTCTTATAGCCACCATCCTTTATATAATAGCTTAAAAAGCTGGTGCCACCCTTTATATAACAGCTATACAATCTGCTGGAACCATTCTACAACCGCCATTTTGAGTCTTATATCCGGTATCCTTTGTAAATCAGATAAACAAGCTGCTGGAACCATAATACAGCTGCCATTTTCGTTCTTATAGCCACCATTCTTTATATAAAAGCTTAACAAGCTGGTGCTGCTGAAACCATTGTACAACCACCATTTTGAGTCTTATAGCCGCCATCCTTTATGTAACAGGTATACAAGCTGCTGGAACCATAATACAGCCGCCATTTTGAGTCTTATGGCCGTCATCTTTTACATAATAGCTTTAAAAGCTGCTGGATCCGTAATACTGCCGCCATTTTGAGTGGCATAGCCACCATCGTTTCTATAACAGCTATACGACCTGCTGGAACCATTCTACAAGCGACATTTTGAGTCTTATAGCCGCCATTCTTTGGATATCAGCTATACAAGCTGCTGCAACCATAATACAGCCGCCACTTTCGTTCTTATAGCTGCCATCCTTTATATAACAGCTATACAAGCTGCCGAAACCGTTCTACTGCCGCCAATTTGAGTCTCAAAGCCGCTATTCTTTATATAACAGCTATACAAGCTGCTAAAACCATTCTACAACCACCATTTTGAGTCGTATAGCCGCCATCGTTTCTATAACAGCTATAGAAGCTGCTAGAACCATAATACAGCCCCCATTTTCGTTCTTATAGCCATCCTTTATATAACAGCAACACGAGCTGCTGAAACCGTTCTACAGCCGCTATTTTGAGTCTTATAGCCGCCGTCTTTTATACAACAGCTGTAGAAGCTGTTGGAAACATTCTACAGACGCCATTTTGAGTTTTATAGCCGTTATCCTTTATATAACATCTATACAAGCAGGTGGAACTATAATACAGCTGACATTTTGAGTCTTTTGGCCGCCATTTTTATACCATACGCCCATAGGGTGAAATGGTATATTAAAGTCGCCAAAATGTATGTAACAGGCAGAAGGAAGCTTTTCCGACCCCATAAAGTATATATATTCTTGATCAGTATCAACAGCCGAGTCGATCTAGCCATGTCCGTCTGTCCGTCCGTCTGTCCGTCTGTCCGTCCGTCTGTCCGTCCGAATGAACGCCTAGATCTCGGAGACTATAAGAGATAGAGCCACCAAATTTGAAATGTAGGCTCGTGTGGTATGTAGAGTGATCGAGTTTGTTTCAAATTTTTGCCACGCCCCTTTCCGCCCCCGCAATTCAAAAAAAACGTTTATCTCAAAAACTATTGCAGCTAGAGACACCACATTTGGTACGCATATTTGCTTAGTATATTTTGTATGTATAAAGATTTTGCCACGCCCCTTTCCGCCCCCGCAATTTGAAAAACTCGATTATCTCCCGTAATTTTCTACCTTGTGCAATCAAATTTGGCACACTTAAATTTGATACTAATACCCAGCAAAATACCAAATTTGATCAAAATCGGACAAAAAATAGTCAAGTTATGTATAAAACCGGTTTTCCATAAGGCCGGAGTTGGCCGTTGGCGGGTGGGGCGCTAGGGTGCTCATCTGCATGAGTGAGCGATATACTAAGATATGCTTGTAAAAAGCATGTTGTTCACGCCACCGGGTGAACAGCAGTCAGCGGCGAAGAGCAGTGAGGAATGAGGAGGGTTTTTTGATCCTCGGATTCTACGGTCACACCAGGAGGGGTGACTTGATTTTCTGATGGGCGCCGCCATTTCACTCCAGCACGAACTTTCAACCCGAGCACCCGTTCTTTTTGATTGGTAATCTTTTTCTTTCGAATTGTACATATTTTAACCCGAGACATTTCGTGTGTGTCGGGCGACCTGTGAATATTTAATAATAAAGCATATGTTTTTTAACCGAAGTTATCGCGCGTTATTAATTCATTACTCGCTCACCACTCAAAGAAATTGGCACCCGCCAACTACTTGTATTTGATTTGGATCCTTCCGCCCCTCCACGAACATTGGTCCTTCGAGCCGGATATCCTTCTGCTCCTCCAGCTTGCATCGGCGGAATTTCTGATAAGTACAAAATTTCATTATTCATTTCATTTGACCCTACATACGAATAAAAGTGTGAGGTTTTCCCGCTCTTCCATAGCGACCTACACACTTTTATATATATTGTATGTACATACCTGACCTATTCCAAGGTTACATGGTAGTTCCCAATCCTTAACGTGTTTGTCCAACGTTCGGTTTCCATTCCACCACAGGGGTTTCTTTATGTTTTTTTTCTCTGTCGCACTTGTCCAATTTCTACATACGTACATACATATGTAAAACTCGTTGCATCACATGTACAAGCTGTTCGCCAAGTCCGCGTAAAGGTTAAAAGGAAAAAAAAAGAGACACAGAAATTATTAAAGTGTTATATAAAAAAAAAAGGAAATAGTAATCCAAGTGTTCACCGCGATTACTTATGTGTTCGGATTATTTCCAGTGCCCAATTAATTTCCTCACGCGCGTATTCGCCCACCGGCATATCCACTACATACATACATCGTCATCTATTGATGTACGCGCATATGTATATATCCATGTACATATAATTCATTCGCACTTTACCACAGAACAAAAGATTTAAATAGCGATTAACGTAGACACCGCGATTTCGGGTCTGTTCGAATTGATTCAATTACAAAATTAATTTCCTTACGCGTAACCGCAAACCGGTGCACTTGCTTACATACATACATACATCGTCATATATTAATGCCCGCATACAAACATATCCACAACACATAATCTGTTTCGGTGTCGCACATTGATTTAACAAAAAAAGGAGGGGAAAGAAACCCAACTAAATAACAACTTACTTACGTTTTTTGTGTGAACGACGCGCGTGCACACATATATCAAGCATCCGTCCACACGCACTGATCGTTTACTTTGCTTTCTTTCGCGCACAACACTCGCGGTGTGTAAAAGCGTTCGTTTTGTTCTTTTTATATTTTTTCCCCGCCGCACAACCACAAAAAAAAAAATTAATACGACAAAACCAAAAAAAAAGCAAATTTGTAAACAGCGACCGACAGCTGTTTTCGGAGTAGTGGTGACACGTGAGTCGAGTCGTGATATCGATAAGCGGCTCAAGCGCGCCAAATTCAAACCACATTATTTCCGACTCCCGGTTTTTTCGCCCATATATATATATATATATGTATATATATATATATATATAAATACATATTCATCTTTGCCAGCACTATCGTGCCAATATTTATAGATCCATCCATATTTATAAATCATATATAATATTTTCCGCCAGTATTTGGCGCGAACATATATATCCGTCCATATTTATAAATAAATACATATATATTTTCTCCAGCACTATCGTGCCCATATTTATATATCCATCCATATTTATAAATCATATATAATATTTTCGGACAGTATTTTGCGCGCATATATATATCCGTCCATATTTATAAATAAATACATATATATTTTTTCCAGCACTATCGTGCCCATATTTATATATCCGTCCATATTTATAAATTTTATATATAATTTTCTCCAGCCAGCAATTTGCGCGCATATATATGACCGCCCATATTTATAAATAAATCCATATATATATTTTCTCCAGCACTATCGTGCCCATATTTATATATCCATCCATATTTATAAATCATATATAATATTTTCCGCCAGTATTTTGCGCGAACATATATATCTGTCCATATTTATAAATAAATACATATATATTTTCTCCAGCACTATCGTGCCCATATTTATATATCCATCCATATTTATAAATCATATATAATATTTTCGGACAGTATTTTGCGCGCATATATATATCCGTCCATATTTATAAATAAATACATATATATTTTTTCCAGCACTATCGTGCCCATATTTATATATCCGTCCATATTTATAAATTTTATATATAATTTTCTCCAGCCAGCAATTTGCGCGCATATATATATCCGTCCATATTTATAAATAAATACATATATATATTTTCTCCAGCACTATCGTGCCCATATTTATATATCCATCCATATTTATAAATCATATATAATATTTTCCGCCAGTATTTTGCGCGAACATATATATCCGTCCATATTTATAAATAAATACATATATATTTTCTCCAGCACTATCGTGCCCATATTTATATATCCATCCATATTTATAAATCATATATAATATTTTCGGACAGTATTTTGCGCGCATATATATATCCGTCCATATTTATAAATAAATACATATATATTTTTTCCAGCACTATCGGGACCATATTTATAGATCCGTCCATATTTATAAATTTTATATATAATTTTCTCCAGCCAGCAATTTGCGCGCATATATATATCCGTCCATATTTATAAATAAATACATATATATTTTTTCCAGCACTATCCGCCCCATATTTATATATCCGTCCATATTTATAAATCATATATAATATTTTCCGCCAGTATTTTGCGCGAACATATATATCCGTCCATATTTATAAATAAATACATATATATTTTCTCCAGCACTATCGTGCCCATATTTATATATCCATCCATATTTATAAATCATATATAATATTTTCGGACAGTATTTTGCGCATATATATATATCCGTCCATATTTATAAATAAATACATATATATTTTTTCCAGCACTATCGGGACCATATTTATAGATCCGTCCATATTTATAAATTTTATATATAATTTTCTCCAGCCAGCAATTTGCGCGCATATATATATCCGTCCATATTTATAAATAAATACATATATATTTTTTCCAGCACTATCCGCCCCATATTTATATATCCGTCCATATTTATAAATCATATATAATATTTTCCGCCAGTATTTTGCGCGAACATATATATCCGTCCATATTTATAAATAAATACATATATATTTTCTCCAGCACTATCGTGCCCATATTTATATATCCATCCATATTTATAAATCATATATAATATTTTCGGACAGTATTTTGCGCGCATATATATATCCGTCCATATTTATAAATAAATACATATATATTTTTTCCAGCACTATCGGGACCATATTTATAGATCCGTCCATATTTATAAATTTTATATATAATTTTCTCCAGCCAGCAATTTGCGCGCATATATATATCCGTCCATATTTATAAATAAATACATATATATTTTCTCCAGCACTATCGTGCCCATATTTATATATCCATCCATATTTATAAATCATATATAATATTTTCGGACAGTATTTTGCGCGCATATATATATCCGTCCATATTTATAAATAAATACATATATATTTTTTCCAGCACTATCGTGCCCATATTTATATATCCGTCCATATTTATAAATTTTATATATAATTTTCTCCAGCCAGCAATTTGCGCGCATATATATGACCGCCCATATTTATAAATAAATCCATATATATATTTTCTCCAGCACTATCGTGCCCATATTTATATATCCATCCATATTTATAAATCATATATAATATTTTCCGCCAGTATTTTGCGCGAACATATATATCCGTCCATATTTATAAATAAATACATATATATTTTCTCCAGCACTATCGTGCCCATATTTATATATCCATCCATATTTATAAATCATATATAATATTTTCGGACAGTATTTTGCGCGCATATATATATCCGTCCATATTTATAAATAAATACATATATATTTTTTCCAGCACTATCGGGACCATATTTATAGATCCGTCCATATTTATAAATTTTATATATAATTTTCTCCAGCCAGCAATTTGCGCGCATATATATATCCGTCCATATTTATAAATAAATACATATATATTTTTTCCAGCACTATCCGCCCCATATTTATATATCCGTCCATATTTATAAATTATATATATAATTCTTCCGGCCAGTATTTTTCGCACATATATATATCCGTCCATATTTATAAATAAATACACATATATATTTTTTCCAGCACTATCGGGCCCATATTTATATATCCGTCCCTATTCACAAATTGTATATATAATTTTTTTTCGGCCTGTATTTTGCGCATATATATATATATCCCGACCAAGATTTATATAAAAACACATACTTTTTCGTTGGCCTATACATCGTTCGCGTGTTTGTCTTATACGTACTCCCATCGTTACTTACGAATCCAGCTAAACTTGTGTTGTAATCCTATCACTTGAACGCCAAGACTCGTGGGGAAGCGAGAACGATCGTGGCGAAGTCCCCCCTGACAAATGAAGGTTTCCAGGCTGCATGGGAGAACCTCACAGCACGGTACGAAAATAGCCGTCTGCTTGTCATGACTCAAGCCAGACAACTCCTTCAGATTCTCGCGGTGGCGCTAGAATCGGGCAAAGCATTGCGAGAACTGCAGACCGCGTTCCAAGGGGGTCTTACCGCTCTTGAGCGTTCGGGTGTCAGCTCTGAGAATTGGGATGTCTTACTAGCAAATTGCCGAAGGCCACAATCCTCCTGTGGGAACAATCACTGTCGTCTCCACTTGCCCCAGTTTTCTTGACATGCCTGTTCAGAGGCGTGCGGAAACCATTAGACAGCAGGGACTCTGTTTGAATTGTTTTGCCCGCGGTCATCAAGTGAAGGGCTGCTCCAGTGCGCATAATTGCCATACCTGCAAGGAACGTCATCACACCCTGCTGCATCCTAGTGACGTGTCGTCGTCCGCCGCGCAAGCCACACCATTCGGTGCCACAGAACGTCCGCCAGCGGGCAATCAGCTCACAAATGCTCAAAGCTATTTTCCATCTACCCCAGGCAGAGGGCTTTTAGGCACTGCGATTGTCACTCTGCACCATCGCGGAATGGAACACCATATTCGGGCGTTGATCGACTCGGGAGCCGATTCAACCTTCCTATCCGAACGTGTCTTCAACATGGTCCAGCCCACCTTTTATCCAGTAGACGCCGCAGTGACTGGCATGGGCCACAGTGATGGAGGATACGCCGACAAGGTGTGTCTGCTGATGCTGTCTCCTCCGTGTGACAGGCTGAACAAGATTGAGGTCTCCGCCCTGGTCGTATCCAAATTATCGGGGGCCATTCCGACGGCTCCATTTCTTAACACGGTTCCGACACATTCCCTCGATCGCCCCCTGGCTGACCCGTATTACAACAAGCCCGCGCCTATTGATATGATTACCTGTTTTCACACATCCTCGGAGAGCGGATCAAAAAGGATATGGGTGATTTTGTTGGACTGGAAACCATTTTTGGATGGGTTCTGTGCGGAGCAATCATGCCTGACACTCCGGTGACTCGATTAGGTTTCGCTGCACGGACGCGAGTCAATCCAGAAGCAAAACTTGATGTACTTCTCACCAAGTTTTGGGAGGTGGAAGACCTTCCTGCAAAGCCGGAAAAGGAGGACGATGCATTCTGCGAGCGGAATTTTCAGGAGACCACCCGAAGAGGGAAGGACGGCCGATATATTGTGTTCAAATGTCCGAACAGCGGCGATTTGGGTCATTCAAGACCGATCGCGTTAGCTCAATTCCTGCGGAATGAAGCACGCCTTCTCAAGGATCCCGTCCTAAAGACGCAGTGCGATGCCATAATTCAGGAATACGAGGAATTGGGCCATATGAGTCGGGTGACGCCGCCTCAAGATGGGATAGCACCACCACCAAGGTACGCGTGGTATTTAACGCGTCAAGCCCCTCCACACGAGACGCCAGCCTTAACGATGTCTTGCACACCGGGCCTACGCTTCAGGCCGATCTCACGCTTCAGGTACTGAAATGGCGTTTCTTTCAATTCGTTTTCAACGCTGACATAACACAGATGTATCGACAAATCGGAGTCGACCCCAGGCATACCCCCTTTCAGCGGATCCTCTACCGGTATCGCTGTGGCAATATTCAAGACTATGAGTTACAAACCGTCACGTTTGGGGTTAACTGCGCGCCATTCTTGGCGATCCGAATTCTTTTACAACTACCCTAAGCTTCAAGCTGCCCTCCAATCTGCGGGCCTCCCGCTTCGGAAGTGGACTTCCAATAAGAAGGAAGTACTTCAAGCTATCCCGAGAGAGCACCTGCTGCGAGAGGACTTTCTCGAACTGGAAGACGCGAGCACGGCAAAAACCTTAGGAATCCGCTGGCAAGCCGCCGAGGACGTCTTTTTCTTCACCGTCAACTCCGCATCCCCCGTTGGCTGAACACCAGCGATACGCTCTCGTGGGAGCTTCATGGCTTCTGTGACGCATCCCAGAAAGCGTATGGAGCAGCCCTATACGTGCGGGTTCGGTATCGCGATCAAGTAAGCGTCCATTTATTAACGGCTAAGACCCGCGTGGTCCCAGTCAAAACAGTCTCACTGCCTCGGCTGGAGTTGTGCGGAGCGGTTCTGCTAGCCGATCTCTGGGCGTCGATCGTTCCTGAACTCCCGATCCCACCTGCAACCTCCCAGTTTTGGACCGTCTCCACCATTGTGTTGGCCTGGCTAAACAAACCCCCATGTAGTTGGTCCACCTTCGTGGCCAATCGGGTATCCAGCATCTCCAAAAGCACCGGTGGCCAAAGCTGGTCACATGTACGTTCCGAGGACAACCCTGCTGAACTGGCCAAGTTATCGGCCAGTAGCCTTTGGTGGTATGGGCCGGACTGGCTCCAGAGGGACCCCGAGTACTGGGCAACTCTCCATAATGAACTTCCAGACACCCAGCTGGAGCAACGAGTCCAGTGCCACACCGCCGCGACCACCCTACTCGATGACATAAGCGAACGGTTCTCGGACTACGGTAAGGCATTGCGAGTCACCGCGTACATCCTACGCTTCACCGCCAAAGGGACGTCGACGCCTTCCACAGCCCACCTCATCAATGATGAATTGCTCTCCGCCGAGCGCGCCTTGATCCGAACCTCCCAGCGTCGAGAATACATCGCGGAGATACGGGCCCTGGGTGAAGGGCGACTCCTTCCGACATCCAGCACGCTACTTAACTTAAACCCCTTCCTGGCCTCTGAGTCCCTCCGGTACGATGAATCGTCACCCGATTCTCCTCCCCTACAATACTCATTTCATGCGCCTGCTTGTTGAATTCGCCCACCGCATCACACTGCATGGCGGCAATCAACTGATGGTGCGGTATCTCTGCACCAAGTTCTGGATCCCACGGATAAAGAACCTAGTGAAGTCCCACATCAAGGGGTGTAAAGTCTGCATCGTGCATCGTCGACGACTGCAGACTCAGATGATGGGTGATCTCCCTCGAGAGCGCATCAGGTACTCCCGTCCTTTCACCCACACGGGCATTGACTTCGCAGGGCCGTTCGACATCAAGAACTACACCGGGCGCGCGTGTCTCATTACGAAGGGTTATGTCTGCGCCTTTGTGTGTTTCAGCACGAAGGCGATCCACCTCGAGGCGACCTCCGACATCACCACGGAACGATTTCTCGCAGCCTTCTCCCGGTTTGTCGCACGAAGACAATGCCCACAGCGCACTTACTCCGACAATTCTGTTGCTCTCGAGTTCGAACCCCGACGTAGGTGGCTTTTCCCCCCGATGAAGCAATACTGAAAGGTAGTTCCGTCGGGGAAAATGGAAACGATTGTGGTTAACGAATAACTTACTCCGACAATGAAAAAACCTTCGTAGGGGCCTCAAAGGCGCTCAAAATAGATTTCCTGAACGCCACCAAGCTTGGTATAATGAAGGCATTTCCCCAGCACATTTTATCCTGGCAGTTCATTCCGCCGAGCGCGCCCCATATGGGAGGACTATGGGAAGCCGGGGTCAAAAGTTTTAAGACCTTATTTTACAAGTCCTCTTCGGCTGTCAAGTACACGTTCGAGGAACTATCCACTCTCCTGGGTCGGATCGAAGCGTACCTAAACTCCAGGCCAATTTCTCCCATGAGCGAGGACCCAGAGGATCTGCTGGCACTAAGCCCTCGACATTTCCTGATTGGAGGACCGCTCGTGTCCATCGCGGAACCGGAGATCCTGGTCGAGCCTATGTCGCTGATCAATCGCTGGCAGCGACTAAAGGCAATCCAGCAAACTTTCTGCCGCCGCTGGAAGAGTGAATACCTCAAGGAGCTCCACAAGCGTAATAAGTGGAAATCACCGGCTCGTAGTCTCCAAACCGGCGACCTCGTGATCGTCTCCGAAGACAACCTCCCCTCCAATGAGTGGCGCTTAGGGCGAATTGAGCAACAGCGCGTGGGTCTATCCGAAGACCCGTAGCGAAGCTCATCTTGTTGCCAGACAACAGGAGTCCTGAGCCTAAAGACCTATCGTGACGTCCAATCCCTCTATGTTCCGTTCGAATATCCTCGTCTTGGTGCATGTTGTCCGTTCCCGTGCATCGACTAATCCACTCCTCCCTATGTAATCTTTTTCGTTACAGTTCATTCAACTCGCACCTCCACAGCAACATGGCCCCCAAGCGTCTGCCGCACCGCCGTAGCAAGCGTTCGGTTCCACACGGGACGAACGTGTACCGATGCCGGGTCTGCCGGGAGGTTCATGCACTCCGGCAGTGTCAGCTCTTCCTGAACCTCAGAGGGGAGAAGCGGCTCCGGGCGGTGCTTATCAATAAGTATTGCCCCAATTGCTTGGCGCATGAGCACTCATCCGACGCGTGTCGGACTCGCCACGGTTGCCGACGATGTGGGCAAAGGCACCATAACCGCCGAGACAACGCTCGGGAGCCCAGCGTCGCAGCCAGTCATCCTCCTCCCGACGTGCTGCACAAGCATCACTATCCCGTTCCCGGTCCTCGTCCGACCGCTCCGCTTCTCCGGAAGGCGCACCCGAGATCTCACTCTCCTCTCTGCTCCAAGCCAGGACGACGACCATCATGCCAACAGCGGTCCTCCGGTTGGGCAATGGTTCGAAATCTTTCGAGACCCGCGCCGCATCAATTTGTCATTTTCCCGGTCCCTGGGGTTGGCTGTGACCAAAGTCGGGGTCGACCAAGCCTGCACGGCCGTCCTCGAGTCGAGGACCGACCATACGTTCCGGCGGATTGTCATCTTCCGGGTCGAAGAGGACCTGCACATCCGTACTCCCAGCCGGGATGTGTCGGCACCGGTCCGGGAGAAATTCGGTACCCTGATTCTGGCGTCGGTATCCGTAGTGCTCGGGGCTCTATCCTGAGGTCATCCAACCAGGCTGTGTGCCCGGTCATAGCGGTATTCTCGCAGCCCAGAGCACCGTGTTCGGTTGGGTCATCTCATGATCCTGCGGCATCTAGGCGCTCCAGGACGCTGCCGTCCCCCATCCTACATATGTCCATGGTGGCAATTGCAACATGTTGCAAGGGGGGCGGTATGTTCACGCCACCGGGTGAACAGCAGTGAGCGGCGAAGAGCAGTGAGGAGTGAGGAGGGTTTTTTGATCCTCGGCGTCTACGGTCACACCAGGAGGGGTGACTTGATTTTCTGATGGGCGCCGCCATTTCACTTTAGTACGAACTTTCAACCCGAACACCCGTTCTTTTTCATTGGTACTCTTTTTCTTTCGAATTGTATATATTTTAACCCGAGACATTTCGTGTGTGTCGGGCGACCTGTGAATATTTAATAATAAAGCATAAGTTTTTTAACCGAAGTTATCGCGCGTTATTAATTCATCACTCGCTCACCACTCGAAGAAATTGGCACCCGCCAACTACTTGTATTTGAATTGGATCCCTCCTCCCCTTCACAAACACATGTGAACAGAACTTTTTTAAAATAGGCAAATGCATTTGTTATTACAACTTTAAAATATTTGTTTTGCTGGTGTATGGTATACCTAAGTCGGCGAGACGACTTACTTACTTCATTTTTTTTAAATAGGGGAAAGTATTAAAAACCGAAGTTTGGGATTTGGTATCGACCTTGGTTAGTGGTCACCGCACCGCACTAAAACCTACCTACCGTATCCCTCTCGCGGAACCAACGCTGAAGTACTACTTCACGAGGGGGAGATGGCACGTATGCCTCGTCTAGAGTTGACCTACAACTGAAGTTTTGGTTACGCTGACGTTCAACGCAACGCAAGGATTGCATGACTGCTGCCATGTGGTTAACAGCTAGCCAATTGTTTTGCGAGCGAAGTAGGATATCCACAAAGTCGTTGACTATAAATGGCCTCCCAATGCCTAGGCTTAGCTCTTCCCGTTCAGCAGAATATCTAGGACAGACAAACACGACGTGTTCTGCGTCTTCTATATTCCACGCACAGTGTGTGCAAAAGGGATCTGTCTAATGTTTAAACCTATGCAAGTAGGACTTAAAGCATCCATGTCCCGTCAGTAACTGTGGCAAATAGAAGTCAGTCTGGCCATGTTTGCGATTAAGCCATGGCGGAATGTCGGGGAGAAGGCGCCTTGTGCAGCTTCCATGGTTTGAGTCACGCCATCTGCGTTGCCAGTTAGTCAGAGTCGTCTCTCTTCAAACTGGCGGCGGATCTCTATTTCTAGCCTCGTTAGCCAAGAGGTCTAGTAGGGCCATAGCAGACAGCACCAGGGCGGCATCTTGGAAGACTGTCCTAAACGCGCTTATGGTTCTGAGTGCGCATGTTCGGTACGACGATCTGCAGACCCGGCTGTAGGTGGGGGATGACATCGCTGGTGCCCATATGGCGGCGGCAAATAGAATGATGGTCCCCACCACCGTCGAGATGTGCCATCTGCTCCGTTGCTTGGGGCCGCCGACATTAGCCATAAGCCGAGTTATAGCTGGCGTGGCCTTCAATCCTGGCTGTTTCCACTTTTTTCCTGTTGCTTATGATCCTTATGATCCTTGGCCACAGGGACGATGGCAATGTCGTCCGCGAAGCCCACTATGCGAGTGTCAGTATTGTCAGTGTTGGCCCGATCACTGATCCTTGAGGTACTCCGCCTGTGATGGTGTGTTTCCGTGACCCAGCTGCTGTGTCGTAGAGTAGCACCCGATCCCGGAAATAGCTGCATATCATGTTAATGATGTACTCAGATATCGGTCTAAGGACGCGATAATGGAATCCCAGCTGGCCGAATTAAAAGCATTCAGAACGTCCAACGTTGATATAAGGCAGTATTTTTTGTTGCCGCCTTTCCAGCGTTGCCCTTCGATGGCTTTAGCGGCTATCTCTAAAACCGAACTGATGGCGTTGATAGTGCTGCGTTTCCTCCTGAATCCGAATTGCCAGTCCGAAAGTCCATGACGTTGCTCCAGTTCTTTCTCCAGTCTGTTGCAAATGATGCGCTCAAAAAGTTTCCCAATCACATCAAGCATACACAGGGGTCTGTATGCTGATGGGTCATCTATTTTATCACCTTTGGGAAGCAGGACCAACCTTTGTAGCTTCCACCTCATAGGCAACTCACGTTGCAGCATGCATGTGTTGAAAAGTTCCACAAACGTCGACGCGTATTTGCAAACTAGCAGTTTGATTACAAGAGCCGGGACCCCGTCCGGGCCCTGGGCTTTATGAACATTTATCCTCTTCCCTGCTTGCACGACTTCACTAACATCTGTGAATATCGGTGCACATGGCGTTCCGCTGGCAGCTAAGTTCCTCGTCGGCCTTGCAGGGAATAGCGTTGCTACAATGTGACCCAGCTTGGTTGGATCCGTTGGCATTATGCGCCTGGCGAGTTTGCCCATAACCAATTTATAGGCAGTCCCATGTGGCTGCGCATCTGCATCTGCGCACAGCTTCTTCCAGCAGTCCGCTTTGCTTCTCTTGATCTCCATGTTTAGGTTGGCTCTTTTCCGTTTGTAGTCTGCAAGCAGCTCCTGAAACGTGGGCATTCTGCGTTGCTGTCATCGTCTGGCCTGGTGACATTACCTCCTGGCATCCGCAATCCTGGCATTCCACCAATGTACAGGCTTACATTTGTTGATTCCATGCCGTTTGCGTATCATGGCTGCATCACCAGCTCTGCGAAGAATGTCGCCCATGTGGTTGGCCTGGGTGTCCGCGTCCGTGCTGCTGTTCCTTGTCACTTGGGTCATCATGGTGAATAACGCTTCTTCGCTCAGGGTGCTTGGGGCCTAGCTGTAGAACGTCGTTGGTGTGTGTGCAGGTGGACAACTCTTGATAGAGCACACAATGGCGAAGTGGTGGCTGTGCGTGTAGAGATCCGAAACTGCCCACTGCGCGTTTCGGGCTAGGCAAGGGCTAGCAAACGTGAGGTCGATCACGGAGCCTCTGCCAGCCTTATCGTAGGTGTGGGTGTTGCCTACGTTGAGCAGACTGATGTTGAGTAAGGCAAAAGCGCCCAGCAGGGCCCTGCCCCTTCTGGTAGTCCTTTGGCTACCCCATTCCGTTGCCCATGCATTTAAGTCGCCGGCTATGATGGTTGGCGTGTGAGTTCTGGCGTCCTCCACTAGTCCATCCAGTATGCTGCAGAATTCGTCGATGTGTTTGCTCGGTGCTATATAGCAGCTGTACATATACATATACTCTATTGTACCTCGCCCTTACATATCCGTCCTGATTTTCAAGCTGTGTCCTGCTGTTGCTCCAAATTGCCGCGCCATAACGATGGTTTTGTGTCCAGCTGTGGTACTGTATATGGGAATATGGCTCGCACAAAATTGAGAAATCTACTTTCAGGTCCCGTACAGTTTGTTTTAAGAGGTCCTGTGCCGACCTGCAGTGGTTTAGATTGAGCTGTATAAACTTAATCCTTCCTGTTACTGCCAGCCTCTACAAATAACGGGCAAGCTCTGCTGCGCGTGTTATGCACCGTATTGCTCCGCTTATGTCGTGTGCAAAGTATGCATGCTGCTTTCTGGTCACATTGCTTTGAAGCGTGTTCCTTGCTACCGCAGTTGAAGCATAGCTTGGATGCGTCGAGCTTGCTTCTGCACCGAGCTGCTCTGTGCCCAAAATCCAAACACTTGTAGCACCGTCTCGGCTCAGTCTTCAGGCGTACTTGGCATATGCACATGCCTACTCGTATTTTGCCCGCCTGCAGCAGCTTGGTCGCCAGGTTCGGGATCACCATCATTGTTGCGGTCTGTGTACCACTGTACGCTTTCCGCATCTTTGGGTGACATTCTGCCGGCAGATCCTCGTCGATCAGTTCCAGTGTGAAATTCTGCGAGATCCTTTATTTCAACCATGCCCTTATCGCTGATCGCCTTGACATCAGCATTGTTTTTATAACTGTGACCTACTATTTTTGCTGCTTTTTCTTTTGTGAGTGTCTTTTGGGACCTTTTTAAAATAAAATTGTTTAATAACGTAAAGAACTATTAAGATTATGTTGTATTATTGAAATGAGAACAAAGACAAATACAAATTTTTTCTGTCTGCTCCAAGGCCTCCAAAGTTAGCTAAAGAAAAAAGAAATGCTGATGGCGGAAAGGATTACTCGATGCAGCAAATAATTAAAGTGTAAGACGGCTTTAGATTCAGCATGGATGTAGTTCTGATCATGATCAGGCTTAGAATTTAGATATTAAACAAAATGTGTAGTCATTTAAGTTTTGTATACCCAAGATCCTAAATTTTAAGTTTTCATAGAGTGACTGCATTTCCAAATTTTCTATGGAAGTAACTAGACTTAGCCGAAAGTACATTCTTATTAACATGTCTAAGTAATCTGAAACTCTGATAGAGTCTACCTGTCAAAATGACCCGAGAAGTGCCCAGGCAACTGAATTTTCGACTTTATTTTGAAAATTATTTCAATTCATTGCATCTTTTGAATATTTGGCGGTTAAAGAATTTTAGCTTTGGGTACTATACGAAGAAATAGAATCCCAAACATCAAAGCACTTGATTACTTTAATGAAACATACACGGGGTATGTCGGTTGAGTATGTCGCAGATTTCGACGGTGTTGACATATCACTAACATCGTGGTTGGACAATAAAATCATATCATTAGCATCCACCTATGGTGGTTGTTGGAGGAGAAATCCTGAATTTAAACTCATTCATTTAATTATTCTGATTTCCTTCCTTTTCCCTTTACATTGTACTTTAAATTGCTCTCTCTCGTAGCATATAACTTTAAGAATTTACTGTACCATGAGAACTCGAATGCGACGAACGCAAATAAATGTACAAACGGAATATCGTCGACTAATCTTTTCGGGAAAATTGTGGAACTATAAACTAGGGAAGTTATGAGGCATCGAATCTCCTAACAAGGAAACAATTTAGTAACTGGACGAGGAATTGTCCAACAGTGGGATACTTCCCAAGGACATAGTTTGTCGATTCAACAAAGCCAAAATAATCACATCCCATGCTCATCCACATTGAACTTCTGCTCCATGTTAGCAGATCTTTCCCAGGCTTTAGATTGCTCAAAAATCCTGTCTTTCCTGACAAAAATGTACACCCATTTAACATTTAACGACGATTCTGTACGAATCGGTATTGATGTTGACATCGGAAATTAAATTCCTTGGTCAATGTCGCTGGTTTGCCACAGGAGGTACAATTTACTGTCCTTCAAAGTGCTCCATGAGCAAACAAAAATTCAAGCAACTCATCATCCGTCATATTGGTGATTTTTTTGAATTTTTCTTTTTTAGGTTTTGTTTTCATTTTTAATTTTATTTTGAAATTAACTCTTTTTTGTTCTTAATATTTTAATCAGTATTTTTAAGTCTTATTTTGAAGTAATATTTTTAGTTTGAAATTAACTCTTTTTTGTTCTTAATATTTCAATCAGTATTTTTAAGTAATATTTTTCATCTTTTTTTCGCAGTACTGGGTTGGGGGAAAAAAAAAATGAAATTAACAATACGGTTTAAATTGCCCGCCAAAAGAAAACACTGTTTAAACTACGCGCCAAAAAACAAGACAGTCTGGCAACACCAAAACCTAAAATAACTGCGTTAACCAACACTAAAACGCAATTTAGCTGATTTTTTTAGCCGTTTTTTATTTTCCAACACTGAAATCTCGAGTAGCGGTAGTAAATATTTACCCAAGATTCAAAATAGCGGCTGTAGAATGGTTCCATTAGCTTCTACAGCGGTTATATAAAAGATGGTGTCTAAAAAGAACGGTTCCAACAGCTTGTATAGCTGTTATATAAAGGATGGCGGTTATAAGAACGACAATGGCGGCTATATTATGGTTCCAGCAGCTTGTATAGCTGTTATAGAAAATGGCGGCTATAAGACTCAAAATGTCAATTGTAGAATGGTTCCAGCAGCTCGTATAGCTGTTATAGAAACGATGGCGGCTATAAAAATGGAGCCTGTATTATAGTTCCATCAACTTGTATAGCTGTTATGTAAAGTATGGCGGCTGTAAGACTCAAAATGGCGGCAGAAGAACGGTTCCAGCAGTTTGTATAGCTGTTACATATAAGATGGCGGCTATGAGAACGAAAATGGCGGCTGTGTTATGGTTCCAGCAGCTTGTATAGCTGTTATATAAAGGATGGCGGGTATGAGATTTAAAATGGCGGCAGTAGAACGGTTCCAGCAGCTTGTATACCCAATATATAAAGGATGGCGGCTATAACACTCAAAATGACTGTTATATAAAGAATGGCACCAGCTTGTTAAGCTCTTATATAAAAGATGGCGGCTATAAGACCCAAAACGGCGTCTGTGAAATGGTCCCAGCAGCTTGTATAGCTGTTATAAAAAGAATGGTGGCTATAAGACTCAAAATGGCGGCTGTGTTATGGTTCCAGCAGCTTGTATAACTGTTATGTAAAGGATGGCGGCTATACGACTCGAAATATATAAAGAATGGTGGCTATAAGACTCAAAATGGACGCTGTACAATGGTCCCAGCAGCTTGTATAGCTGTTATATGAAGGACGGTGGCTATAAAAGTCAAAATGGAGGCCCGATTATGGTTCCATCAACATGTATAGCTGTTATGTAAAGGATGGCGACTACAAGACTCAAAATAGCGGCTGTAGAATGGTTCCAGCAGCTTCTACAGCTGTTATATAAAATATGGCGGCTAAAAGAAAGGTTTCAACAGCTTGTATAGCAGTTATATAAAGGATGGCGGCTATAAGAACGACAATGGCGGCTATATTATGGTTCCAGCAGCTTGTATAGCTGTTATAGAAAATGGCGGCTATAAGACTCAAAATGTCACTTGTAGAATGGTTCCAGCAGCTCGTATAGCTGTTATATAAAGGATGGTAGCTATAAGACTCAAAATGGACGCTGTAGAATGGTCCCAGCAGCTTGTATAGCTGTTATATAAAGGACGGTGGCTATAAAAGTCAAAATGGAGGCCCGATTATGGTTCCATCAACATGTATAGCTGTTATGTAAAGGATGGCGACTACAAGACTCAAAATGGCGGCAGTATTACGGTTCCAGCAGCTTCGATAGCTGTAATGTAAAAGATGGCGGCCATAAGACTCTAAATGGCGGCAGTAGAACGGTTCCAGCAGCTTGTACAGCTGTTATATAAAGGATGGCGGCTATAAGAACGAAAATGGCGGCTGTGTTATGGTTCCAGCAGCTTGTGTAGCTGTTATATAAAGGATGGCGGATTTGAGATTTAAAATGGCGGCAGTAGAACGGTTCCAGCAGCTTGTATACCCAATATAAAAAAGGATGGCGGGTATTATACTCAAAATGACTGTTATATAAAGAATGGCACCAGCTTGTTAAGCTCTTTTATAAAAGATGGCGGCTATAAGACTCAAATCGGCGTCTGTGAAATGGTCCCAGCAGCTTGTATAGCTATTATAAAAAGAATGGTGGCTATAAGAGTCAAAATGGAGACCCGATTATGGTTCCATCAACATGTATAGCTGTTATGTAAAGGATGGCGGCTACAAGACTCAAAATATCGCTTGTAGAATGGTTCCAGCAGCTCGTATATTTGTTATAGAAACGATGGCGGCTATACGACTCAATATGGTGGCAGTATTATGGATCCAGCAGATTGTATAGCTATGATGTAAAGGATGGCGGCTATAAGACTCAAAATGGCGGCTGTAGAATGGTTCCAGCAGCTTCTACAGCTGTTATATAAAAGATGGCGGCTATAAGACTCAAAATGGCGGTAAAAGAAAGGTTCCAGCAGCTTGTATAGCTGTTATATAAAAGTTGGCAGTTAAAAGAACGAAAATGGCGGCTGAATTAGACGTTATATAAAGGAGGGCGGCTATAAGACACAAAATGGCGGTTGTAGAATGGTTCCAGCAGCTTGTATAGCTGTAATATAAAGGATGGCACGGTATAGCTGTTATACAAACGGTGGCGGCTATAAAAATGGAGCCTGTATTATGGTTCCATCAACTTGTATAGCTGTTATGTAAAGGATGGTGGCCATAAGACTCAAAATGGCAGCAGAAGAACGGTTCCAGCAGCTTGTATAGCTGTTATATAAAAGAGGGCGGCTATGAGACTCAAAATGGCGTCTGTAAAATGGTCCAAGCAGCTTGTATAGCTGTTATGTAAAGGATGACTGCTATAAGACTCAAAATGGCGGCAATATTACGGTTGCAGCAGCTTCGATAGCTGTAATGTAGAAGATGGCGGCCATAAGACTCAATACGGCGGCTGTATTATGGTTCCAGCAGGTTGTGTAGCTGTTATAAAAAGGATGGTGGCTATGAGACTCAAAATGGCGGCAGTAGAACGGTTCCAGCAGCTTGTATAGCTGTTGTATAAAGGATGGCGGCTATAATACTCAAAATGGCGGTTGTAGAATGGTTCCAGCAGCGTGTATAGCTGTTATATAAAGGATGGCACCAGCTTGTTAAGCTCTTATATAAAGGATGGTGGCTATAAGAACGAAAATGGCGGCTGTATTATGGTTCCAACAGCTTGTATATCTTATATATAAAGAATGGCGGATATAAGACTCAAAATGGCCGTTGTAGAATGGTTCCAGCAGCTTGTATAGCTGTTATATAAAGAATGGCACCAGCTTGTTAAGCTCTTATATAAAACATGGCGGCTATAAGACTCAAAACGGCGTCTGTGAAATGGTCCCAGCAGCTTGTATAGCTCTTATAAAATGAATGGTGGCTATAAGAGTCAAAACGGAGGCCCGATTATGGTTCCATCAACTTGTATAGCTGCTTTGTAAAGGATAGCGGCTATAAGACTTAAAATGGCGGCAGTATTACGGTTCCAGCAGCTTCGATAGCTGTTATGGAAAAAATGGCGGCTATAAGACTTAAATTGGCAGCTGTATTATGGTTCCAGCAGCTTGTATAGCTGTTATGTAAAAGATGGCGGCTATAAGACTAAAAATGGTGGCAGAAGAACGGTTCCAGCAGCTTGTATAGCTGTTATATAAAGGATGGTTGCTATAAGAGTCAAAATGGTGGCCCGATTATGGTTCCATCAACTTGTATAGCTGTTATGTAAAAGATGGCGGCTATAAGACTAAAAATGGCGGCAGAAGAACGGTTCCAGCAGTTTGTATAGCTGCTATATAAAGGATGGTTGCTATAAGAGTCAAAATGGTGGCTCTATTATGGTTCCAGCAGCTTGTATAGCTGTTATATAAAGGATGGCGGGTATGAGATTTCAAATGGCTGCAGTAGAAAGGTTCCAGCAGCTTGTATACCCAATATATAAAGGATGGCGGCTATAATACTCAAAATGACTGTTATATAAAGAATGGCACCAGCTTGTTAAGCTCTTATATAAAAGATGGCGGCTATAAGACTCAAAACGGCGTCTGTGAAATGGTCCCAGCAGCTTGTATAGCTGTTATATAAAGGGTGGTGGCTATAAGAGTCAAAATGGAGGCCTGATTGTAGTTCCATCAACTTGTATAGCTGTTATGTAAAGGATGGCTGCTATAAGACTCAAAATGGCGGCAGTAGAACGGTTCCAGCAGCTTGTATAGCTGTTATATAAAGGATGGCGGCTATAAGAACGAAAATGGCGGCTGTATATAAAGGATGGTGGCTATAAGAGTCAAAATGGAGGCCCGATTGTAGTTCCATCAACTTGTATAGCTGTTATGTAAAGAATGGCTGCTATAAGACTCAAAATGGCGGCAATATTACAGTTCCAGCAGCTTCGATAGCTGTAATGTAGAAGATGGCGGCCATAAGACTGAAAATGGCGGCTGTATTATGGTTCCAGCAGGTTGTGTAGCTGTTATAAAAAGGATGGTGGCTATAAGACTCAAAATGGCGGCAGTAGAACGGTTCCATCAACTTGTATAGCTGTTATGTAAAGGATGGTGGCTATAAGAGTCAAAATGGAGGCCCGATTGTAGTTCCATCAACTTGTATAGCTGTTATGTAAAGGATGGCTGCTTTAAGACTCAAAATGGCGGCAATATTACGGTTCCAGCAGCTTCGATGTCTGTAATGACTGAAAATGGCGGCTGTATTATGGTTCCAGCAGGTTGTGTAGCTGTTATAAAAAGGATGGTGGCTATAACACTCAAAATGGCGGCAGTAGAACGGTTCCATCAACTTGTATAGCTGTTATGTAAAGGATGGCGGCTATAAGACTTAAAATGGCGGCTGTATTATGGTTCCAGCAGCTTGTATAGCTGTTATGTAAAAGATGGCGGCTATAAGACTAAAAATGGCGGCAGAAGAACGGTTCCAGCAGCTTTTATAGCTGCTTTATAAAGGATGGTTGCTATAAGAGTCAAAATGGTGGCCCGATTATGGTTCCATCAACTTGTATAGCTGTTATGTAAAGGATAGCGGCTATAAGACTCAACATGGCGGCAGTATTACGGTTCCAGCAGCTTCGATAGCTGTTATGTATTATGGATCCCAAGCTGCTGGATGGTTGCTATAAGAGTCAAAATGGTGGCCCGATTATGGTTCCATCAACTTGTATAGCTGTTATATAAAGGATGGCGGCTATAAGAACGACAATGGCGGCTGTACGACAAGCTGTCCAGCAGCTTGTATAGCTGTTATAGAAAATGGCGGCTATAAGACTCAAAATGTCACTTGTAGAATGGTTCCAGCAGCTTGTAGAGCTGTTATACAAACGGTGGCGGCTATAAAAATGGAGCCTGTATTACGGTTCCATCAACTTGTATAGCTGTTATGTAAAGGATAGCGGCTATAAGACTTAAAATGGCGGCAGTATTACGGTTCCAGCAGCTTCGATAGCTGTTATGGAAAAAATGGCGGCTATAAGACTTAAATTGGCAGCTGTATTATGGTTCCAGCAGCTTGTATAGCTGTTATGTAAAAGATGGCGGCTATAAGACTTAAAATGGCGGCAGAAGAACGGTTCCAGCAGCTTGCATAGCTGTTATACAAAGGATGGTTGCTATAAGAGTCAAAATGGTGGCCCGATTATGGTTCCATCAACTTGTATAGCTGCTATGTAAAAGATGGCGGCTATAAGACTAAAAATGGCGGCAGAAGAACGGTTCCAGCAGTTTGTATAGCTGCTATATAAAGGATGGTTGCTATAAGAGTCAAAATGGTGGCTCTATTATGGTTCCAGCAGCTTGTATAGCTGTTATATAAAGGATGGCGGGTATGAGATTTCAAATGGCAGCAGTAGAACGGTTCCAGCAGCTTGTATACCCAATATATAAAGGATGGCGGCTATAATACTCAAAATGACAGTTATATAAAGAATGGCACCAGCTTGTTAAGCTCTTATATAAAAGATGGCGGCTATAAGACTCAAAACGGCGTCTGTGAAATGGTCCCAGCAGCTTGTATACCTGTTGTATACCTGCCGGCAGTAGAATGGTTCCAGCAGCTTCTACAGCTGTTATATAAAATATGGCGGCTAAAAGAAAGGTTTCAACAGCTTGTATAGCAGTTATATAAATGGACGCTGTAGAATGGTCCCAGCACCTTGTATAGCTGTTATATAAAGGACGGTGGCTATAAAAGTCAAAATGGAGGCCCGATTATGGTTCCATCAACATGTATAGCTGTTATGTAAAGGATGGCGACTACAAGACTCAAAATGGCGGCAGTATTACGGTTCCAGCAGCTTCGATAGCTGTAATGTAAAAGATGGCGGCCATAAGACTCTAAATGGCGGCAGTAGAACGGTTCCAGCAGCTTGTACAGCTGTTATATAAAGGATGGCGGCTATAAGAACGAAAATGGCGGCTGTGTTATGGTTCCAGCAGCTTGTGTAGCTGTTATATAAAGGATGGCGGATTTGAGATTTAAAATGGCGGCAGTAGAACGGTTCCAGCAGCTTGTATACCCAATATAAAAAGGATGTCGGGTATTATACTCAAAATGACTGTTATATAAAGAATGGCACCAGCTTGTTAAGCTCTTTTATAAAAGATGGCGGCTATAAGACTCAAATCGGCGTCTGTGAAATGGTCCCAGCAGCTTGTATAGCTATTATAAAAAGAATGGTGGCTATAAGAGTCAAAATGGAGACCCGATTATGGTTCCATCAACATGTATAGCTGTTATGTAAAGGATGGCGGCTACAAGACTCAAAATATCGCTTGTAGAATGGTTCCAGCAGCTCGTATATTTGTTATAGAAACGATGGCGGCTATACGACTCAATATGGTGGCAGTATTATGGATCCAGCAGATTGTATAGCTATGATGTAAAGGATGGCGGCTATAAGACTCAAAATGGCGGCTGTAGAATGGTTCCAGCAGCTTCTACAGCTGTTATATAAAAGATGGCGGCTATAAGACTCAAAATGGCGGTAAAAGAAAGGTTCCAGCAGCTTATATAGCTGTTATAAGTTAAGACCAGATATGCTTCATCATCACAATCACACTCACACCACACCCATAGAGAACACTTAAGAGTTAACATAACGAGCATCGGCACGATCATAGAAGGCAACGTCAAGAATGTCACCCGATAACCTTGCAACACACAATCATCTTCACACGATCGACAGACTAAACATTCCTAGGGGAATGGTGCCAAATTCGGTACATCAACAGCAAGCCACCCAATCCCATAAACTATTTCGGCAATAAGCATCATGTTCGGTGCACCAGCCGTCACGTCGCCCAAATCGATTTCATGTTAAACATCGATTCGGCAATAAGCATCATGTTCGGTGCACCAGCCGTCACGTCGCCCAAATCAATTTCATGATTAAGCAGATCCCACGCTCGCGTTGACCCTTAGACTCAACAAGCGTCGCTGTCACCATCGACGCCCGAAAGTGGAGGCTTCATTCAAACATAATCGATCTGTTCAAATCAGTCTTTAATCCAAGTACAAACTTGTCACTTCGTTAGAGCTCCGCGATCTTGGTTCAGTCTAGTAGTCACAAAGTCTTCCAGTAAAAAAGATAGATTTGTAAATGTGTACTCAGTAAAGAATAAATCAAATAAAAACTTTATTTTTTGTGCGACTAACTAAGATTGTGTTTAATTGGCGCCCGAGCAGGGACCCCGCGTTTAAAAGTTGATCAAGTGAAGTGAAACGGCAATTGTGATAAGTGTTAATCAAAAGTGAACGCAAATAAATACGCCTTCTGAACAATAACCGAAATATACGCAGTGCCAATAAAAACTTCGCTGAGGTCAGACGGGGTTACAATAAAAACTGATCGCTGCATCCCTTTAGTATCCGTTCGAAGGGAAATCGGTACAAAAGTGTCTGGAACTGGAGCGTTAGTACCCAACGAGGGAAAAGCGAGGACCCCAACCGACCAACTGATACAAGCACCGAAATGAAACTATTTTTAATGTAAGTTAAGTCGAAACTAAGAAAAATTAAAAAAAGAAAGAAACAATATTTAAAAAGAAAAATCAAAACAGAAACGAATTAAAAATTAAGAACCAAATTTAAAAAAAAAATAGGAGACGAATTACTATCTTAAGGAACATTTTTTTTCAAATAAGAAACGAATTAGCATTATAAGAAACGAAAAACTAACCAACAATTACAATAACCATCTCTACTAACAAAAATTTTAAACCAAAAGCCATTTCCATCAAAACTTTTCTCTAAACGGTATCGCGTCGCGAACAAATTTTCTTGTTTTTTTCGAATAATTATTCGACGCGTAATACAATCGTTTGTTTTTTTTTGAAGTGAATTAATCTCCTTTGAAATTGAAAATGTCTGAAACCGACAATTGGGTAAAAGCCGCAGTCCTTCAGTCAGGAGGTCGCCCTACGACAGAGTCACAGGGTGCGTCAACCTCAACCGCTGCAAACAGAAGTATTGAGGCTATATCCATACAAGGGTTAGACGCAGTAGTTGATAGTCTTTTAACAGCTAGAATGGGATCTTATATTGAACAAATAAAACTGGCCCAGCCAATAACTTCAGAATACAGAGACTTAACTCTGAATTTACAAGACAATTGGAATGAGGTAGATAAGGTTCCAGATTTAGTGAAAGGCCTTAAAGAATTCTCTGAAACCCAGCAGAATTCACAACTTGGTTTGCTTCAACCTCGCGTGTAATGAATGCCTTCGCTCCCTTGCAAGGTACGCCAAAATATTTCGCGATTTTACTAACAGTCAGAGATAAGATCACAGGGCATGCGAACATTGTATTGAAAGTAAATGATACCGCGCTACATTGGGAGGCAATCTCAAAATGCCTTTTAGAAGAGTACTCAGACAGACGAGATTTGGGCACATTGGAGTATCAATTGTTCTCTATGAGTCAAAAGAATAGTACAATCCACGAGTTTTACCTTGCGGTAAATCATCAAATGTCCTTAATTATTAGTCAAATGAAGAATATGGGACATGGCCCTGAAGTCATGGCAGTCTTGTCGAAACAAATAAGGGACAGAGCCTTAGACACATTTATCAGGGGCCTGAACGGCGATTTGTCCGATAGAATAAGTCTAGCGCAACCTCTCAATTTGAAGCATGCGTTGCAAATGATAGAAGATTTGACTAATAAACATACTAAAAACTCGATTGGCTCGGGTTATCAACACCCTCGCCCAAATTCAACACACAAGACGGGACAATATACCAGAATTAACAACCCTCCACAATGGTCATACCCTCCGGTACTTCCACCGAAACCACATAATAATAATATAAATTGGTACAATCCTAGACAGATTCCAAGCACTTTTACACCACAAAATAATTTTTCTCAGAACCAGGGTATTTCCCAAAATATTCCCTTCCGTAATAGTAATCAAACATTCTTCAACACACCACCTAGACCACTTGCCCCAAAGCCTCAACCTAAGCCTACACCAATGGATGTAGACGGTTCTATAATGACAAGAAATGTGAATTATATGAATAGGCCAAACATAACTCCTGCACAACCAGTTCTATTAAAAAGAGTAAATCCTTTTAATACAAATTTCCCAAATAAAGTCCAGAGACAGTTCCACATCGGAGCTGAAGTTCAAGAAGGGCAATACAGTGACCCACCACCAGAAGAATTTCAGGTCAACGTAACTGAAGCCCAGTTGTCCGAGTATCAAGAACAAGAAGACTATTTCCAATTAGTCCCATACTCACAATTTTCAGAGTATGAACAACAGCAAGAATACCTTACCACTCAAAGTGGCCCGTCCGAATTAAGTCCGCAAGATAGGGAATTATCACAACCTACAGTTCAAGATTCTCTCCCACAAATTGAAGACACTGTCAATTTTTTAGGATGAAATGTTCCTCTTTGCCGTACTTTGTAGTCCGGGACAAAGACGGAACAGTATATAATTTCTTAATAGATACCGGTTCAAATAAAAATTATATCCAACCTGAAGTAGCAAAAAATATAAAACCAAATGAACATAAATTTTACGCGAATTCTGTGAGTGGACGCATCCTAATTACAGAGCACGTCCACCTGGGTCTCTTTAATGAGCCTAATAAACCCATAATTTTTTTTTTACTACCAAATCTGAAATCATTTCACGGAATCCTAGGTAACGACACATTGAAAGAACTAAATGCTATTATAGATGTGGGAAAAGATTTATTACAAGTCAACAACTCTCTATGTTGTTAAAGTGAGACAGATGCGAGCTCAGCAGGTCCACACGATCAATTCAGATCAACTATCGGGTAATCAAAAGTCAAAGCTAGAGGCACTTCAGGAGGAATACAAAGCCCTATTTGCAAGTCCAGACATGAAGCTGACTTATACCACCAACGTTCAAGGTGAAATTCGAACGTCATCAGACACTCCAGTCTATTCGAAACATTACCCGTATCCAGCATCTTTGAAAGAAGTAGTAGAAGAACAAATTCAGGAACTACTAAAAGATGGTATAATACGACCCTCACGGTCGCCCTATGGCTCTCCTGTATGGATTGTTCCGAAAAAAAAGTGACAGTTCAGGAAAAAAGAAGTATAGGATGGTCATAGATTATAGAAAACTAAATTCGGTCACTATTTCGGATAGATACCCTATCCCAGAAATTGGAGAAATGATTGCGCAATTGGGCAACAATAAATACTTCTCCGTTCTTGACCTAAAGAGTGGATTTCATCAGATCCCTCTAAAGGAATCCGACATTGAAAAAACAGCATTTTTTATAAATGGAGGAAAATATGAATTTACCAGACTCCCTTTGGGTTGAAAAACTCCCCTGCCATATTCCAGAGAGCCCTCGATGATATCTTAAGAGAACATATAGGGAAAATATGTTATGTGTACATCGACGACATCATAATATTCAGCAAAACAGAGGAGGAACATTTTAGCCATCTGGCCCAGGTATTCTCTACCTTAGCTGAAGCCAATATGAAAGTGCAAGTCGATAAGTGCAAATTTTAAAGCACAGCGTTGATTTCCTAGGTGTGGTGATATCAAGCGAAGGTGTTAAAACTAATCCGGAGAAAGTACAAGCAATAAAGAATTTTCCTATACCAAAAAATTTGAAGCAATTAAGATCATTCTTGGGTTTAGCTAGTTACTATAGGCGGTTCATTAAAGACTTCGCAAAGCTAGCAAGACCACTCACAAATCTGTTACGTGGTGAGCACGGGAGAACAAAGAAGAATGTCTCTAACAAAATTGAGATTCGTTTTGGTAAAGAAGAACTAGACTCTTTCACAAAAGTCAAGAATGCACTAGTCTCGCAGGATGTATTGTTAGCGTACCCCGATTTCAGTAAAGAATTTCATCTGACTACAGATGCTTCGAATATAGCGATAGGTGCCTCATTAGAACAGAATGGCAGACCAATCACATTCATATCAAGAGCATTATCCAAGACAGAGGAAAATTACGCAACGAATGAAAGGGAAATGTTGGCCATAGTATGGGCCTTAGAAAAATTGAGGATGTACCTTTACGGGAAATCAAAAGTGGTCATTTATACAGACCATCAACCGCTTACCTATGCGCTGAGTCCTAAAAACAACAACACGAAGCTGAAAAAATGGAAGAGTTACCTAGAGGAATACAATTACGAGCTGAAGTATAAACCGGGTAGCTCCAATGTAGTAGCAGATGCACTTTCGAGAAACCCTACTAGCATAAATGCCAGTAGTACGTCGGCAGCTACTATGCATAGCGACGAAAGCTCAGGGCATGAATTAATACCGACTATGGACATCCCTATCAATGTATTTAAGAACCAACTAATACTCCTCACAAACGAAAACGAAAGCACGACATTTGAATTACCATTCCCCACTTATCACAGGCATACGGTAGTTCGAAGAAATTATTCGGAAAGTGATCTCGTAGAAATCTTAAAAGCAAAATTAGACCCTAGAATAGTGAATGGTATTTTCACTTCAGAAAGTATCATGGGAAAAATTCAGCTGATATTCCCAGAACATTTTAGGAATTATAAAGTTAGGTTTACACAGATCCAAACTACAGATGTCCATGAGAACAGTGAGCAGCAAGAGATCATAACTAAAGAACATACCAGAGCACATAGAAATGCAATAGAGAACAAAAAACAAATTTTATCTAAAGTCTTTTTTCCAGGAATGAGGAAAAAAATAGAAGCAATAGTAAAAGCATGCCAAACATGCAAACTCTCTAAATACCAAAGACACCCCCCAAACCAAGAAATCCAGTCAACACCTATACCAAATTATCCAGGAGAAATAATCCACATAGACCTCTACTCGACTCAGAATAAAACCATCTTAACGGCAATAGACAAATTTTCAAAATATGCACAAATAAAGTTAGTGAATTCAAAAGCAGCAGAGCACTTAAAGGTACCACTACGTGAGTTATTGGTAGCCTTTGGAGCAACCAAAACAGTGGTAATGGACAATGAAAAGTCGTTGAACTCCGCTTCAATAAAGTTCCTTTTGAACGATCAATTGGGTATAAATGTACACACAACTCCACCGTATACTTCGTCTAGCAATGGTCAGGTAGAAAGATTCCATTCCACATTCACGGAGTTAATGAGATGCCTAAAGGTTGAGCATCCGGAATTAGAATTTGAAGACCTAATATTCAGAGCAGTAGACGAATACAATAGAACGATCCACAGTACAACTAACAAAAAACCAATAGAAACCTTTTTCGCATTGGACTTGGCACACTCTCCGGAAAAACTAGCACTAGAAAGACAAAAAACTTCAAAGAGAATTTTAGACAAACAATCTGCAGACTTACAATACCATAACAAGAGTAAAGAACCCATAAAAATTTATGACCCAGGAGAAATAATTTATGTCAAAATAAACAAGAGATTGGGTTCTAAGCTAACACCAAGATATAAAGAGGAAACGGTAGCTGAAGATTTGAATACAAAGATTAAAACAAGGTCAGGCAGGATAGTACATAAAAACCAGTTGAAATATTGACCAATATCCATCTTCGACAGGTTAATGTTGATACCAGTATGTTTGGGACATACGACTATCCTGGACTACTCAAAATCAAGAGTAGTAATGCTGGAAACTGGGATGGCAGCGAGGCAGAACGGCACGTTCAAAATTATACATGTTGTAGAAGTAGAAAAGTATGAACAGGCATTGTCGGTGTTAAAGGAGGTCGTACTAAATTCAACTAAAACAAACCCGTATTACCCCTTCCTTATTTACGAAATAACCCGAATCGAGAATGAAATCAAAAGATTAAAGCCTATAAAGTTCAGGGCTAAACGCTCTCTTGACATACTTGGAACAGCGTGGAAGTGGCTCGCGGGTACCCCAGATCACCAGGACCATAAAATTGTAATCGATAAAATTAATGAACAGCTCAAAAATAATAACAAACAAGTAGTAATTAATGAGCTAGTAGAAAATAAGATAAACGATTTGATTAAAATAACTAACATTTTACTATTACATAAAAAACCGGAAACAGAAGATAAAGTAAAAGAAATAGAAGTAACAAAATTTAAACTGAGTCTGTTAAGAGAGGAAATTACAAATATCATTTATGCAATAGATTGGGCTAAAGCCAATACAATAAATTCTTTAATTTTATCACCAGCAGAAATAAATATTATTGAAACATATGCTGAAGAAAGCTTAACATTTGTAAATATCGAAGAGCTCATAGAATTTGCTGAAGTAAGTGTTGCTTCGAATGGCAGAGCTCTCCTTTATATTGTCAGCATACCTAGGGTGATTAAAGAACAATGTAAGAAAATCATGGCATTACCTATTAAATCTGGAAAAACAATTGAAAAAATAGATTATAATCACATATTAAAATGTAATAAACAATATTTCGGTTTAGCTAATAAGAACAAATGTAAAACCCAAAACAACAAAATATTATGTAAACTGGAAGATTTGACTGACTTAAAAATAGCAAATGCATAGGAGCGTATTTTCACAGGAAAAAACCAACTTGCCAAACAACCAACAATCAACATGTGAAATCACACTCGAGGTAGCTCCTGGCACAATCCTACTAAACCAATTCCAGGGTATCATCAACGTCGATGGAGAAAACCTTACTCTGGACGGAACTTTCATAATCCAATCACAGAATGCAACAATCAACATAGACGATTCGTGGTACATCATGAAGACAAAGCGTGAAGCAGAAGTTCAACCCCCATTACTTCAACTATTATCGGACAAACAGCACCAAGGCGAAACCCTATCCCTGGAGATGATTAAAGAACTGCACTTGAACAACACGAACAGCCTGGAAAAAATCCAGACTGACAATGTCATAATTTCATCATCCTATTTGATCATCATAACAATATTAGCGATCGCAGCGATCACATACTGGGTGATCAAGAAGAAATGCAACCACAGACCAGAGGATAACAGTCCACCAATAGTAATGCCGGTTACACCCGTACAATATGTGGTAGCGACCGAGGACGTCCGCACTTAAGAGGGGAGGAGTTAAGACCAGATATGCTTCATCATCACAATCACACTCACACCACACCCATAGAGAACACTTAAGAGTTAACATAACGAGCATCGGCACGATCATAGAAGGCAACGTCAAGAATGTCACCCGATAACCTTGCAACACACAATCATCTTCACACGATCGACAGACTAAACATTCCTAGGGAATGGTGCCAAATTCGGTACATCAACAGCAAGCCACCCAATCCCATAAACTATTTCGGCAATAAGCATCATGTTCGGTGCACCAGCCGTCACGTCGCCCAAATCGATTTCATGTTAAACATCGATTCGGCAATAAGCATCATGTTCGGTGCACCAGCCGTCACGTCGCCCAAATCAATTTCATGATTAAGCAGATCCCACGCTCGCGTTGACCCTTAGACTCAACAAGCGTCGCTGTCACCATCGACGCCCGAAAGTGGAGGCTTCATTCAAACATAATCGATCTGTTCAAATCAGTCTTTAATCCAAGTACAAACTTGTCACTTCGTTAGAGCTCCGCGATCTTGGTTCAGTCTAGTAGTCACAAAGTCTTCCAGTAAAAAAGATAGATTTGTAAATGTGTACTCAGTAAAGAATAAATCAAATAAAAACTTTATTTTTTGTGCGACTAACTAAGATTGTGTTTAATTTATATAAAAGTTGGCAGTTAAAAGAACGAAAATGGCGGCTGAATTAGACGTTATATAAAGGAGGGCGGCTATAAGACACAAAATGGCGGTTGTAGAATGGTTCCAGCAGCTTGTATAGCTGTAATATAAAGGATGGCACGGTATAGCTGTTATACAAACGGTGGCGGCTATAAAAATGGAGCCTGTATTATGGTTCCATCAACTTGTATAGCTGTTATGTAAAGGATGGTGGCCATAAGACTCAAAATGGCAGCAGAAGAACGGTTCCAGCAGCTTGTATAGCTGTTATATAAAAGAGGGCGGCTATGAGACTCAAAATGGCGTCTGTAAATGGTCCAAGCAGCTTGTATAGCTGTTATGTAAAGGATGACTGCTATAAGACTCAAAATGGCGGCAATATTACGGTTGCAGCAGTTTCGATAGCTGTAATGTAGAAGATGGCGGCCATAAGACTCAATACGGCGGCTGTATTATGGTTCCAGCAGGTTGTGTAGCTGTTATAAAAAGGATGGTGGCTATGAGACTCAAAATGGCGGCAGTAGAACGGTTCCAGCAGCTTGTATAGCTGTTGTATAAAGGATGGCGGCTATAATACTCAAAATGGCGGTTGTAGAATGGTTCCAGCAGCGTGTATAGCTGTTATATAAAGGATGGCACCAGCTTGTTAAGCTCTTATATAAAGGATGGCGGCTATAAGACTCAAAACGGCGTCTGTGAAATGGTCCCAGCAGCTTGTATAGCTCTTATAAAATGAATGGTGGCTATAAGAGTCAAAACGGAGGCCCGATTATGGTTCCATCAACTTGTATAGCTGCTTTGTAAAGGATAGCGGCTATAAGACTTAAAATGGCGGCAGTATTACGGTTCCAGCAGCTTCGATAGCTGTTATGGAAAAAATGGCGGCTATAAGACTTAAATTGGCAGCTGTATTATGGTTCCATCAACATGTATAGCTGTTATGTAAAGGATGGCGACTACAAGACTCAAAATGGTGGCAGAAGAACGGTTCCAGCAGCTTGTATAGCTGTTATATAAAGGATGGTTGCTATAAGAGTCAAAATGGTGGCCCGATTATGGTTCCATCAACTTGTATAGCTGTTATGTAAAAGATGGCGGCTATAAGACTAAAAATGGCGGCAGAAGAACGGTTCCAGCAGTTTGTATAGCTGCTATATAAAGGATGGTTGCTATAAGAGTCAAAATGGTGGCTCTATTATGGTTCCAGCAGCTTGTATAGCTGTTATATAAAGGATGGCGGGTATGAGATTTCAAATGGCTGCAGTAGAACGGTTCCAGCAGCTTGTATACCCAATATATAAAGGATGGCGGCTATAATACTCAAAATGACTGTTATATAAAGAATGGCACCAGCTTGTTAAGCTCTTATATAAAAGATGGCGGCTATAAGACTCAAAACGGCGTCTGTGAAATGGTCCCAGCAGCTTGTATACCTGTTATAAAAAGAATGATGGCTATAAGACTCAAAATGGCGGCTGTGTTATGGTTCCAGCAGCTTGTAGAGCTGTTATAAAAGGATGGCGGCTATAAGAGTCAAAATGGAGGCCCGATTGTAGTTCCATCAACTTGTATAGCTGTTATGTAAAGG
Source organism: Drosophila paulistorum (assembly GCA_018152135.1). NCBI lineage: Eukaryota > Metazoa > Arthropoda > Insecta > Diptera > Drosophilidae > Drosophila > Drosophila paulistorum. The sequence goes on from JAECXG010000692.1 coordinate 682,825, forward strand.
ATGGCTGCTATAAGACTCAAAATGGCGGCAATATTACGGTTCCAGCAGCTTCGATAGCTGTAATGTAGAAGATGGCGGCCATAAGACTGAAAATGGCGGCTGTATTATGGTTCCAGCAGGTTGTGTAGCTGTTATAAAAAGGATGGTGGCTATAAGACTCAAAATGGCGGCAGTAGAACGGTTCCATCAACTTGTATAGCTGTTATGTAAAGGATGGTGGCTATAAGAGTCAAAATGGAGGCCCGATTGTAGTTCCATCAACTTGTATAGCTCTTATGTAAAGGATGGCTGCTTTAAGACTCAAAATGCCGGCAGTAGAATGGTTCCAGCAGCTTCTACAGCTGTTATATAAAATATGGCGGCTAAAAGAAAGGTTTCAACAGCTTGTATAGCAGTTATATAAATGGACGCTGTAGAATGGTCCCAGCAGCTTGTATAGCTGTTATATAAAGGACGGTGGCTATAAAAGTCAAAATGGAGGCCCGATTATGGTTCCATCAACATGTATAGCTGTTATGTAAAGGATGGCGACTACAAGACTCAAAATGGCGGCAGTATTACGGTTCCAGCAGCTTCGATAGCTGTAATGACTGAAAATGGCGGCTGTATTATGGTTCCAGCAGGTTGTGTAGCTGTTATAAAAAGGATGGTGGCTATAACACTCAAAATGGCGGCAGTAGAACGGTTCCATCAACCTGTATAGCTGTTATGTAAAGGATGGCGGCTATAAGACTTAAAATGGCGGCTGTATTATGGTTCCAGCAGCTTGTATAGCTGTTATGTAAAAGATGGCGGCTATAAGACTAAAAATGGCGGCAGAAGAACGGTTCCAGCAGCTTTTATAGCTGTTATATAAAGGATGGTTGCTATAAGAGTCAAAATGGTGGCCCGATTATGGTTCCATCAACTTGTATAGCTGTTATGTAAAGGATAGCGGCTATAAGACTCAACATGGCGGCAGTATTACGGTTCCAGCAGCTTCGATAGCTGTTATGTAAAAAATGGCGGCCTTACGACTCAAAATGGAGCCTGTATTATGGATCCCAAGCTGCTGGATGGTTGCTATAAGAGTCAAAATGGTGGCCCGATTATGGTTCCATCAACTTGTATAGCTGTTATATAAAGGATGGCGGCTATAAGAACGACAATGGCGGCTGTATTATGGTTCCAGCAGCTTGTATAGTTGTTATATAAAGGATAGGGGCTATAAGACTCAAAATGGACGCTATAGAATGGTCCCAGCAGCTTGTATAGCTGGTTTATAAAGGACGGTGGCTATAAAAGTCAAAATGGAGGCCCGATTATGGTTCCATCAACTTGTATAGCTCTTATGTAAAGGATGGCTGCTTTAAGACTCAAAATGCCGGCAGTAGAACGGTTCCAGCAGCTTGTATAGCTGTTATATAAAGGATGGCGGCTATAATACTCAAAATGGCGGCTGTAAAATGGTCCCAGCAGCTTGTATAGCTGTTATATAAAGGGTGGTGGCTATAAGAGTCAAAATGGAGGCCTGATTGTAGTTCCATCAACTTGTATAGCTGTTATGTAAAGAATGGCTTCTATAAGACTCAAAATGGCGGCTGTATTATGGTTCCAGCAGCTTGTATAGCTGTTATGTAAAAGATGGCGGCTATAAGACTAAAAATGGACGCTATAGAATGGTCCCAGCAGCTTGTATAGCTGTTATATAAAGGGTGGTGGCTATAAGAGTCAAAATGGAGGCCCGATTATGGTTCCATCAACTTGTATAGCTCTTATGTAAAGGATGGCTGCTTTAAGACTCAAAATGCCGGCAGTAGAACGGTTCCAGCAGTTTGTATAGCTGCTATATAAAGGATGGTTGCTATAAGAGTCAAAATGGTGGCTCTATTATGGTTCCAGCAGCTTGTATAGCTGTTATATAAAGGATGGCGGGTATGAGATTTCAAATGGCTGCAGTAGAAAGGTTCCAGCAGCTTGTATACCCAATATATAAAGGATGGCGGCTATAATACTCAAAATGACTGTTATATAAAGAATGGCACCAGCTTGTTAAGCTCTTATATAAAAGATGGTGGCTATAAGACTCAAAACGGCGTCTGTGAAATGGTCCCAGCAGCTTGTATAGCTGTTATATAAAGGGTGGTGGCTATAAGAGTCAAAATGGAGGCCTGATTGTAGTTCCATCAACTTGTATAGCTGTTATGTAAAGGATGGCTGCTATAAGACTCAAAATGGCGGCAGTAGAACGGTTCCAGCAGCTTCGATAGCTGTAATGACTGAAAATGGCGGCTGTATTATGGTTCCAGCAGGTTGTGTAGCTGTTATAAAAAGGATGGTGGCTATAACACTCAAAATGGCGGCAGTAGAACGGTTCCATCAACCTGTATAGCTGTTATGTAAAGGATGGCGGCTATAAGACTTAAAATGGCGGCTGTATTATGGTTCCAGCAGCTTGTATAGCTGTTATGTAAAAGATGGCGGCTATAAGACTAAAAATGGCGGCAGAAGAACGGTTCCAGCAGCTTTTATAGCTGTTATATAAAGGATGGTTGCTATAAGAGTCAAAATGGTGGCCCGATTATGGTTCCATCAACTTGTATAGCTGTTATGTAAAGGATAGCGGCTATAAGACTCAACATGGCGGCAGTATTACGGTTCCAGCAGCTTCGATAGCTGTTATGTAAAAAATGGCGGCCTTACGACTCAAAATGGAGCCTGTATTATGGATCCCAAGCTGCTGGATGGTTGCTATAAGAGTCAAAATGGTGGCCCGATTATGGTTCCATCAACTTGTATAGCTGTTATATAAAGGATGGCGGCTATAAGAACGACAATGGCGGCTGTATTATGGTTCCAGCAGCTTGTATAGTTGTTATATAAAGGATAGGGGCTATAAGACTCAAAATGGACGCTATAGAATGGTCCCAGCAGCTTGTATAGCTGGTTTATAAAGGACGGTGGCTATAAAAGTCAAAATGGAGGCCCGATTATGGTTCCATCAACATGTATAGCTGTTATGTAAAGGATAGCGGCTATAAGACTCAACATGGCGGCAGTGTTACGGTTCCAGCAGCTTCGATAGCTGTTATGTAAAAAATGGCGGCTTTAAGACTCAAAATGGAGCCTGTATTATGGATCCCAAGCTGCTGGATGGTTGCTATAAGAGTCAAAATGGTGGCCCGATTATGGTTCCATCAACTTGTATAGCTGTTATATAAAGGATGGCGGCTATAAGAACGACAATGGCGGCTGTATTATGGTTCCAGCAGCTTGTATAGCTGTTATAGAAAATGGCGGCTATAAGACTCAAAATGTCACTTGTAGAATGGTTCCAGCAGCTCGTATAGCTGTTATACAAACGGTGGCGGCTATAAAAATGGAGCCTGTATTATGGTTCCATCAACTTGTATAGCTGTTATGTAAAGGATAGCGGCTATAAGACTTAAAATGGCGGCAGTATTACGGTTCCAGCAGCTTCGATAGCTGTTATGGACAAAATGGCGGCTATAAGACTTAAATTGGCAGCTGTATTATGGTTCCAGCAGCTTGTATAGCTGTTATGTAAAAGATGGCGGCTATAAGACTTAAAATGGCGGCAGAAGAACGGTTCCAGCAGCTTGTATAGCTGTTATATAAAGGATGGTTGCTATAAGAGTCAAAATGGTGGCCCGATTATGGTTCCATCAACTTGTATAGCTGTTATGTAAAAGATGGCGGCTATAAGACTAAAAATGGCGGCAGAAGAACGGTTCCAGCAGTTTGTATAGCTGCTATATAAAGGATGGTTGCTATAAGAGTCAAAATGGTGGCTCTATTATGGTTCCAGCAGCTTGTATAGCTGTTATAGAAAGGATGGCGGGTATGAGATTTCAAATGGCAGCAGTAGAACGGTTCCAGCAGCTTGTATACCCAATATATAAAGGATGGCAGCTATAATACTCAAAATGACTGTTATATAAAGAATGGCACCAGCTTGTTAAGCTCTTATATAAAAGATGGCGGCTATAAGACTCAAAACGGCGTCTGTGAAATGGTCCCAGCAGCTTGTATACCTGTTATAAAAAGAATGATGGCTATAAGACTCAAAATGGCGGCTGTGTTATGGTTCCAGCAGCTTGTAGAGCTGTTATAAAAAGGATGGCGGCTATAAGAGTCAAAATGGAGGCCCGATTGTAGTTCCATCAACTTGTATAGCTGTTATGTAAAGGATGGCTGCTATAAGACTCAAAATGGCGGCAATATTACGGTTCCAGCAGCTTCGATAGCTGTAATGTAGAAGATGGCGGCCATAAGACTGAAAATGGCGGCTGTATTATGGTTCCAGCAGGTTGTGTAGCTGTTATAAAAAGGATGGTGGCTATAAGACTCAAAATGGCGGCAGTAGAACGGTTCCATCAACTTGTATAGCTGTTATGTAAAGGATGGTGGCTATAAGAGTCAAAATGGAGGCCCGATTGTAGTTCCATCAACTTGTATAGCTCTTATGTAAAGGATGGCTGCTTTAAGACTCAAAATGCCGGCAGTAGAACGGTTCCAGCAGCTTGTATAGCTGTTATATAAAGGATGGCGGCTATAATACTCAAAATGGCGGCTGTAAAATGGTCCCAGCAGCTTGTATAGCTGTTATATAAAGGGTGGTGGCTATAAGAGTCAAAATGGAGGCCTGATTGTAGTTCCATCAACTTGTATAGCTGTTATGTAAAGGATGGCTGCTATAAGACTCAAAATGGCGGCAGTAGAACGGTTCCAGCAGCTTGTATAGCTGTTATATAAAGGATGGCGGCTATAATACTCAAAATGGCGGCTGTAAAATGGTCCCAGCAGCTTGTATAGCTGTTATATAAAGAATGGTGGCTATAAGAGTCAAAATGGAGGCCCGATTGTAGTTCCATCAACTTGTATAGCTGTTATGTAAAGGATGGCTGCTATAAGACTCAAAATGGCGGCAATATTACGGTTCCAGCAGCTTCGATAGCTGTAATGTAGAAGATGGCGGCCATAAGACTGAAAATGGCGGCTGTATTATGGTTCCAGCAGGTTGTGTAGCTGTTATAAAAAGGATGGTGGCTATAAGACTCAAAATGGCGGCAGTCGAACGGTTCCATCAACTTGTATAGCTGTTATGTAAAGGATGGTGGCTATAAGAGTCAAAATGGAGGCCCGATTGTAGTTCCATCAACTTGTATAGCTCTTATGTAAGGGATGGCTGCTTTAAGACTCAAAATGGCGGCAATATTACGGTTCCAGCAGCTTCGATAGCTGTAATGTAGAAGATGGCGGCCATAAGACTGAAAATGGCGGCTGTATTATGGTTCCAGCAGGTTGTGTAGCTGTTATAAAAAGGATGGTGGCTATAAGACTCAAAATGGCGGCAGTAGAACGGTTCCATCAACCTGTATAGCTGTTATGTAAAGGATGGCGGCTATAAGACTTAAAATGGCGGCTGTATTATGGTTCCAGCAGCTTGTATAGCTGTTATGTAAAAGATGGCGGCTATAAGACTCAACATGGCGGCAGAAGAACGGTTCCAGCAGCTTTTATAGCTGTTATATAAAGGATGGTTGCTATAAGAGTCAAAATGATGGCCCGATTATGGTTCCATCAACTTGTATAGCTGTTATGTAAAGGATAGCGGCTATAAGACTCAACATGGCGGCAGTATTACGGTTCCAGCAGCTTCGATAGCTGTTATGTAAAAAATGGCGGCCTTAAGACTCAAAATGGAGCCTGTATTATGGATCCCAAGCTGCTGGATGGTTGCTATAAGAGTCAAAATGGTGGCCCGATTATGGTTCCATCAACTTGTATAGCTGTTATATAAAGGATGGCGGCTATAAGAACGACAATGACGGCTGTATTATGGTTCCAGCAGCTTGTATAGTTGTTATATAAAGGATGGGGGCTATAAGACTCAAAATGGACGCTATAGAATGGTCCCAGCAGCTTGTATAGCTGGTTTATTAAGGACGGTGGCTATAAAAGTCAAAATGGAGGCCCGATTATGGTTCCATCAACATGTATAGCTGTTATGTAAAGGATGGCGACTACAAGACTCAAAATAGCGGCTGTAGAATGGTTCCATCAGCTTCTACAGCTGTTATATAAAAGATGGCGTCTAAAAGAACGGTTCCAACAGCTTGTATCGCTGTTATATAAAGGATGGCGGCTATTAGAACGACAATGGCGGCTGTATTATGGTTTCAGCAGCTTGTATAGCTGTTATAGAAAATGGCGGCTATAAGACTCAAAATGTCACTTGTAGAATGGTTCCAGCAGCTCGTATAGCTGTTATACAAATGGTGGCGGCTATAAAAATGGAGCCTGTATTATGGTTCTATCAACTTGTATAGCTGTTATGTAAAGGATGGCGGCTATAAGACTCAAAATGGCGGCAGAAGAACGGTTCCAGCAGCTTGTATAGCTGTTGTTCACGCCACCGGGTGAACAGCAGTGAGCGGCGAAGAGCAGTGAGGAGTGAGGAGTGTTTTTTTATCCTCGGCGTCTACGGTCACACTAGGAGGGCGCCGCCATTGCACTCCAGTACGAACTTTCAACCCGAACACCCGTTCTTTTTTATTTGTGCTCTTTTTTTTCTCGAATTGTACATATTTTAACCCGAAACATATCGTGTGTGTCGGGCGACCTGTGAATATTTAATAATAAAGCATAAGTTTTTTAACCGAAGTTATCGCGCGTTATTTATTCATCACTCGCTCACCCCTCGAAGAAATTGGCACCCGCCAACTACTTGTATTTGATTTGGATCCTTCCGCCCCTCCACGAACATTGGTCCTTCGAGCCGGATATCCTTCTGCTCCTCCAGCTTGCATCGGCGGAATTTCTGATAAGTACAAAATTTCATTATTCATTTCATTTGACCCTACATACGAATAAAAGTGTGAGGTTTTCCCGCTCTTCCATAGCGACCTACACACTTTTATATATATTGTATGTACATACCTGACCTATTCCAAGGTTACATGGTAGTTCCCAATCCTTGACGTGTTTGCCCAACGTTCGGTTTCCATTCCACCACAGGGGTTTCTTTATGTTTTTTTTCTCTGTCGCACTTGTCCAATTTCTACATACGTACATACATATGTAAAACTCGTTGCATCACATATACAAGTATTTTCCACAGATGTTCGCCAAGTCAGCGTAAAGATTAAAAGAAAAAAAAAAAAAAGACAGAAATTATTAAAGTGTTATAAAAAAAAAGGAAATAGTAATCCAAGTGTTCACCGCGATTTCTTATGTGTTCGGATTATTTCCAGTGCCCAATTAATTTCCTCACGCGCGTATTCGCCCACCGGCGTATCCACTTACATAGATACATCGTCATCTGTTGATGTACGCGCATATGTACATATAATTCATTCGCACTTTACCACAGAACAAAAGATTTAAATAGCGATTAAAGTAGACACCGCGATTTCGGGTCTGTTCGAATTGATTCAATTACAAAATTAATTTCCTCACGCGTAACCGCAAACCGGTGCACTTGCTTACATACATACATACATCGTCATATATTGATGCACGCATATGTACATATCCACAACACATAATCTATTTCGGTGTCGCACATTGATTTAAGAAAAAAAGGAGGCGAAAGGAACCCAACTAAATAACAAATTACTTTCGTTTTTTGTGTGAATGACGCGCGTGCATACATCCATACATATCTACCTGTGTACTTACGTATGTACGTACATACATATATCAAGCATCCGTCCACACGCACTGATCGTTTACTTTGCTTCCTTTCGCGCACAACACTCGCGGTGTGTAAAAGCGTTCGTTTTGTTCTTTTTATATTTTTTCCCCTCCGCACAACCACAAAAAAAAAAAAAATAATTAATACGACAAAACCATAAACCAAATTTGTAAACAGCGACCGACAGCTGTTTTCGGAGTAGTGGTGACACGTGAGTCGAGTCGTGATATCGATAGGCGGCTCAAGCGCGCCACATTCAAACCACATTATTTCCGACTCCCGGTTTTTTCGCCCATATATATATATATATATGTATATAAATAAATACATATTCATCTTTTCCAGCACTATCGTGCCCATATTTATATATCCACCCATATTTATAAATCATATATGACTTCTCCGGCCAGTATTTTGCGCGCATATATATAACCGCCCATATTTATAAATAAATACATATATATTTTTTCCAGCACTATCGTGCCCATATTTATATATCCACCCATATTTATAAATCATATATATAATTTTTCTGGCCCGTATTTTGCGCGCATATATATAACCGCCCATATTTATAAATAAATACATATATATTTTCTCCAGCACTATCGTGCCCATATTTATATATCCATCCATATTTATAAATAAATACATATATATTTTTTCCCGCACCATCGTGCCCATATTTATATATCCACCCATATTTCTAACTCATATATATAATTTTTTCCGGCCAGTATTTTGCGCGCATATATATATATCCGTCCATATTTATAAATAAATACATATATATTTTCTCCAGCACTATCGTGCCCATATTTATATATCCATCCATATTTATAAATAAATACATATATATTTTTTCCCGCACCATCGTGCCTATATTTATATATCCACCCATATTTATAACTCATATATATAATATTTTTGGACAGTATTTTGCGCGCATATATATATCCGTCCATATTTATAAATAAATACATATATATTTTTTTCCGGCACTATCGGGCCCATATTTATAAATTATATATATAATTTTTCCGGCCAGTATTTTCCGCACATATATATCCGCCCATATTTATAAATAAATACACATATATATTTTTTCCAGCACTATCGGGCCCATATTTATATATCCGTCCCTATTCACAAATTGTACATATAATTTTTTTTCGGCCTGTACTTTGCGCATTTATATATATCCCGACCCAGATTTATATAAAAACACATACTTTTTCTTTGGCCTATACATCGTTCGCGTGTTTGTCTTATACGTACTCCCATCGTTACTTACGAATCCAGCTAAACTTGTGTTGTAATCACTCCTCTGCAGCTACGTGTAATTTTCGATCTGCATTCGTGCGTTCGTACATTGTTCCGCATATATTCCCATTAAAAGGGGTCCGTTTCCAAGCCACGCGTAAGAGAATTCTCCCGCAATCCTGCGGGCACTGTGAGAAAATTCTTGCGCCCTCATACAGTCCACTTCTCTTTTTTTTCTCGTTGTCTTTCCGAAATCAAAAAGCGCACCAGCGCGGTCTTTGTCGTAAGGACGTCCCCTCAGTATGTCCACGGAGCCGTCCAAGACTACGCCGAAGTCTAACAGTCTTTCGTCTCCCTCTGTAACTCCGGAGAAGGTTCGGCCTCCGAAGACTCCGGTGATCGCGAAGCGTACGGACATTTCCCGCAAGTCCACGTCTGCTCGCAGCCTCAGCGAATCCCCAAGGTCCCGTCCGTCTTCGTCCAGCCTACCTAAAGGGCGCATAGTCTCGGCTAAAGACGCCAGCGAACACAAAGGGCGTTCCAAGCTTTCAGTAGAGGCTCAGATTCCGCACGTTATTGTGACGCACTGTTCTGACGTTCCCGTCACCCGATCCGTATCCCAACAGCGTAGAGAACAATCCAGAATGTCCCTCTCCGATTTCGTTCTGGCATGCGACGCTGTTCGAAGCTCGTGAGAGTGAAGCCCTAACTTCTTTCCATTAAAATGCACTTAGAGCAGCTCAAATCCCTTTGGTCAACTGTCGAGATGGAATACTCCCGGTGTCACAAGGCCTGGTCGACCCAACCAGACGAGGACAGCCTAGCCAACATAAGCCACATCAAAGCGAAGCACGAATCCGCTTACGCGGCGTATGTGCGATGCGGGACGTTGTTCGGAGAGCACATCGAGCAGCTCTCGGCAGAGATGGCGAGTCTTAGACGTCAGCCCAGTGCTCCGTCGGGACCTCCGGGTCATAGAGTTCCTCCGTGCGAGGTGGAGACCTTTGATGGCGACAGCCTAGCATGGCCCACATTCCGCGATTTGTTCGCTGCCATTTACATCGCCAATCCGTATTTGTCTCAAGTGGAGAAGCTCTATCACTTGAACGCCAAGACTCGTGGGGAAGCGAGAACCATCGTGGCGAAGTCCCCCTGACAAATGAAGGTTTCCAGGCCGCATGGGAGAACCTCACAGCGCGGTACGAAAATAGCCGTCTGCTTGTCATGACTCAAGCCAGACAACTCCTTCAGATTCCCGCGGTGGCGCTAGAATCGGGCAAGGCATTGCGAGAACTGCAGACTGCGTTCCAAGGGGGAACCGCTCTTGAGCGTTCGGGTGTTAGCACTGAGAATTGGGATGTATTACTCATCGCCATATGCACTAGCAAATTGCCGAAGGCTACAATCCTCCTGTGGGAACAGTCAGTGCCAAATAAGACTGCCGTCTCCACTTGGTACGATCTGAACCAATTTCTCACCGATCGGTATCGAGTCCTGGATGCCACCGAAGAACATAAGTCGGTTCCGAGTGTTCAAGCCATCCCCAGTGGGCCCCGCAAATCCCCTGCGACGATGAAGGTTCAAGCGTTTCCCGCGAAAGCTCAGCTCAAACCAGCGTCTTGCAAGCTTTGTCATCGGGAGAATCACCCAATACGACTTTGCCCCAGTTTTCTTGATATGCCTGTTCAGAGGCGTGTGGAAACCGTTAGACAACAGGGACTCTGCTTGAATTTTTTTTGCCCGCGGTCATCAAGTGAAGGGCTGCTCCAGTGCGCATAATTGCCATACGTGCAAGGAACGTCATCACACCCTGCTGCATCCTAGTGACGTGTCGTCGTCCGCCGCGCAACCCACACCATCCGGTACCACAGAACGTCCGACAACGGGCAATCAGCTCACAAATGCTCAAAGCTATTTTCCATCTACCCCAGGCAGAGGGCTTTTAGGCACTGCGATTGTCACTCTGCACCATCGCGGAATGGAACACCATATTCGGGCGTTGATCGACTCGGGAGCCGATTCAACCTTCCTATCCGAACGTGTCTTCAACATGGTCCAGCCCACCTTTATCCAGTAGACGCCGCAGTGACTGGCATGGGCCACAGTGATGGAGGATACGCCGACAAGGTGTGTCTGCTGATGCTGTCTCCTCCGTGTGACAGGCTGAACAAGATTGAGGTCTCCGCCCTGGTCGTATCCAAATTATCGGGGGCCATTCCGACGGCTCCATTTCTTAACACGGTTCCGACACATTCCCTCGATCGCCCCCTGGCTGACCCGTATTACAACAAGCCCGCGCCTATTGATATGATTACCTGTTTTCACACATCCTCGGAGAGCGGATCAAAAGGATATGGGTGATTTTGTTGGACTGGAAACCATTTTTGGATGGGTTCTGTGCGGAGCAATCATGCCTGACACTCCGGTGACTCGATTAGGTTTCGCTGCACGGACGCGAGTCAATCCAGAAGCAAAACTTGATGTACTTCTCACCAAGTTTTGGGAGGTGGAAGACCTTCCTGCAAAGCCGGAAAAGGAGGACGATGCATTCTGCGAGCGGAATTTTCAGGAGACCACCCGAAGAGGGAAGGACGGCCGATATATTGTGTTCAAATGTCCGAACAGCGGCGATTTGGGTCATTCAAGACCGATCGCGTTAGCTCAATTCCTGCGGAATGAAGCACGCCTTCTCAAGGATCCCGTCCTAAAGACGCAGTGCGATGCCATAATTCAGGAATACGAGGAATTGGGCCATATGAGTCGGGTGACGCCGCCTCAAGATGGGATAGCACCACCACCAAGGTACGCGTGGTATTTAACGCGTCAAGCCCCTCCACACGAGACGCCAGCCTTAACGATGTCTTGCACACCGGGCCTACGCTTCAGGCCGATCTCACGCTTCAGGTACTGAAATGGCGTTTCTTTCAATTCGTTTTCAACGCTGACATAACACAGATGTATCGACAAATCGGAGTCGACCCCAGGCATACCCCCTTTCAGCGGATCCTCTACCGGTATCGCTGTGGCAATATTCAAGACTATGAGTTACAAACCGTCACGTTTGGGGTTAACTGCGCGCCATTCTTGGCGATCCGAATTCTTTTACAACTACCCTAAGCTTCAAGCTGCCCTCCAATCTGCGGGCCTCCCGCTTCGGAAGTGGACTTCCAATAAGAAGGAAGTACTTCAAGCTATCCCGAGAGAGCACCTGCTGCGAGAGGACTTTCTCGAACTGGAAGACGCGAGCACGGCAAAAACCTTAGGAATCCGCTGGCAAGCCGCCGAGGACGTCTTTTTCTTCACCGTCAACTCCGCATCCCCCGTTGGCTGAACACCAGCGATACGCTCTCGTGGGAGCTTCATGGCTTCTGTGACGCATCCCAGAAAGCGTATGGAGCAGCCCTATACGTGCGGGTTCGGTATCGCGATCAAGTAAGCGTCCATTTATTAACGGCTAAGACCCGCGTGGTCCCAGTCAAAACAGTCTCACTGCCTCGGCTGGAGTTGTGCGGAGCGGTTCTGCTAGCCGATCTCTGGGCGTCGATCGTTCCTGAACTCCCGATCCCACCTGCAACCTCCCAGTTTTGGACCGACTCCAACATTGTGTTGGCCTGGCTCAACAAACCCCCATGTAGTTGGTCCACCTTCGTGGCCAATCGGGTATCCAGCATCTCCAAAAGCACCGGTGGCCAAAGCTGGTCACATGTACGTTCGGAGGACAACCCTGCTGATCTGGCAAGCCGCGGAACATCCGCGGCCGTTTTATCGGCCAGTAGCCTTTGGTGGAATGGGCCGGACTGGCTCCAGAGGGACCCCGAGTACTAGCCAACTCTCCATAATGAATACATCGCGGAGATACGGGCCCTGGGTGAAGGGCGACTCCTTCCGACATCCAGCACGCTACTCAACTTAAACCCCTTCCTCGACCAGCATGGGATACGCCGCTCCTGCGGACGACTCCGGGCCTCTGAGTCCCTCCGGTACGATGAACGTCACCCGATTCTCCTCCCCTCCTTCTCGCGCCTGCTTGTTGAATTCGCCCACCGCATCACGTTGCATGGCGGCAATCAACTGATGGTGCGGTATCTCTGCACCAAGTTCTGGATCCCACGGATAAAGAACCTAGTGAAGTCCCACATCAAGGGGTGTAAAGTCTGCATCGTGCATCGTCGACGACTGCAGACTCAGATGATGGGTGATCTCCCTCGAGAGCGCATCAGGTACTCTCGGCCCTTCACCCACACGGGCATTGACTTCGCAGGGCCGTTCGACATCAAGAACTACACCGGGCGCGCGTGTCTCATTACGAAGTGTTATGTCTGCGCCTTTGTGTGTTTCAGCACGAAGGCGATCCACCTCGAGGCGACCTCCGACATCACCACGGAACGATTTCTCGCAGCCTTCTCCCGGTTTGTCGCACGAAGACAATGCCCACAGCGCACTTACTCCGACAATGAAAAAACCTTCGTAGGGGCCTCAAAGGCGCTCGAAATAGATTTCCTGAACGCCACCAAGCTTGGTATAATGAAGGCATTTCCCCAGCACATTTTATCCTGGCAGTTCATTCCGCCGAGCGCGCCCCATATGGGAGGACTATGGGAGGCCGTGGTAAAAAGTTTTAAGACCTTATTTTACAAGTGCTCTTCGGCCGTCAAGTACACGTTCGAGGAACTATCCACTCTCCTGTGTCGGATCGAGACGTGCCTAAACTCCAGGCCAATTTCTCCCAGAGGACCCAGAGGATCTGCTGGCACTAAGCCCTCGACATTTCCTGATTGGAGGACCGCTCGTGTCGATCGCGGAACCGTAGATCCTGGTCGAGCCTATGTCGCTGATCAATCGCTGGCAGCGACTAAAGGCAATCCAGCAGACTTTCTGCCGCCGCTGGAAGAGTGAATACCTCAAGGAGCTCCACAAGCGTAATAAGTGGAAATCACCGGCTCGTAGTCTCCAAACCGGCAACCTCGTGATCGTCTCCGAAGACAATCTCCCCTCCAACGAGTGGCGCCTAGGGCGAATTGAGCGCACTCTGCCCGTGGCTGACGGCCTCGTCCGCGTGGCTGATGTCACAACAGCGCGTGGGTCTAGCCGAAGACCCGTATCGAAGCTCATCTTGTTGCCAGACAACAGGAGTCCTGAGCCTAAAGACCTATCGTGACGTCCAATCCCTCTAAGTTCCGTTCGTATATCCTCGTCTCGGTGCATGTTGTCCGTTCCCGTGCATCGACTAATCCACTCCTCCCTATGTAATCTTTTTCGTTACAGTTCATTCAACTCGCACCTCCACAGCAACATGGCACCCAAGCGTCTGCCACACCGCCATAGCAAGCGTTCGGTTCCACACGGGACGAACGTGTACCGATGCCGGGTCTGCCGGGGGGTTCATGCACTCCGGCAGTGTCAGCGCTTCCTGAACCTCAGAGGGGAGAAGCGGCTCCGGGCGGTGCTTATCAATAAGTATTGCCCCAATTGCTTGGCGCACGAGCACTCATCCGACGCGTGTCGGACTTGCCACGGTTGCCGACGATGTGGGCAAAGGCACCATACGTTGCTCCATATGGCCGACCAACCGCCGAGGCAACGCTCTGGAGCCCAGCGTCGCAGCCAGTCATCCTCCTCCCGACGTGCTGCACCAGCATCACCATCCCGTTCCCGGTCCTCGTCCGACCGCTCCGCTTCTCCGGAAGACGCACCCGAGATCTCACTCTCCTCTCTGCTCCAAGCCAGGACGACGACCATCATGCCAACAGCGGTCCTCCGGTTGGGCAATGGTTCGAAATCTTTCGAGACCCGCGTCCTCCTCGACGCATGCGCGGCTGGGAGCCGCATCAATTAGTCATTTGCCCGGTCCTTTCATTCACCCGTTCACCCGTTCTTTTTCATTTGTGCTCTTTTTTTCTCGAATTGTACATATTTTAACCCGAAACATTTCGTGTGTGTCGGGCGACCTGTGAATATTTAACAATAAAGCATAAGTTTTTTAACCGAAGTTATCGCGCGGTTTTAATTCATCACTCGCTCACCACTCGAAGAAATTGGCACCCGCCAACTACTTGTATTTGATTTGGGTCCTTCCGCCCCTCCACGAACAGCTGTTATATAAAGGATGGCGGCTATAAGAACGACAATGGCGGCTGTATTATGATTCCAGCAGCTTTTATATCTGTTATATAAAGGATGGTGGCTATAAGACTCGAAATGGACGCTGTAAAATGGTCCCAGCAGCTTGTATAGCTGTTATATAAAGGACGGTGGCTATAAAAGTCAAAATGGAGGCCCGATTATGGTTCCATCAACATGTATAGCTGTTATGTAAAGGATGGCGACTACAAGACTCAAAATATCGGCTGTAGAATGGTTCCATCAGCTTCTACAGCTGTTATATAAAAGATGGCGGCTAAACAGCGGCGGTTCCAACAGCTTGTATAGCTGTTATATAAAGGATGGCGGCTATAAGAACGACAATGGCGGCTGTATCATGGTTCCAGCAGCTTGTATAGCTGTTATAGAAAAAATGGCTGCTATAAGACTCAAAATGTCACTTGTAGAATGGTTCCAGCAGCTCGTATAGCTGTTATACAAACGGTGGCGGCTATAAAAATGGAGCCTGTATTATAGTTCCATCAACTTGTATAGCTGTTATGTAAAGGATGGCGGCTATAAGACTGAAATGGCGGCAGAAGAATGGTTCCAGCAGCTTGTATAGCTGTTATATGAAAGATGGAACGGTTCTATCAACTTGTATAGCTGTTATGTAAAGTATTGCGTCTATAATACTCAAAGAGCCGGCTTTATTATGGTTCCAGCAGCTTGTATAGCTGTTATGTAAAAGATGGCGGCTATAAGACTAAAAATGGCGGCAGAAGAACGGTTCCAGCAGCTTGTGTAGCTGTTATATAAAGGATGGTTGCTATAAGAGTCAAAACGATGGCGGCTATAAGAATCAAAATGGCGGTTGTAGAATGGTTTTAGAAGCTTGTGTAGCTGTTATATAAAGGATGGCGGCTTTGAGACTCAGGCGGTTGTAGATTGGTTTTAGCAGCTTGTATAGCTGCTATGTAAAAAAAAGGCGGCTTTGAGACTCAAAATAGCGGCAGTAGAACGGTTCCAGCAGCTGGTGTTGCTGTTATATAAAGGATGGTGGCTATAAGAACGAAAATGGCGGCTGTATTATGGTTCCAGCAGCTTGTATATCTTATATACATATATATAAGATATATGGCGGCTATCATACTCAAAATGGCGGTTGTAGAATGATTCCAGCAGCTTGTATAGCTGGTATATAAAGGATGGCACCAGCTTGTTAAGCTCTTATATAAAAGATGGCGGCTATAAGACTCAAAATGGCGTCTGTGAAATGGTCCCAGCAGCTTGTATAGCTGTTATGTAAAGGATGGCGGCTATAAGTCTCAAAATGGCGGCAGTAGAACGGTTCCAGCAGCTTGAATAGCTGTTATATAAAGCATGGCGGCTATAAGTCTCAAAATGGCGGCAGTAGAACCGTTTCACCAGCTTGTATATATGTTATATAAAGGATAACGGCTAAAAGACTCAAAATGGCGGCAGTAGAATGGTTCCAGCAGCTTCTAGAGCTGTTATGTAAAAAATGGCGGCCATAATACTCAAAATGGCGGCTGTATTATGGTTCCATCAGCTTGTATATCTTATATATAAAGGATGGCGGCTATCATACTCAAAATGGCGGTTGTAGAATGATTCCAGCAGCTTGTATAGCTGGTATATAAAGGATGGCACCAGCTTGTTAAGCTCTTATATAAAAGATGGCGGCTATAAGACTCAAAATGGCGTCTGTGAAATGGTCCCAGCAGCTTGTATAGCTGTTATGTAAAGGATGGCGGCTATAAGTCTCAAAATGGCGGCAGTAGAACGGTTCCAGCAGCTTGTATAGCAGTTATATAAAGGATGGCGGCTATCGTACTCAAAATGGGGGTTGTAAAATGATTCCAGCAGCTTGTATAGCTGGTATATAAAGGATGGCACCAGCTTGTTAATCTTTTATAAAGAAGATGGCGGCTATAAGACTCAAAATGGCGTCTGTGAAATGGTCCCAGCAGCTTGTATAGCTGTTATGTAAAGGATGGCGGCTATAAGTCTCAAAATGGCGGCAGTAGAACGGTTCCAGCATCTTGTATAGCTGTTATAAAAAGGATGGCGGCTATAAGCACAAAATGGCGGCAGTAGAACGGTTAAAGCAGCTTGAATAGCTGTTATATAAAGGATGGCGGTCATAAGAACGAAAATGACGGCTGTATTATGGTTCTAGCAGCTTGTACAGCTGTTATAGAAACGATGGCGGCTATACGACTCAAAATGGCAGCAGAATTACGGATCCTACAGCTGGTATAGCTGTTATATAGAGGATGGCGGCTATAAGTCTCAAAATTGCGGTTGTAGAATGGTTCCAGCAGCATTTATAGCTGTTATATAAAGGATAGCGGCCATAAGAACGAAAATGACGGCTTTATTATGGTTCTAGCAGCTTGTACAGCTGTTATAGAAACGATGGCGGCTATACGACTCAAAATGGCAGCAGAATTACGGATCCTACAGCTGGTATAGCTGTTATATAAAGGATGGCACCAGCATGTTAAGTTCTTATATAAAGGATGGTGGCTATAAGATCGAAAATGGCGGCTGAATTATGGTTCCAGCAGCTTGTATATCTTATATATATATAAGACTCAAAATGGCGGTTGTAGATTGGTTCCAGCAGCTTGTATAGCTGTTATATAAAAGAACGCACCAGCTTGTTAAGCTCTTATATAAAAAATGGCGGCTATAAGACTCAAAATGGCGTCTGTGAAATGGTCCCAGCAGCTTGTATAGCTGTTATGTAAAGGATGGAGGCTATAATTCTCAAAATGGCGGCAGTAGAACGGTTCCAGCAGCTTGTATAGCTGTTATATAAAGGATGTCGGCTATAAGTCTCAAAATGGCGGCAGTAGAACCGTTTCACCAGCTTGTATATATGTTATATAAAGGGTAACGGCTAAAAGTCTCAAAATGGCGCCAGTAGAATGGTTCCAGCAGCTTCTAGAGCTGTTATGTAAAAAATGGCGGCCATAATACTCAAAATGCCGCTGTATTATTGTTCCAGCACGTTGTATAGCTGTTATAAAAAGGATGGCGGCTATAAGTCTCAAAATGGCGGCAGTAGAACCGTTTCACCAGCTTGTATATATGTTATATAAAGGATAACGGCTAAAAGACTCAAAATGGCGGCAGTAGAACGGTTCCAGCAGCTTTAATAGCTGTTATATAAAGGATGGCGGCCATAAGAACGAAAATGACGGCTGTATTATGGTTCTAGCAGCTTGTACAGCTGTTATAGAAACGATGGCGGCTATACGACTCAAAATGGCAGCAGAATTACGGATCCAACAGCTGGTATAGCTGTTATATAGAGGATGGCGGCTATAAGTCTCAAAATGGCGGTTGTAGAATGGTTCCAGCAGCGTGTATAGCTGTAATACAATGGATGGCACCAGCATGTTAAGTTCTTATTATATAAAGGATGGTGGCTATAAGAACGAAAATGGCGCCTGTATTATGGTTCCAGCAGCTTGTATATCTTATATATAAAGTATGACGGATATAAGACTCAAAATGGCGGTTGTAGATTGGTTCCAGCAGCTTGTATAGCTGTAATATAAAGGAAGGCACCAGCTTGTTAAGCTCTTATATAAAAGATGGCGGCTATAAGACTCAAAATGGGGTCTGTGAAATGGTTCCAGCAGCTTGTATAGCTGTTATATAAAGAATGGCGCCTTTGAGACTAAAATGGCTGCCGTAGAACCGTTCCACCAGCTTGTATAGATGTTATATAAAGGATAACGGCTATAAGTCTCAAAATGGCGGCAGTAGAATGGTTCCAGCAGCTTCTACATCTGTTATATAAAAGATGGCGACTATAAGACTCAAAATCTCGGCTGTATTTTCCTTCCAGCAGGTTGTATAGCTGTTACAAAAAGGATGGCGGCTATAAGTCTCAAAACGGCGGCAGTAGAACGGTTCCAGCAGCTTGTTTAGCTGTTATATAGAGGATGGCGGTTATAAGTCTCAAAATAGTGGCGGTTGTAGAATGGTTCCAGCAGCGTTTATAGCTGTTATATAAAGGATGTCACCAGCATGTTAAGCTCTTATATAAAGGATTGTGGCTATAAGAACGAAAATGGCGGCTGTATTATGGTTCCATCAGCTTGTATATCTTATATATAAAGGATGGTGGATATAAGACTCAAAATGGCGGTTGTAGATTGGTTCCAGCAGCTTGTATAGCTGTTATATAAAGGAAGGCACCAGCTTGCTAAGCTCTTATATAAAAGATGGCGGCTATAAGACTCAAAATGGCGTCTGTGAAATGGTCCCAGCAGCTTGTATAGCTGTTAAATAAATAATGGTGGCTATAAGAGTCAAAACGGTTCCACCAGCTTGTATAGATGTTACATAAAGGATAACGAAAATGGCGGCAGTAGAACGGTTCCACCAGCTTGTATATATGTTATATAAAGGATAACGGCTAAAAGAGTTAAAATGGCGGCAGTAGAAACGATGGCGGCTATGAGACTCAAAATGGCGTCTGTAGAAAGGTTCCAGCAGCTTCTATAGCTGTTATATAAAGGATGGCGGCTATAATACTCAAAGTTGCGGTTGTATAATGGTTCCACAGCTTGTATAGCTATTATATAAAGGATGGCGGCTATGAGACTCAAAATGGCGTCTGTAGAAAGGTTCTAGCAGCTTCTATACCTGTTATATAAAGAATGGCGGCTATAATAATCAAAATGGCGGTTGTTAAATGTTTCCACAGCTTGTATAGCTATTATATAAAGGATGGCACAAGCTTATTAAGCTCTTATATAAAGGATAGTGGCTATAAGAACGAAAATGGGGGCTATATTATGGTTCCAGTAGCTTGTATATCTGATATATAAAGGATGGCGGCTATGAGACTCAAAATGGCGTCTGTAGAAAGGTTCCAGCAGCTTCTATACCTGTTATATAAAGGATGGCGGCTATGAGACTCAAATTGGCGTCTGTAGAAAGGTTCCAGCAGCTTCTATACCTGTTATATAAAGGATGGCGGCTGTAATACTCAAAATGGCGGTTGTAGAATGGTTCCACAGCTTGTATAGATATTATATAAAGGATGGCACAAGCTTATTAAGCTCTTATATAAAGGATGGTGGCTATAAGAACGAAAATGGGGGCTATATTATGGTTCCAGTAGCTTGTATATCTGATATATAAAGGATGGCGGCTATAAGTCTCAAAAAGACGGCAGTAGAACTGTTCCACCAGCTTGTATAGATGGTATATAAAGGATAACGGCTAAAAGAGTCAAAATGGCGGCAGTAGAATGGTTCCAGCAGTTCGTATAACTGTTGTAGAAACGGTGGCGTCTATACGTCTCAAAATGGCTTGTATAGCTATGATGTAAGGGATGGCTGCTATCAGACTCAGAATGGCGCTTGTAGAATGGTTCCAGCAGCTTGTATAGTTGTTATAGAATCGATGGCTTGTATAGCTATGATGTAAAGGATGGCTGCTATCAGACTCAAAATGGCTTCAGTATTACGGATCCAGCAGCTAGGATAGATATGATGAAAAGTATGGTGGCTATAAGACTCAAAATGGCGGTTGTAGAATGGCTTTAGCAGCTTGTATAGCTGTTATATAAAGGGTGGCGGCTTTGAGACTCAGGCGGTTGTAGAATGGTTTTAGCAGCTTGTATAGCTGTTATGTAAAGAATGTCGGCTTTGAGACTCAAAATAGCGGCAGTAGAACGGTTCCAGCAGCTCGTGTTGCTGTTATATTAAGGATGGTGGCTATAAGAACGAAAATGGCGGCTGTATTATGGTTCCAGCAGCTTGTATATCTTATATATGTAAGATGGAGTCCTCAATTGAGTCCCCAAATGTATTGTATTATAGTTTATTAATATTATTATAAATTGTGGACGGGCGAATAATGATTACAAAATTTGCAACTTAAATCTCGGGTTCTGTATACTGCTGATTTATCGGCTTCTTACTGCTGCTTACGACTGCTGACTGCTGATACTTCTGACTGCTGAACACCGAACACCATAGCGTCCTGTACGTTTCAACTTTACTATCTCGTATGGTCCCAAAAACTCGCTTGCCAACTTTTTGCCTGCTACAAATTGTGTTCTACGAATGGCCTCTAGATCTCCAACACTGTATCCAACCTCGTTCTTTCGGTTTTTATCAAACTGTTCTTTATAACCTTTCTGAGCCATCCGTATATTTTCTTTTGCTTTATCACGAATCTCTTGCCTTTCTGAGTCAAAGGTATCAAACATTTCATTTTCGAGCAACTGTAAGATATCGCTTTCGGTTCCACTTCTCATTTTCAAGCCGAGCATCAGCTCAAATGGAGACCTCTTTGTGGACTTATGGACAGAAGAATTAATCGCTTTTTGAACTCTCGGTACGAACTTATACCATCTCTCAGGCTCCTCCGATGACAACTTGGATATAATGTTAAGGATCGATCGGTTGACACGTTCAATTTGTCCATTTCTTCTTGGCACTCCAGTGGTGCTCCAAACAAGTTCAATTCCATTCTGTTTCGTATACTCTTCAAAACTTGACGATGTAAATGCTGACCCACGATCACTTATGATGCGAGCTGGATGTCCGAGAATATCTGACCATTCCTGTAGCTTTTTGATGACCTCGTCGGCATTAGTGGTTTTTGTGGGGTACATCCATACAAATTTGCTGAAACTATCGACCATTGCAAATATGTATTTATACAGCTTTGATGTGATATCCATCGGTCCGAGGTGATCCACTTGTAAAGTGTGCAGCGGTTCGGATCCTTTGTCAATTTGATAAAGAAACCCATCTTTTTTGCCAAGTTTCTTGTTGTAGATAATGCATTTAACACAATTGTTTATTATCTGCATCACTTTGCCTTCCAGATGTGGTATCCAAAAGTTTGTTGTACTGCGTGCATAGTTTTTTGCACTGCAAAGTGTCCTGCGTTGTGAGCTTCCGTAATTATTTCTCTTTCTAGGGATTTTGGTATAACGAGCAAATCTGTTCCTTGTACCACCTTGTACACCAAACCTCCTTTAAGCTTAAAGTTGTCATACGGCTTGCTTTTAAGAATCTCGGAAATTGCTTTAATCATCGTATCATCTTGCTGGGCTTTTCTAATCTTCGCTGTGACTGTTGATGATACTAACATTATTTGACTTGTGTATCGGCTTAGGCAATCCACGTGTTTTAGCCGCTCTCCTGGTCTGTGCACTGCCTCAAAATCGAAGTCTTGCAAGAATAGCACCCATTAGGCAACCTCCCGAGGAACGTCTTTCTTACTGAATGTTTGCTTGAACGCAGCGCAATCGGTTACAAGCTTAAAGTTAATTCCAAGAATATACTGCCGAAATTTTTTGCAAGCTAGGAATATAGCTTTGGCTTTTTGTACATAGCTATGCAGCCGTGCTTCAGACTCTGAGGTTTTCTTGCTCCAAAACAAAACGGGGTGAAGTTGACCCTCTTGCCACTGTAGCAAAACAGCACCAAACCCGTCTTTAGATTCGTCGGTATGTATTTCGGTTCTGGCATCCCTTCGATACAACTTCAAAACTGGCTCTTTTATTAAGGCATCCTTTAAGACTTCAACAGCATTTTGTTCCTTAGGGCCCATTTTAAATTCGACATCTTTTCGCAATAGATCTGTCAGCGGCTTGGCGATCAATGAGTAGTCTCTTATAAATTTGCGGAAAAAACCAGTTAATCCGAGAAAAGCCTGAACAGCCTTGATGTTTTTTGGCATTGGAAACTTTTTAATGGCTCTGGTCTTTTCTGCTACCGGTTTTATGTTTCCGTTTCCAATTTGATGACCCAAAAATTTAATTTCAGTCTGCAGAAATCGGCACTTTCTCCATTTTATTTTCAGCCCATACTCAGCTGTTACATCCAGAACTTTTTGCAGTTTTGTGAGACATTCGTTAGCTGTTTCGGCATGTATTATGATATCGTCCATGTAAAGATCGAGAACGTTATCATCAATGATGTTTTGAAATACGTAATTAACAAAACGAATAAAAGCTGCTGGAGACATTGCAAAGGACAAAGGGCGCGCGGTTGAACTCAAAAAGGCCCTCTTTCGTTATGAATGCGGTGTATTTCTTGCTGCTTTCCTACACTGGAACGTGAAAGAAACCATTTTCAAGATCCATGATAGTGAAAACTTTTGCATTGCCCAAATTTCCAAAACATCTTCGACGATAGGCACAGGGAAGCAGTCCTTTAATACCATCTTGTTTAACTGCCGGTAGTCAATGCACACTCGATTATTGCCATCCTTCTTTTTCACGATCACCGTACGACTGGCGAAGTTAGATGATGAACGTCGTATCGTATCATCCTGCAGCCATTCATTAATCTGCTGCTTGACCACATCGGCTTCGGTAATGGCTTGGTGCGTGTCGAAATGGCTTGATATTGTCGTCAGGCACTATCTTCAACGTGATCGGGCAGTCAGCTGTCTTCTCTCTTTTGGCAAAATCCTCAATCATCGATTGAACAACATGAGTATACTGTGAAGGCACATCAGGGTCAGTGTTTGTCTCGACTACATTATAAATACTTATCTGATTTTGGTTGGCAGCTTCTTCCTCAGATAGCTGTGCGAAAGTATATCCAACGGGAGTTAATGTCATTTGGAACTTTGATATAAAATCATATCCCAGCAGTAATTCAATTCCAATTGTGCAGTCATCCACTACCAGAAACGTGTGTGTGAGGCAAATGCCATCGATCTGCACCTCTGCCTTGAACTGACCTACAGGACGTGTGGTGTTCTGCCCTAGTCCTCTCAGACAAGACGTACTTGCTAGCAGCTGGACTTCTCGCATTCGGCTAAACACAGACTTTCTAAGTATAGACATGTCGGCTCCGGTATCTATCAGTCCTTTTACCTTCACATCGCCTATCTGCAACGATTTAAGTCGGATTTCTTCATTCGCGATGTTTACAGATTAGAAAGTTGGACAATTTTTAGACATGTGTCCAGTTTGGTTGCAGCGGAAACACTTGACTTCCTCCTTACAGTTCTTTCGCAGATGCGCCATTGATCCGCATTTGAAGCAGTGTTGCTTCTTGTCACTCCTGCTGAAGTTTCGTAAACTGCTGTGGAGCTCGTTTTGCTGCTTCGGGCTTAACATTGGTATGGGCGATTTTTTTCAAAATGTCATGCGATCCGTTTCATTTGCAAAGTGTACTCATGAAAACTTTCATCATCGGACTTCGTACGTAGAGATAATTGGTTGTGAATTTCGGCACTGCATGGCTAATCGCAATCAAATTCCTCCAGGATTTGCTGGCGAAGTTGTTCATATTCGTAGACAGCCGTAGACTCAAGAAATAGGGCGGCAGTACCGGTCATTTTCGCTCGGGCTTGAACGTACTTCTGTTTATTGTTCAATCCATATGCATCGGCGTTGAGTTCAAAGTTTTGAAACCACTGTTGTACAGACATTTCTTCCCCGCAGAATAGGGGAATGATTTTCTGGAATGATTTCCACCACCAGCTTGGTGTCATTTTTTTTTTCTATTTCGTCGGCTTGCACTTTCAGAGAAAATAGTTGGACCAGCTGCTGAAGAGTCGCGGTATTCTCAACTAGCATTGCTTCATTTATTCCGGCCTGGTTTCCATCATGTTGGTGCTCAGTTGCCTTTAATTCGTTTACCCTTTCACCTGGGTGCGACATCGAGGCTAATTGATCATCTTCGTCCGCCATAATGATGCGATTTCGTAATACTCTTATTGGAAGCTTACTCTCTTATTGGAAGCTTGCTCGCGATTTTTCCTCTTAGTTTTTCGCTTGCTGTCTCGTTTTTTTTCGATTGCTGTCCTCGTTTCTATTCTCGTTTCGTTTGCCTCCAGAATTTCGCGTCTGCTTGCTGTCGATTTTTTCGTTTCGTTTGGCGCCAGAATTTCGCGTCTGCTTGCTGTCGATTTTTTTGTTTCGTTTGGCGCCGAAGTTTCACGTCTGCTTGCTATCTCTTTTCTTTCGCTTGATATTTTCGTCTTGTTTATCTCGTTTGGCGCCAGAGCATCGCGTCTTCTTGCGAAATTGGAATTCGTTTTTTCCTCCGAGTGGACTCGCTCTTTCGTTCTTTCTGCTGTTGACTACTTTCTCTGTCTCACTCTTTCCACTGGCAGCTTTCCAATCATGTATTTCCAAAGTCCGCGATCGGTTGAGCCACGAAATGTAAGATGGAGTGCTCAATTGAGTCCCCAAATGTATTGTATTATAGTTTATTAATATTATTATAAATCGGGGTTCTGTATACTGCTGATTTATCGGCTTCTTACTGCTGCTTACGACTGCTGACTGCTGATACTTCTGAGTGCTGAACACCGACTGCCGACTGCTGAACCTCGACTGCTGACTGCTGAATATCGACTGCTGTCTTTACACGACACCTCACGATTGCTGCTGCGTTTTTAATCTGCATAAGGGAGTTGCCACCACGCTGCAACTACCTTATCCCATCTCACATATATAAACAAAATGGCGGTTGTAGAATGATTCCAGCAGCTTGTATAGCTGTTATATAAAGTATGGCACCAGCTTGTTAAGCTCTCATATAAAAGATGGCGGCTATAAGACTCAAAATGGCGTCTGTGAAATGGTCCCAGCAGCTTGTATAGCTGTTATGTAAAGGATGGCGGCTATAAGTCTCAAAATGGCGGCAGTAGAACGGTTCCAGCAGCTTGTATAGCTGTTATATAAAGGATGGCGGCTATGAGAACGAAAATGGCGGCTGTATTATGGTTCCAGTAGCTCGTGCAGCTGTTATAGAAATGATGGCGGCTATACGACTCAAAATGGCGGCAGAATTACGGATCCAGAAGCTGGTATAGCTATGATGTAAAAGATTGCGGCTATAAGTCTCAAAATGGCGGTTTTAGAATGGTTTATCAGCTTGTATAGCTGTTATATAAAGAATGGCGGCTTTGAGACTCAAAATGGCGGCAGTAGAACGGTTCCAGCAGCTCGTGTAGCTGTTATAGAAACGATGGCAGCTATACGACTCAAAATATAGCTGTTTTAAAAAGGATGGTGGCAATAAGAGTCAAAACGGAGGCCCGATTATGGTTCCATCAACTTGTATAGCTGTAATGTAAAGGATGGCGGCTATAAGACTCAAAATGGCGGCAGTATTACGGTTCCAGCAGCTTCGATAGCTGTTATGTAAAAAATGGCGGCCATAAGACTCAAAATGGCGGCTGTATTATTGTTCCATATATCTTATATATAAAGGATGGCGGATATAAGACTCAAAATGGCGGTTGTAGAATGGTTCCAGAAGCTTGTATAGCTGTTTTATAAAGGATGACACCAGCTTGTTAAGCTCTTATATAAAATATGGCGGCGATAAGATTCAAAATGGCGTCTGTGAAATGGACCCAGCAGCTTGTATAGCTGTTATATAAAGGGTGGTGGCTATAAGAGTCAAAACGGAGGCCCGATTATGGTTCCATCAACTTGTATAGCAGTTATGTAAAGGGTGGCGGCTATAAGAGTCAAAATGGCGGCAGTATTACGGTTCCAGCAGCTTCGATAGCTGTTATGTAAAAAATGGCGGCCATAAGACTGAAAATGGCGGCTGTATTATTGTTCCAGCATGTTGTACAGCTGTTTTAAAAAGGATGGCGGCTTTAAGTCTCAAAATGGCGGCAGAAGAACGGTTCCACCAGCTTGTATAGATGTTATATAAAGAATAACGACTAAAAGAGTCAAAATGGCGGCTGTAGAATAGTTCCAGCAGCTTCTACAGCTGTTATGTAAAAAATGGCGGCTATAAGACTCAAAATGGCGGCTGTATTATTGTTCCAGCAGGTTGTATAGCTGTTATAAAAAGGATGGCGGCTATAAGTCTCAAAATGGCGGCAGTAGAACAGTTCCAGCAGCTTCTATAGCTGTTATATAAAGAACGAATGTGGCGGTTGTATTATGCTTCTAGCAGCTTGTTCTAGCTATTATAGAAACGATGGCGGCTATACGACTCAAAATGGCGGTTGTAGAATGGTTCCAGCAGCTTGTATAGCTGTTATATAAAGGATGGCACCAGCTTGTTAAGCTCTTATGTAAAAGATGGCGGCTATAAGAACGAAAATGGCGGCTGTATTATGGTTCCAGCAACTTGTATATCATATATATAAAGGATGGCGGATATAAGACTCAAAATCGCGGTTGTAGAATGGTTCCAGCAGCTTGGATAGCTGTTATATAAAGGGTGGCACCAGCTTGTTAAGCTCTTATATAAAAGATGGAGGCGATTAGACTCAAAATGGCGTCTGTGAAATGGCCCCAGCAGCTTGTATAGCTGTTATATAAAGGGTGGTGGCTATAAGAGTCAAAACGGAGGCCCGATTATGGTTCTATCAACTTGTATAGCTGTTATATAAAGGATGGCGGCTATAAGACTCAAAATGGCGGCAGTATTACGGTGCCAGTCGCTTCGATAACTGTTATGTAAAAAATGGCGGCCATAAGAATCAAAATAGCGGTTGTAGAATGGTTCCAGCAGCTTGTATAGCTGTTATATAAAGGATGGCACAAGCTTATTAAGCTCTTATATTCCAGCAGCTTCGATAGCTGTTATAAAAAGGATGGCGGCTATAAGTCTCAAAATGGCGGCAGTAGAACAGTTCCGGCAGCTTGTATAGCTCTTATATAAAGGATGGCGACTATAAGAACGAAAATAGGGGCTGTATTATGGTTCTAGCAGCTTGTGTAGCTGTTATAGAAACGATGGCGGCTATACGACTCAAAATGGCGGCAGTATTACGGATCCAGCAGCTGGTATAGCTATGATGTAAAGGATGGCGGCTATAAGAATCAAAATGGCGGTTGTAGAACGGTTTTAGCAGCTTGTATAGCTATTATGTAAAGAATGGCGGCTTTGAGATTCAAAATAGCGGCAGTAGAACGGTTCCAGCAGCTCGTGTTGCTGTTATATATAGGATGGTGGCTATAAGAGTCAAAACGGAGGCCCGATTATGGTTCCATCAACTTGTATAGCTGTTATGTAAAGGATGGCGGCTATAAGACTCAAAATGGCGGCAGTATTACGGTGCCAGCAGCTTCGATAACTGTTATGTAAAAAATGGCGGCCATAAGAATCAAAATAGCGGTTGTAGAATGGTTCCAGCAGCTTGTATAGCTGTTATATAAAGGATGGCACAAGCTTATTAAGCTCTTATATAAAGGATGGTGACTATAAGAACGAAAATGGGGGATGTATTATGGTTCCAGCAGCTACAAGATATACATATCTGATATATAAAGGATGTCGGATATAAGAGTCAGAATGGCGGTTGTAGAATGGTTCCAGCAGCTTGTATAGCTGTTATGTAAAGGATGGCGGCTATACGACTCAAAATGGCGGCTGTATTATTGTTCCAGCAGGTTGTATAGCTGTTATAAAAAGGATGGCGGCTATAAGTCTCAAAATGGCGGCAGTAGAACAGTTCCAGCAGCTTGTATAGCTGTTATATAGAGAATGGCGGCTATAAGAACGAATGTGGCGGCTGTATTTTGCTTCTAGCAGCTTGTATAGCTGTTATAGAAACGATGGCGGCTTTACGACTCAAAATGGCGGCAGTAGAACGGTTCCAGCAGCTTGTATAGCTCTTATATAAGGGATGGCGGCTATAAGTCTCAAAATAGCGGCAGTAGAACGGTTTCAGCAAGCTTGAAAGCTGTTATATAAAGGATGGCGGCTATAAGTCTCAAAATGACGGCAGTAGAACCGTTCCACCAGCTTGTATATATTTTTTTTTTTTTTATAAAGGATAACGGCTAAAAGACCCAAAATGGCGGTTGTAGAATGGTTTATCAGCTTGTATAGCTGTTATATAAAGAATGGCGGCTTTGAGACTCAAAATGGCGGAAGTAGAACGGTTCCAGCAGCTCGTGTAGCTGTTATAGAAACGATGGCAGCTATACGACTCAAAATGGTGGTTGTAGAATGATTCCAGCAGTGTGTATAGCTGTTATATAAGGGATGGTGGCTATAAGAGTAAAAACGGAGGCCCGATTATGGTTCTATCAACTTGTAGAGCTGTTATGTAAAAAAATGGCGGCCGTAAGAATCAAAATAGCGGTTGTAGAATGGTTCCAGCAGCTTGTATAGCTGTTATATAAAGGATGGCACAAGCTTATTAAGCTCTTATATTCCAGCAGCTTCGATAGCTGTTATAAAAAGGATGGCGGCTATAAGTCTCAAAATGGCGGCAGTAGAACAGTTCCGGCAGCTTGTATAGCTCTTATATAAAGGATGGCGACTATAAGAACGAAAATAGGGGCTGTATTATGGTTCTAGCAGCTTGTGTAGCTGTTATAGAAACGATGGCGGCTATACGACTCAAAATGGCGGCAGTATTACGGATCCAGCAGCTTGTAGAGCTATGATGTAAAGGATGGCGGCTATAAGAATCAAAATGGCGGTTGTAGAACGGTTTTAGCAGCTTGTATAGCTATTATGTAAAGAATGGCGGCTTTGAGATTCAAAATAGCGGCAGTAGAACGGTTCCAGCAGCTCGTGTTGCTGTTATATATAGGATGGTGGCTATAAGAGTCAAAACGGAGGCCCGATTATGGTTCCATCAACTTGTATAGCTGTTATGTAAAGGATGGCGGCTATAAGACTCAAAATGGCGGCAGTATTACGGTGCCAGCAGCTTCGATAACTGTTATGTAAAAAATGGCGGCCATAAGAATCAAAATAGCGGTTGTAGAATGGTTCCAGCAGCTTGTATAGCTGTTATATAAAGGATGGCACAAGCTTATTAAGCTCTTATATAAAGGATGGTGACTATAAGAACGAAAATGGGGGGATGTATTATGGTTCCAGCAGCTACAAGATATACATATCTGATATATAAAGGATGTCGGATATAAGAGTCAGAATGGCGGTTGTAGAATGGTTCCAGCAGCTTGTATAGCTGTTATGTAAAGGATGGCGGCTATACGACTCAAAATGGCGGCTGTATTATTGTTCCAGCAGGTTGTATAGCTGTTATAAAAAGGATGGCGGCTATAAGTCTCAAAATGGCGGCAGTAGAACAGTTCCAGCAGCTTGTATAGCTGTTATATAGAGAATGGCGGCTATAAGAACGAATGTGGCGGCTGTATTTTGCTTCTAGCAGCTTGTATAGCTGTTATAGAAACGATGGCGGCTTTACGACTCAAAATGGCGGCAGTAGAACGGTTCCAGCAGCTTGTATAGCTCTTATATAAGGGATGGCGGCTATAAGTCTCAAAATAGCGGCAGTAGAACGGTTTCAGCAAGCTTGTAAAGCTGTTATATAAAGGATGGCGGCTATAAGTCTCAAAATGACGGCAGTAGAACCGTTCCACCAGCTTGTATATATTTTTTTTTTTTTATAAAGGATAACGGCTAAAAGACCCAAAATGGCGGTTGTAGAATGGTTTATCAGCTTGTATAGCTGTTATATAAAGAATGGCGGCTTTGAGACTCAAAATGGCGGAAGTAGAACGGTTCCAGCAGCTCGTGTAGCTGTTATAGAAACGATGGCAGCTATACGACTCAAAATGGTGGTTGTAGAATGATTCCAGCAGTGTGTATAGCTGTTATACAAGGGATGGTGGCTATAAGAGTAAAAACGGAGGCCCGATTATGGTTCTATCAACTTGTAGAGCTGTTATGTATAAAAATGGCGGCCGTAAGACTCAGAATGGCGGTTGTAGAATGGTTCCAGCAGCTTGTATAGCTGTTATATAAAGGATGGCACCAGCTTGTTAAGCTCTTATATAAAAGATGGCGGCTATAAGAACAAAAATGGCGGCTGTATTATGGTTCCAGCAGCTTGTATATCATATATATAAAAGATGGCGGATATAAGACTCAAAATGGCGGTTGTAGAATGGTTCCAGCAGCTTGTATAGCTGCTATATATAGGGTGGCACCAGCTTGTTAAGCTCTTATATAAAAGATGGAGGCCATAAGACTCAAAATGGCGTCTGTGAAATGGCCCCAGCAGCTTGTATAGCTGTTATATAAAGGGTGGTGGCTATAAGAGTCAAAACGGAGGCCCGATTATGGTTCCATCAACTTGTATAGCTGTTATGTAAAGGATGGCGGCTAAAAGACTCAAAATGGCGGCAGTATTACGGTTCCAGCAGCTTCGATAGCTGTTATAAAAAGGATGGCGGCTATAAGTCTCAAAATGGCGGCAGTAGAACATTTCCGGCAGCTTGTATAGCTCTTATATAAAGGATGGCGGCTATAAGAACGAAAATAGGGGCTGTATTATGGTTCTAGCAGCTTGTATAGCTGTTATAGAAACGATGGCGGCTATACGACTCAAAATGGCGGCGGTATTACGGATCCAGCAGCTGGTATAGCTATGATGTAAAGGATGGCGGCTTTAAGAATCAAAATGGCGGTTGTAGAATGGTTTTAGCAGCTTGTATAGCTGTTATGTAAAGAATGGCGGCTATAAGACTCAAAATGGCGGCAGTATTGCGGTGCCAGCAGCTTCGATAACTGTTATGTAAAAAATGGCGGCCATAAAAATCAAAATGGCGGTTGTAGAATGGTTCCAGCAGCTTGTATAGCTGTTATATAAAGGATGGCACAAGCTTATTAAGCTCTTATGTAAAGAATGGTGGCTATAAGAACGAAAATGGCGGCTGTAATATGGTTCCAGCAGCTTGTATATCTTATATATAAAGGATGGCGGCTATCAGACTCAAAATGACGGTTGTAAAATGATTCCAGCAGCTTCTAGAGCTGTTATGTAAAAATTGGCGGCCATAATACTCAAGGTTGTATAGCTGTTATAAAAAGGATGGCGGCTATAAGTCTCATTTTGAGACAGTAGAACGGTTCCAGCAGCTTGTATAGCTGTTATATAAAGGATGGCGGCTATAAGTCTCATAATGGCGGCAGTAGAATGGTTCCAGCAGCTTCCAGAGCTTTTATGTAATAAATGGCGGCCATAAAACTCAAGGTTGTATAGCTGTTATAAAATGAATGGCGGCTATAAGTCTCAAAATGGCGGCAGTAGAACGATTCCAGCAGCTTGTTTAGCTGTTATATAAAAGAAGGCGGCTATAACAACGAAAATGGCGGCTGTATTATGGTTCTAGCAGCTTGTACAGCTGTTACAGAAACGATGGCGGCTATACGACTCAAAATGGCGGCAGAATTACGTATCCAGCAGCTGGTATAGCTATGATGTAAAAGATGGCGGCTATAAGACTCAAAATGACGGTTTTAGAATCGTTTATCAGCTTGTATAGCTGTTATATAAAGAAAGGCGGCTTTGAGACTCAAAATGGCGGCAGTACAACGGTTCCACTAGCTTGTATAGATGGTATATAAAGGATAACGGCTAAAAGAGTCAAAATGGCGGCAGTAGAATGGTTCCAGCAGCTTCTACAGCTGTTATATAAAAGATGGCGACTATAAGACTCAAAATGGCGGCTGTATTTCCGTTCCAGCAGGTTGTATAGCTGTTACAAAAAGGATGGCGGCTATAAGTCTCAAAATAGCGGCAGTAGAACGATTCCAGCAGCTTGTTTAGCTGTTATATAAAGGATGGCGGCTATAAGTCTCAAAATGGCGGTTGTAGATTGGTTCCAGCAGCTTTTATAGCTGTTATATAAAGGAAGGCACCAGCTTGTTAAGCTCTTATATAAAAGATGGCGGCTATAAGACGCAAAATGGCGTCTGTGAAAGCAGCTTGTATAGCTGTTATATAACGAATGGTGGCTATAAGAGTCAAAACGGTTCCACCAGCTTGTAAAGATGTTATATAAAGGATGGCGGCTATAAGTCTCAAAATGGCGGTTGTAGATTGGTTCCAGCAGCTTTTATAGCTGTTATATAAAGGAAGGCACCAGCTTGTTAAGCTCTTATATAAAAGATGGCGGCTATAAGACTCAAAATGGCGTCTCTGAAATGGTTCCAGCAGCGTGTATAGCTGTTATATAAAGGATGGCACCAGCTTGTTAAGCTCTTATATAAAGGATGGTGGCTATAAGAACGAAAATGGCGGCTGTATTATGGTTCCAGCAGCTTGTATATCTTATATATAAAGGATGGCGGATATAAGACTCAAAATGGCGGTTGTAGATTGGTTCCAGCAGCTTGTATAGCTGTTATATAAAGGAAGGCACCAGCTTGTTAAGCTCTTATATAAAAGATGGCGGCTATAAGACTCAAAATGGCGTCTGTGAAATGGTCCCAGCGGCTTGTATAGCTGTTATATAAATAATGGTGGCTATAAGAGTCAAAACGGTTCCACCAGCTTGATATATAAAGGATAACGACTATAAGAGTCAAAATGGCGGCTGTAAAATGGTTCCAGCAGCTTCTACAGCTGTTATATAAAAGATGGCGACTATAAGACTCAAAATGGCGGCTGTATTTTCGTTCCAGCAGGTTGTATAGATGTTACATAAAAGGTAACGGCTAAAAGAGTCAAAATGGCGGCAGTAGAATGGTTCCAGCAGTTCGTATAGCTGTTATAGAAACGATGGCGGCTATACGTCAAAATAGCTTGTATAGCTATGATGTAAAGGATGGCGGCTATCAGACTTAAAATGGCGGTTGTAGAATGATTCCAGCAGCTTGTATAGCTGTTATATAAAGAATGGCGGCTATGAGACTCAAAATGGCGTCAGTAGAAAGGTTCCAGCAGCTTGTATACCTGTTATGTAAAGGATGGCGGCTATAAGTCCCAAAATGGCGGCAGTAGAACCGTTCCACCAGCTTGTATATATGTTATATAAAGGATGGCGGCTATAAGAACGAAAATGGCGGATGTATTTTGGTTCTAGCAGCTTGTACAGCTGTTATAGAAACGATGGCGGCTATACGACTCAAAATGGCGTCAGAATTACGGATCCAGTAGCTTGTAGAGCAATGATGTAAAGGATGGCGGCTATAAGACTCAAAATGGCGCTTGTAGAATGGTTCCAGCAGCTTGTATAGCTGTTATATAAAGAATGGCGGCTATAAAACTCAAAATGTCGCATGTAGAATGGTTCCAGCAGTTCGTATAGCTGTTATAAAAACGATGGCGGCTATACGATTCAAAATGGCGTAAGACTCAAAATGGCGGCTGTAGTATGGTTCCAGAAGCTTGTTATGTAAAGAATGGCGGCTATGAGAAACGATGGCAGCTATACGACTCAAAATGGCGGCAGTATTACTGATCCAGCAGCTTGTATAGCTATGAGGTAAAGGATGGCGGCTATAAGATTCAAAACTGCGCTTGTAGAATGGTTCCAGCAACTTGTATAGCTGTTATATAAAGAATGGCTTTAAGACTCAAAATGGCTGCAGAAGAACGGTTCCAGCAGCTTGTATAGCTCTTAAAGGATGGCGGCTATAACAACGAAAATGGCGGCTGTATTATGTTTGCAGCAGCTTGTATAGCTGTTATAGAAACTGAGTAGGGATAAAGATAAGCTCTCTCTCTCACAAAGAGAGAGATAATCTTGATCCACGAGATAAATGAAATAAAGAGACATTCTGTGAGTGACAATCGAAGTGAACAGACGTATTTAATATCCATCCTAAAATTCAGAAATGGGATAAAACCTGAAAAAATTTTGTTTTTTTTGATCGCAACCACTCACAACTAAATAAAATGAACGATAAAATTAACATTGGTAACTTAAATCTGCCAGAATTAAAATTAGTGTGTGGAAAACTTGGAATTACAAGCCATGGAAATAAAACAGCTCTAATTGCTACTATTATTCAGACTTTACCGTCCTCTTC
Organism: Drosophila paulistorum; assembly: GCA_018152135.1. Taxonomy (NCBI): domain Eukaryota; kingdom Metazoa; phylum Arthropoda; class Insecta; order Diptera; family Drosophilidae; genus Drosophila; species Drosophila paulistorum. The sequence goes on from JAECXG010000692.1 coordinate 717,619, forward strand.
ATACACACATGCGTTTTACTACGAAAAGTCTTCGATGGAAAACAACAACGAAAGTACAGTCAGTGGTGAAATACCAGAAACTGACGCCAATGAAAACGGCGGCAATCGTGTAACGGCAAGCACAAGTCGGCAATTCTTGGAAAACAGCGACGAAGAGGGAGACAACAACAACGCATTAACGGACATCGCAGCGAGCTTCGCCAACATAGAAATCGATGACGTCATGACAAATATGGAGAACAATACTTGTGACGATCCTCATGGCAACATTGAAACTAGTGGCAATGCTGAAACTGGTGGCAATGCTGAAATTAGTGGCAACAATGGAGCGGTTGGCAACGCTGAAACTAGTGGCAACGATGGCGCGGTTGGCATCACAAAAGCAGCTAACAAAAGTGGCTACACTGCACTAATGAAAGTTGAATTCAACGTCTTAAAAGAAATATTACCTGAAAATGATGGGCAAACTAAATTTGACGAATGGTTAACAATTCTAAATACCATCAAGAACACTTTTGAGATAGATGATCAAATCTTATGCACACTCATATGCGTACGACTTAAAGGAAAAGCTAGTCAATGGCTTATGTCACGTGGCTCTCTTTTAATGGGTCCAATTGACGAAATATTGATGCAACTCAAAATGGTTTTCGGTGAAAAAGAAAACATTTTAGAAAATCGTCGAAAATTTGAGCAACGGAAGTGGCAAAAATCTGAGAAGTTTGCTGAGTATTACCACACCAAATCGGCATTGGCAAACAATTTGCGCATGAGCGACAACGAGTTGGTCCAGTATTTAATTGATGGAATTCCGGATACTCAATTGAAGAACCAAGCGAAACTCCAGCGCTTCAAGCTACCTGATGAAATGTTGGAGGCGTTCAACGATGTTACATTGGAGATCAAGCAGAGAGAGAGAGAGTAAAACTAACAACAAAATGATCCCGGAACAGAGGATTATTACATGTTACAATTGCCATAGCAAAGGGCACCTGACGAAGGACTGTCTGAAACCAACACGTGCTAATGGAGCATGCTACGCTTGCGGAGAACAAGGACATCAAGCAAAGGAATGTACCCAATATAAAAAAGGAAAGAAGACCAATGAATTTGTAAGATATTTTAATGTAAAATTCACAAAAGAAAAGGAAATTTTTATTCCCATAGAGTGCCTTATAGATTCAGGAAGTGAAGTCTCATTCGTAAAAAAATCAACGTTACCACAAAATGTAGAAATTCAAAGAGAAAACATAAACCAAAATTACTTTGGAATTAATGGAAGTAAATTGAATACAATTGGAAAAATATATTCTGTTATAAAAAATAAAAGTAAAAATATTGTATTAGAAACTTTGATTGTAACTGATGAAACTACAAGGTACTCAATGGTTCTAGGCAGAGATTTTCTTAAACAAAGCAATTTAAAACTTGTCGAAATTGCTGAGAAAGAAGAAATTTTTACTGTAAAAAAGGATAAAAAAGTAATTGAATGCAAAATAAATTGTCAAAACGAAAAAGATGCGAAAAATGTAAAGAATAATCAAAATCAAAAAGCAAAAATTTCGGAAAATGTAGAGAATTATCTGAATGAAAAAGATGAGAAAAATGTAGAGAACTATCTAAATGGAAAAGATGCGAAAAATGTAGAGAATTTTCAAAATGAAAAAGTTTCGAAAAATTACCGGTATAGAAAAGATGTATATAAACATCTTTGTAGATGTAGATGGAACAGATACGGAAAAAGAAGGAAATGGAAAATGTGCGAAATTAGTACAGAATAATAACAATGTTGCAATGGAAGAGTTCGACAAGCAAATGCTTAACATCAATGTAGTAGAAGATAGTAAAGTAACCTATAAAATAGGTAGTGAAATCAATAGAAATGTTATGTTGAGATTCGAAAATTTTTTTGAAAAGCATTATGTAGCACCGCAAAGACCAGTATAACCTAAGGAAAAGTGAAATGAGAATCATAGTTGAAAAAGAAAAACCATTTAGATGTACACCACGTAGATTATCATATGCAGAAAAAACGCAAGTGGAAACGATTTTAGAAGAAAATTTAGCAAAAGGATACATAAGACCAAGTGAGTCAGAATTTGTTTCGCCTATTGTATTGGTACCTAAAAAGACAGGAGAAATCAGAATGTGTGTCGATTACCGTCGATTAAACAAAATAACATGCAAAGACAATTACCCGATCCCATTAATAGATGATTTGTTAGAACGATTAGTAAATAAGAAGATTTTTTCCAAATTGGATCTCAAAGATGCATTCAACCATGTAGTAATGGATGAAGATTCAATCAAATTTACGTCATTTGCAACGCCAATAGGACAGTTTGAATATCTTAGAATGCCGTATGGCTTGACAAACGCATCTCGCACTTTTCAAAGATATATTAACAAAATATTTTCTGACATGATACGCACAGGAAAAGTCGTAATATATTTAGATGACATAATGATCGCAACTGAAGACATAGAAGAGCATTTTTCAATTTTAAAAGAATTCTTCAAACGAGTAGTAGATAACAAATTGGAACTGAGAGTAGATAAATGTGAATTTTTGAAGTCATCAATAGATTATCTGGGATATACTGTCACGGGAAAAGGCAGACAAGCCAGTAAGGCAGGTGTTGAAGCAATAAAATGTTATCCGATTCCAACAAAAGTTCATGAAGTCCAGAGTTTCTTAGGACTTTGTTCATATTTTAGAAGATTTGTCAAAGATTTTTCAATAAAGGCAAAGCCTCTATATGATCTGTTAAAAAATACACTTAAAAGCAAGTTAGTAGAAGCACCCATTTTAGCAATTTATGATCCAAGAGACGAAACAGAATTACATTGTGATGCAAGTGCTTTAGGCTTTGGAGCAATATTATTACAAAGGAAAAGTGATACAAAATTTCACCCAGTGTTTTATTTTTCAAGACGAACTAGTGACGTAGAGTCCAGATATCATAGCTTTGAATTGGAAACATTAGCAATCATATATGCATTAAAACGCTTCAGAGTCTATTTACAAGGAATACAATTTAAAATAGAAACGGACTGCAATTCACTTACACTAACATTGAACAAGAGAGAATTAAATCCACGTATTGCAAGTTGGGCATTAGAATTGCAGAACTACAATTATATTATATTATATTGATGCCTTGAGTCGTAACAACAACATCCTTACGATTGAAGCGAATACATTTGAAGAAAATTTAATCATATGTCAGGGAAAAGACGAAAACATTAAAAAGATAAAGGAAATGTTAATGGAACAAGAAAATGAATTTTATGAAATGCGAAATGGTGTCATATATAAGAAAAAAGGGAGTAGAATTATGTTTTTAGTACCAGGATCAATGGAAGAAAATGTAATATTCAAGTATCATGATGAAATGGGGCATGTAGGAGTAGACAAAGTAGTTGACTTGATAAGTAAAAATTATTGGTTTCCTACCATGAGAAAGAAAATTGATAAGCATATAAAAAATTGTCTTAAATGCATAGCGTTTTCAAATAAATCAGGAAAAACAGAAGGATTTATTCACTCCATACCTAAAGGAGATAACCCATTTGAATATTTGCATATAGATCACTATGGACCAATACATAGTAAAGATAGCAAAATGAAACATATATTAGTCGTAATAGATGCATGCACTAAATTTGTGCGGTTATTTGCTACAAAGACGACGAAATCAGTAGAAGCAATCGAAGCACTGAAAGAATACTTCAAAGTATATAGTAGACCCAAGAATATAAAATCAGATAGAGGCAATTGCTTCACTTCGAAAGAGTTCGATGATTTTACTAAGGAATATAATGTTAATCATATAAAAGTAGCGACAGCATCACCACAGGCTAATGGACAAGTTGGAGAGTCAATAGAGACCTAGGACCCATGATTGCGAAGTTAATTGACAATGAAAATAATAAGCAATGGCATAAAGTATTAGATAAGGTAGAGTTCACAATGAATAACACCAGAAATAGATGCACCAATGAATATCCAAGTGTAATGCTATTTGGTATAAGACAAAGAGGTAGTATAATAGACAGTTTAAAGGAAAATATAATAGAAGAGAGTCAAGTTAAAGAAAATCGGAACTTAACAGATATAAGGGAAGTCGCAGCTATCGGGCAAAAAAAAGCACAACAGTATAATAAGCAATATGTAGACTCCAAACGACAGAAACCAACGCTTTTCAAGGTGGGAGATTACGTTGTAGTCAGAAACTTCAACTCACAACAAGGTGTATCGAGTAAATTAATTCCAAAATTTAAAGGTCCATATGTAGTTTCAAAAGTTCTTGCAAATGATCGATATTTTATAAAAGATGTGGAGAATTTTCAGCAATCTCAAATTCCGTATTCGGGTATATGGGCAATACAGAATATGAAACCGTGGCTTACAGAAAGACATAATGAAAATATAGAATTAAATGAAAACATAGAATTAAATGAAAACATAAAATTGAATGAAAATGTAGAATTAAATGAAAATTCTGAGTTAAACAGACAAGTAGAACTAAGTGAAAATACAAAAGTAGACAAAAAGGAAAAGAATAAGAATAATTATGTACCAAGTAATATTATAACCAGAAGTAAAGCAGCGAGTATCAGGGGATACTCAGGGTCAGGACGGCCGAATTGTAGTAATATTTAAGCTAAGTATAAGTATCCGTAATGATAAACTTGAATAACACCCATTGTGCAATACATAGATCTTAAGATAAAGATAAGCTCTCTCACAAAGAGAGAGATAATCTTGATCCACGAGATAAATGAAATAAAGAGACATTCTGTGAGTGACAATCGAAGTGAACAGACGTATTTAATATCCATCCTAAAATATCAACCCTACCAGGTTTATCAAAGGTTGGGTCAGCTAGAACGTAAGTTTGCCATTTTGACATATCCACGTTTTCTATTTTTGATGGAAGAGCTTTCATTAATTGCGTCAATACAATTGCTTCAACCTTAAGCAGTTCCTTTTCCGAATCACGTGTCTTCATTTCAATATTTACCTTATACTTCGACGTTCTACTTTTTGTTGCAGATACGCCACTTATTTCCGTTTGTTTCTTGATCTTAGGTAATTTTAACATTTGAGAGGCTTCTTCAGACAAAATAGTGCTCTGAGAGCCATTATCAATAAAGGCTCTTAATGTTTCATACTCTCCATTTATTTTTTTAACTTGTATTAGAGCTGTGGCCAACAGTTTTTGTTGTTCCGTAACACAAGTATTTACCTTCGCCTTTTTTATCCCTTTTCTTTCTCTTCCTTTCTCATGGCATTTAGCGAGCAATATTGTTGCTCTAAGTATTCCATGACATCAGATAGCATCTGAACTTGCCTGGTTTTTCTAATCTGACTCTCATACAGTTGCAGAGCCTCTCTGTCAAATTTCCGAAGTATGAGTTGTGCAAATATTATGTCAACTTCATCGGAAAAATTTGTTTTAAATTTTTAAACCCTTGCAGAGGGTATTATAAAATTGGTCAGATGTTTGTAACGCACAGAAGGAGACGTTTCCGACCCCATAAAGTATATATATTCTTGATCAGCATGAGAAGCTGAGTCGATATAGCCATGTCCGTCTGTCCGTCCGTCCGTCCGTCCGTCCGTCTGTGCAAATCAACTTCATGCTGGCATCTTAAGAGCTATCGGAATGAAATTTCATATTTGAGCTTTAGCCGGGAGATGATAGAGTATGAAAATTGTCAGGATCGGAATACTATATCATATAGCTCTAGAACAAAATTTTTTTGCAAAAATTGGTAAATTTGAAATTTACCAATATAATAAAATTTGATATAAAATCTCAGATCCCAAAATTTGAGTTTGATCGGATAAATAGAACACAAGTTACAGTCAATACAAATCGGTTCTACGTCATCAGGAAATCAAACAGAGCACATGCATACGCACACACAGACGTAGCGCTACACGTATGTATGTATGTGTATGCGTGTTGTGCTTTGCTTAAAAATTTGTAGTAAAGAGAGAAATAATTTGAATGTTTTGTTTGTGTGTTGATGAATTGAGTTGCAAGGAAAGAAATTTCAAAATGTAAAAAAATTATTGCCAAGGACTGCAAGGGTATATAAACTTCGGAATTGCCGAAGTTAGCTTCTTTGATATTTATTAATTGTATTGATTCATTAATTATGTAAATCACTCCTTTTACATCTTACTTTCCTTATTGTTTATTTTCATTTCTAACACTGATACAGATTTTCGAACATCGAATTCTAAATCCTCCATAGTATTTTTAAATTTTGAATCGTTCAACACAACCTAGCTCGCCTGCACTTCCTCCCATAAATAATTGATCTTATTAATATATATTATTTTTATTTTCTTTTTATGTATTTACTTATATGAATGTATTTTTTGTATATATTCTTATATTATTATTGACCCTTCAACGGGCAACTTGCTTATAAATAAAATGAATTTTTTTTTTCAATTTTATATTTTTTTTTTTTAGTTTCCCTACTCGATCATTGCAGTGATCTCCTGTCTATTTGGCGTGTGGCTTTAAGGGCCACACTCTAGACCGAGCAACGCAATTATTGCTCAGTTTAACAGAGTAACATATTTCTTTTTTGCAAACAATTTTAATTTATGATGTATTTGATTGTTGGGCGCTCTTTGTAAGTCCTACTGCATTCCGGGTCTAGCTTGTCGCGCTAGACGGTGCCGGTGCTGGTCTTCGCACAGGCTGTTGGGGCGCCGATGCTGGCTTCTCAGATCTCTTGGCTCTGGGTCTAACTTGTCGCGCTAGATGGTTCCGGTGCTGGTCTTCGCACAGGCTGTTGGAGCGCCGATGCTGGCTTCTCAGATCTGTTGGCTCCGGGAATAGCTTGTCGCGCTAGACGGTGCCGGTGCTGGTCTTCGCACAGGCTGTTGGGGCGCCGATGCTGGTCCTCTTGACATAGGTGTACTCGCAATATGGCGAATATAATGGTCCAGGGCAGTCCGCCGGGCACTTCTTCTCTGGTGTGGTCTGAATCTTGGCATTGCTCATCACCTCTACTCACTCAGATTTCATTTTTTCTTCCTGACCATGTGTGTCCATTCTGCCATGTGATGATTCTACTTCTTTTTTTTTATCGGTGCTCAGCTGCTGTTGTCCAGGGCCTATGGTCTCAGGCGGTACTGGTGCCGGTCATCGCACCAGATTTTCTCGGATTAGGTGCCTCTTCTTTGCAACTATCTTGTTGCTCTGCTGCTGTTTGTAGTTGCCGACTTGCAACTACATATACATTTTTAACTTTAACTTTTTTTTTTCTTTTCGATATTAGGGCTTGTTCGAATACGCCACACACCAATTCTGTAATTATTTTTTTTACCGCCGCCGAAATTATTGCAGTTGCTCGACTAGCCAAACTACCTTTATTTAACTCGGTCGAACGCACCATTTATTTTTTTCTTTATTTATTAAGCAATATTTTGCTCTTTTGTTTTATACTCTGTCTCTTACCACTGGTGGGGGAGAACAGAGTTATTTTATTTTTGTAACCTTTTGCTGATCTTAGCATTTACAGTTGCATAAGAATTCAGACTTAAAGCACTGATTCATCATCTGAGTCTCTTACCACTGGTGGGGGAAAACTACAGAGTTCCTTTTTTCGAAGGACCAAAATGAATAGGGATTTCCGAAGCGAAAGAAAATAACCCAGTCTTCATTCGTTGAATTCAAAATATGAACTAATTTTATTGGAAAAATTGTTGTATATATAAATGACCTCTTAGAATCTAGGCTCGATACTCGAGACGACAAATGTTCTTAAAAATGCGTATTCTAATGCCCCACGTCTTCGGGGTTTGAAATTTGTTTATATTTCATGCTCAGCGCTTGGCGACTTGATAATGCGTCGTTTTGGTCTTAAGTGTTAAGTGTCGACAGAGTGCGGATGCATGTTTGTTTGGTTTTGAGAAATACTTGCCATATGAATCGTTATGACATATTTTTGTTTATGTTTGGTTTGTGTATATTTCTTTGAAGCCATTTCAGCTGACCACGATGTTTAATCTTAAACATTCTGCGAGGCGCCGCCAAGTGCGACTGTTTGGAATGTGTGTTTAACTTTAGGTTATCTTATACAAATTATTATTAATATTAAAATTAGTAAGATAACTAATATTAAGGAAGCATGACCGGTTGCATGATGAACGTTCAAGCCTATTAACTCAAAATGATCTTCCTTTAGTGATTGTAACTGACCTCCTATTTTCTCTAACTCTGCCATGTGGTTTACCAAGTTGGCTTCAACTGGACTCTATTCTATATTTGATATATTACTAATATCGCCTATGCGACGTAGTAATAGCTATGTGCGACTCTGACTGTACGCTATGATGAGCCACTAAAATCTTATCTTCTGCCCTAGCTGTGCAGTCTGATCTGAGGCTCAAAATTCCTTGTTCCGGTAAATCCACCAACTCCTGCTGTTCGTTACCACATTGGACTCTGGCCTTAGTTTTAGGTGGAAACTTGAATAACCAACTATTGCTACTATCTAGCTCTACCCAGTAAGATCTTGGCTCAATAATCGTTGTATATAAACAGGTAGACTTCCTATTCTGTTTAAAAGGTGTCAGCTCACAGGCATTATCATTGGCGTTACTCCATGGCCAATTTCCTTCACATGTTCTCCTGTTTGAATGCCAGGTCCGACATTTCTGCATTGCTGAATCTGACATTAAGTGATACGAGTCTATTTCAAAATTATATATTAAATACTGATTATTTATATTAACTGTTACCAATTGACCAATCGAACGGGAATTGGAATAACTTTGGAATAACTGTAGAGGAAGGATGGATGCCTACTGAAAAGTGGTATTTTAGCACTTATAATTAATTTTCTGTCAAAAAAGATCCCTTTGGCCGTCAACAGAGCATATATGTCTTTTAACTCCGTTCCGCTCCTTTTACCTGGCAGAACTAAAGTTTCAGATAATTTTTCTTTTATTTTAGTTATTTCTAATTTCATTGGGTTTGGCTTTAAAATATTAGTATTTAATCTACCATGGTTAATGTCTATCAATAAACTTATAATTCCTGTCTGAATTTTTTCACATTCATCAACCACGGAGCTTAATTCATTTACAATCATGAAAAACCGAATGGATTCTCTATACACGTAATAACTTTCTTTGAACAATTCTGTCATATTTTCAATCCGTTTGTTCATGTTGCCAAAGTTTGCATTTATCTCATTTATGGTAGCCTTAAGAATGTTTGCCTTGGATGTCTGCTTTTCTTACAGATGCTTTAAATTTTGCTGATTTGTAAGCAAGTTTCTCATGTTTTCTTCTATTTGTATCCTATCGTCCGCATCCATGACACCGAATAATATATGGTACAGTGACCCCATGAATTCAAACGTTGCTCGCTTGCGTCTTGCCTTTTCTTTCAACCAAAAATCTTTTTTAATTTTTTGAATTAGTTTCCATCTGTCTAAATTTCCAATTTTTTCCTCTGATATGGACTCGGCTGCTTCCAATGTTGGGGTTCCAATTAGGAAATGACCGGGAGTTAACACTTCGTTGTTGTCCATATCTTCACCCGTCGTGTACAATGGACGTGAATTTAGCACGGCTTCTATTTGGCACAACAATGTTGCAAGTTCCTCATATGTGAGGTTACTGTCTCCTATGACTCTTTTTAGATGATACTTAACCGACTTTACCCGAGCTTCCCCTATACCACCAAAGTGAGGTCCTGCCGGGGGGCTAAAATGCCAGCTAATCTGTTCTCGCACTAGAACAGGCGAAACCTTAACGTTATCTTCAACTGCTTTTTTGAATTCTTCATCGAGCCTCCTAGCCGCTCCCACAAAATTTGTAGCATTATCAGAATATATGTTAGCGCATTTACCCCGTCTTGCAACAAATCTTCGAAATGCTGCTAGGAAAGCCTCAGTTGTCAAGTCACTAACAACTTCTAAATGAATTGCTTTAGTTGACAAGCATACGAATACTGCTCTGTACCCTTTGAATGTTTTTTGTCCCTGATTTTTTGAGCATCTTATATGATATGGACCGGCAAAATCAATCCCCGTGCTATGAAATGGAGATGACACCGTTACCCTATTTTTGGGCAGGTTACCCATAATTTGCTCCGCAGTTACTTGGCGGTATCTGCCACAAGTGACGCATTCCCTTAGGTATGTTTTAAGGGCGTTTCTCAATCCGAAAATCCAGAATCTCCTTTGAATTTGGTTTCTCATAAGATTAATTCCTCCATGTAGAGTTTCCTTATGAGCATCCTTAATCCACAGCATTGTTAGATGTGATTTATCCAAAATCACAGGATGTCTGGTGTCAAAGCATATGCTGGCATTTAGCAATCTTTCCCCCACGCGCAATATTCCATCGTCATCCAAAAATGGATTTAAGCTTAAAATTTTGCTTTTCATATCAATTTGCTTGTGCTGCGTAAGACATGATAGCTCTCTGTTAAATTGATATGCCTGTTGGTGTTTAATTATAAAATTTTTAGCATTCTTAAGCTCACTGACGGTGAGATATGATGGGTACACTCTATCCCTTTTTTTAATGCCAATAAATCTTAATACATATGCCGTAATTCTGGCCAGCTTATTCACACAGGAATACTTTCCAACTAGCTCCTGCACAATACTGCTTTCTGTATTTACTAGTACGGAGTTTACCATCTTGTCATCATCTGTTTTTTGTTTAGGCCATTTATTATTTGCTTTACCGAGCCACAATTCGAAATCTTTTAACTTATTTGGACAAATACCCCTTGAAGCTATATCTGCAGGGTTATTTCAGATTTTACATGGTTCCATGTTATTTCTTTGATTTTTAGGACATCCTCTATGCGTCGCCTTACGAATTTTTCCATTTTTTCCATTTTTTATCCAGCACAGTGTGATAGTAGAGTCAATCCAAGCATATATTTCAGCTGGAACAGCAACAGATTGCTGGACTCTTTTTAGCAGTTGCGATAGCAAGTGCGCTGCACATAATTCCAATTTAGGAATAGTCTTCCTATTTTTGATTGGATTAACTTTGTTCTTGCTGGCTATTAAGGTAACTGCTTTACCTATTTTAGCATATAGTACCGCTGCATATGCTTTTTCTGATGCGTCAGCAAAACAATGAATCTGTAACAACATATTAGGGTGTGTCTTACCCCATCGGGGTAATCTGACTTCTTCCAGATACACCAAATTGTCCCTGAAGGATTTCCATTCTGTTGTTTCGTTATCGGACAACTCTTGATCCCAATTTTGCTCCGCTAGCCTCAACTTCTGCATGAACAACTTGCCTATTACTGTTACTGGTGCTAGCCAACCTAGTGGATCATAAATTTTGGCTAGTGTGGATAGCACCCCTCTTTTATGAACCTTCCTGTTTTCGTCACAATTTACCTTAAATTTAAATTCGTCTTTAAATGGCTCCCATTGCAACCCCAAGGTTTTAATTGCTTCGTTCTCATCAATTTTTAATTCTTTATTATCGCCTGTATTAATAACCTCTTCAACAATTTCGGATCTATTCGAAATCCATTTTCTCAAATTCATTCCTGCCTTTTCCAGCTCTCTGGAAACCTGCTGAACTTTGTGTTTTGATTCTTGTACAGTATCACCCCCTGTCATTAAGTCATCCATGTAGAACTCATCTCGGATAATTTCACTAATCACTTTATCCTGACACCTGTTTGCGATTTCTGCAAGCACCCTTGTAGCTAAGTACGGTGCCGATGCAGTACCGTATGTTACTGTTGTCAATTTATATTTTCTTAATTTTTTCTGCGGCGAATTTCTCCACAAAATATGCAAATATTTTTGAACGTCTTGATCAATTTTTATCTGCCGATACATTTTTTCAATATCTGCCATTTTCGCCATTTTAATATTATGTCGAAAATCCCTTTTTGAAGTCGCGGCCCGATCCACATCACATCATTGAGACTTCTGTTATTCGTGGTTTTCGCAGAGGCGTCAAATACATTTCTTAATTTAGTTGTCAAACTTTCTTCTATTACTACTGCTTGATGTGGCAGGTAATAAGAAACTTCATCCTTAGGTTCTACCATATGGCCCAACTCCAAATATTCTTTTATGAATTTTTGGTACTCCCCCTTAGGTTTTGGATTTTTCTGAAAATTTTCTTCAAGTTTAGGCTGGAGCGGCTTAACAAACCTCTCGTTTTCTCTCGTGAGTTATCCAATTTGAAAAATGTGAAGACACGATATTATAAGAAGTTTCAAAAAACACGTCGTTCATCAGATTATGCTCTGTATACAGTCGCTCGTTCAAAATTCATTATGCTTAATACACAATGCTATAAGAATTATCTTCAGCGGTGTAAGCTTCGATTTTCTTCTGACCCAAAACAATTTTATAATTTTGTCAATTCTAAACGTAAGACCTCTGTGCACCCATCTTTTTTGTTTTTTCAAAATAAAAAAGCGAGCACTGATCAGGCAATTGCCGATATGTTTGCGAGTTTTTTCAAAACAACTTATTCCTCAACGGAATATCAAGCAAGTCCGTATCCTTATCATTTAGAAAAGGCTAATTGCATTTTTAATCCAGTGTTTGATGAAAGTTCTATTCTTAGCGAACTTAAATTAGTTAAACCTGTTTATTCTCCGGGGCCAGATGGTCTCAGGTCATGTACTCAGGTTCTGTGCAAACGCATTATGTAAACCCATTTTAAAATTGTTTCTATTGTCTGTCGAATCTTCCTCTTTTCCATCTATTTGGAAGGAGTCGTATATCATTCCTCTGCATAAAAATGGCAAAAAGTCCGAAGCCTCTAACTATAGAGGTATCTCAAAATTGTCCGCTATTCCGAAAGCTTTTGAGAAAATTATAACGTCTCAATTGCAACATTTTTGCAGCTCTATTATTTCGCCATCCCAACATGGGTTTGTGAAACGTAGTCCTGACCCCTATACAACTAAAGTTCTTTTTACTTCGCTTGTCCGTCCTATTTTAGAGTATGGATCTTGCATTTGGTTGGTTGAATCCGTTCAAAAGCAGTTCTTGCTATTTGTTCTTCGTGGCTTAAGTTGGGATCGCTATGTCAATTTGCCTTCGTATTCTAGTAGACTTCTCTTGATTAACCTTCCTTCCCTAACTAACCGTAGAATTATGCTTGGTGTTATTTTTATGCACAAGCTCCTAATTGGTGATATCGACTCGCCTGAGTTATTAGCTCATCCTTTGATACCTTTATCCCTAAGTCGTTGTTCTTCTAACTATGCCCTGCATGAACCTTTTAGGGTCCTCTGCTCTGATTACAACCTTCTATTCCCTGTAATCGGTTCAGAGTTTTCTATTAACATGATTAAAACTTCTATCCTATCCCATTTAGTTAATAGATAGCTATAGTATTATTTAGTTATTTGTTTGTCTGTTTTTTCTATTGTGTATTTGTCCACGCGATTCGTGCCGTGCGTTATACGGCTGCACCCCTCGGTCGGTCGGGTGGGAGGTGGGCAGTCATCTGCTTGGGCTCGCGCGTAACAGGCTTTGTCCTGGTGTCGTAGGGGCCACTTGAACGTACTGCGCATAGTATCGTCAACGTCCGATAAGTTAAGGAATTGCGCCGTTGCCTGCGCCTTTGAGTCACCTAAATCGCTTTCTTGCTTAAATGGGATCGTTACCACATATCTTCCAGAGTTATCAATCTTTGTTGTCTTGTTAAAATTTTCTTCACATTGATTAGCTTCTATATCATCTTTTTCGCCTGCCTCCAACTCCTACTATAGACTCATCTCCTTTTGACTTAGTACATCCCGACACGATCCAGCCAAATTGAGTGTTTTGTCCCAGCAAGCCGTTAATCTTGGCAACTCCAACTTTTTAAGATGTGGTTATATACGTCTACCCCTATTATCATATTGTAGTAATATTTAAGCTAAGTATAAGTATCCGTAATGATAAACTTGAATAACACCCATTGTGCAATACATAGATCTTAAGATAAAGATAAGCTCTCTTTCTCACAAAGAGAGAGATAATCTTGATCCACGAGATAAATGAAATAAAGAGACATTCTGTGAGTGACAATCGAAGTGAACAGACGTATTTAATATCCATCCTAAAATTCAGAAATGGGATAAAACCTGAAAAAATTTTGTTTTTTTTGATCGCAACCACTCACAACTAAATAAAATGAACGATAAAATTAACATTGGTAACTTAAATCTGCCAGAATTAAAATTAGTGTGTGGAAAACTTGGAATTACAAGCCATGGAAATAAAACAGCTCTAATTGCTGCTATTATTCAGACTTTACCGTCCTCTTCATACACACATGCGTTTTACTACGAAAAGTCTTCGATGGAAAACAACAACGAAAGTACAGTCAGTGGTGAAATACCAGAAACTGACGCCAATGAAAACGGCGGCAATCGTGTAACGGCAAGCACAAGTCGGCAATTCTTGGAAAACAGCGACGAAGAGGGAGACAACAACAACGCATTAACGGACATCGCAGCGAGCTTCGCCAACATAGAAATCGATGACGTCATGACAAATATGGAGAACAATACTTGTGACGATCCTCATGGCAACATTGAAACTAGTGGCAATGCTGAAACTGGTGGCAATGCTGAAATTAGTGGCAACAATGGAGCGGTTGGCAACGCTGAAACTAGTGGCAACGATGGCGCGGTTGGCATCACAAAAGCAGCTAACAAAAGTGGCTACACTGCACTAATGAAAGTTGAATTCAACGTCTTAAAAGAAATATTACCTGAAAATGATGGGCAAACTAAATTTGACGAATGGTTAACAATTCTAAATACCATCAAGAACACTTTTGAGATAGATGATCAAATCTTATGCACACTCATATGCGTACGACTTAAAGGAAAAGCTAGTCAATGGCTTAGTCACGTGGCTCTCTTTTAATGGGTCCAATTGACGAAATATTGATGCAACTCAAAATGGTTTTCGGTGAAAAAGAAAACATTTTAGAAAATCGTCGAAAATTTGAGCAACGGAAGTGGCAAAAATCTGAGAAGTTTGCTGAGTATTACCACACCAAATCGGCATTGGCAAACAATTTGCGCATGAGCGACAACGAGTTGGTCCAGTATTTAATTGATGGAATTCCGGATACTCAATTGAAGAACCAAGCGAAACTCCAGCGCTTCAAGCTACCTGATGAAATGTTGGAGGCGTTCAACGATGTTACATTGGAGATCAAGCAGAGAGAGAGAGAGTAAAACTAACAACAAAATGATCCCGGAACAGAGGATTATTACATGTTACAATTGCCATAGCAAAGGGCACCTGACGAAGGACTGTCTGAAACCAACACGTGCTAATGGAGCATGCTACGCTTGCGGAGAACAAGGACATCAAGCAAAGGAATGTACCCAATATAAAAAAGGAAAGAAGACCAATGAATTTGTAAGATATTTTAATGTAAAATTCACAAAAGAAAAGGAAATTTTTATTCCCATAGAGTGCCTTATAGATTCAGGAAGTGAAGTCTCATTCGTAAAAAAATCAACGTTACCACAAAATGTAGAAATTCAAAGAGAAAACATAAACCAAAATTACTTTGGAATTAATGGAAGTAAATTGAATACAATTGGAAAAATATATTCTGTTATAAAAAATAAAAGTAAAAATATTGTATTAGAAACTTTGATTGTAACTGATGAAACTACAAGGTACTCAATGGTTCTAGGCAGAGATTTTCTTAAACAAAGCAATTTAAAACTTGTCGAAATTGCTGAAAAAGAAGAAATTTTTACTGTAAAAAAGGATAAAAAAAAAAGGATCTCAAAGATTGAATGCAAAATAAATTGTCAAAACGAAAAAGATGCGAAAAATGTAAAGAATAATCAAAATCAAAAAGCAAAAATTTCGGAAAATGTAGAGAATTATCTGAATGAAAAAGATGAGAAAAATGTAGAGAACTATCTAAATGGAAAAGATGCGAAAATGTAGAGAATTTTCAAAATGAAAAGTTTCGAAAAATTACCGGTATAGAAAAGATGTATATAAACATCTTTGTAGATGTAGATGGAACAGATACGGAAAAAGAAGGAAATGGAAAATGTGCGAAATTAGTACAGAATAATAACAATGTTGCAATGGAAGAGTTCGACAAGCAAATGCTTAACATCAATGTAGTAGAAGATAGTAAAGTAACCTATAAAATAGGTAGTGAAATCAATAGAAATGTTATGTTGAGATTCGAAAATTTTTTGAAAAGCATTATGTAGCACCGCAAAGACCAGTATAACCTAAGGAAAAGTGAAATGAGAATCATAGTTGAAAAAGAAAAACCATTTGGATGTACACCACGTAGATTATCATATGCAGAAAAAACGCAAGTGGAAACGATTTTAGAAGAAAATTTAGCAAAAGGATACATAAGACCAAGTGAGTCAGAATTTGTTTCGCCTATTGTATTGGTACCTAAAAAGACAGGAGAAATCAGAATGTGTGTCGATTACCGTCGATTAAACAAAATAACATGCAAAGACAATTACCCGATCCCATTAATAGATGATTTGTTAGAACGATTAGTAAATAAGAAGATTTTTTCCAAATTGGATCTCAAAGATGCATTCAACCATGTAGTAATGGATGAAGATTCAATCAAATTTACGTCATTTACAACGCCAATAGGACAGTTTGAATATCTTAGAATGCCGTATGGCTTGACAAACGCATCTCGCACTTTTTCAAAGATATATTAACAAAATATTTTCTGACATGATACGCACAGGAAAAGTCATAATATATTTAGATGACATAATGATCGCAACTGAAGACATAGAAGAGCATTTTTTCAATTTTAAAAGAATTCTTCAAACGAGTAGTAGATAACAAATTGGAACTGAGAGTAGATAAATGTGAATTTTTGAAGTCATCAATAGATTATCTGGGATATACTGTCACGGGAAAAGGCATACAAGCCAGTAAGGCAGGTGTTGAAGCAATAAAATGTTATCCGATTCCAACAAAAGTTCATGAAGTCCAGAGTTTCTTAGGACTTTGTTCATATTTTAGAAGATTTGTCAAAGATTTTTCAATAAAGGCAAAGCCTCTATATGATCTGTTAAAAAAGGACAAAGAATTTAAGTTTGGTAAAGAGGAACTCGATGCATTTAATACACTTAAAAGCAAGTTAGTAGAAGCACCCATTTTAGCAATTTATGATCCAAGAGACGAAACAGAATTACATTGTGATGCAAGTGCTTTAGGCTTTGGAGCAATATTATTACAAAGGAAAAGTGATACAAAATTTCACCCAGTGTTTTATTTTTCAAGACGAACTAGTGAGGTAGAGTCCAGATATCATAGCTTTGAATTGGAAACATTAGCAATCATATATGCATTAAAACGCTTCAGAGTCTATTTACAAGGAATACAATTTAAAATAGAAACGGACTGCAATTCACTTACACTAACATTGAACAAGAGAGAATTAAATCCACGTATCGCAAGGTGGGCATTAGAATTGCAGAACTACAATTATATTATATTATATTGATGCCTTGAGTCGTAACAACAACATCCTTACGATTGAAGCGAATACATTTGAAGAAAATTTAATCATATGTCAGGGAAAAGACGAAAACATTAAAAAGATAAAGGAAATGTTAATGGAACAAGAAAATGAATTTTATGAAATGCGAAATGGTGTCATATATAAGAAAAAAGGGGGTAGAATTATGTTTTTAGTACCAGGATCAATGGAAGAAAATGTAATATTTAAGTATCATGATGAAATGGGGCATGTAGGAGTAGACAAAGTAGTTGACTTGATAAGTAAAAATTATTGGTTTCCTACCATGAGAAAGAAAATTGATAAGCATATAAAAAATTGTTTCAAATGCATAGCGTTTTCAAATAAATCAGGAAAAACAGAAGGATTTATTCACTCCATACCTAAAGGAGATAACCCATTTGAATATTTGCATATAGATCACTATGGACCAATACATAGTAAAGATAGCAAAATGAAACATATATTAGTCGTAATAGATGCATGCACTAAATTTGTGCGGTTATTTGCTACAAAGGCGACGAAATCAGTAGAAGCAATCGAAGCACTGAAAGAATACTTCAAAGTATATAGTAGACCCAAGAATATAAAATCAGATAGAGGCAATTGCTTCACTTCGAAAGAGTTCGATGATTTTACTAAGGAATATAATGTTAATCATATAAAAGTAGCGACAGCATCACCACAGGCTAATGGACAAGTTGAGAGAGTCAATAGAGACCTAGGACCCATGATTGCGAAGTTAATTGACAATGAAAATAATAAGCAATGGCATAAAGTATTAGATAAGGTAGAGTTCACAATGAATAACACCAGAAATAGATGCACCAATGAATATCCAAGTGTAATGCTATTTGGTATAAGACAAAGAGGTAGTATAATAGACAGTTTAAAGGAAAATGTAATAGAAGAGAGTCAAGTTAAAGAAAATCGGAACTTAACAGAAATAAGGGAAGTCGCAGCTATCAGGCAACAAAAAGCACAACAGTATAATAAGCAATATGTAGACTCCAAACGACAGAAACCAACGCTTTTCAAGGTGGGAGATTACGTTGTAGTCAGAAACTTCAACTCACAACAAGGTGTATCGAGTAAATTAATTCCAAAATTTAAAGGTCCATATGTAGTTTCAAAAGTTCTTGCAAATGATCGATATTTTATAAAAGATGTGGAGAATTTTCAGCAATCTCAAATTCCGTATTCGGGTATATGGGCAATACAGAATATGAAACCGTGGCTTACAGAAAGACATAATGAAAATATAGAATTAAATGAAAACATAGAATTAAATGAAAACATAAAATTGAATGAAAATGTAGAATTAAATGAAAATTCTGAGTTAAACAGACAAGTAGAACTAAGTGAAAATACAAAAGTAGACAAAAAGGAAAAGAATAAGAATAATTATGTACCAAGTAATATTATAACCAGAAGTAAAGCAGCGAGTATCAGGGGATACTCAGGGTCAGGACGGCCGAATTGTAGTAATATTTAAGCTAAGTATAAGTATCCGTAATGATAAACTTGAATAACACCCATTGTGCAATACATAGATCTTAAGATAAAGATAAGCTCTCTCTCTCACAAAGAGAGAGATAATCTTGATCCACGAGATAAATGAAATAAAGAGACATTCTGTGAGTGACAATCGAAGTGAACAGACGTATTTAATATCCATCCTAAAATATCAACCCTACCAGGTTTATCAAAGGTTGGGTCAGCTAGAACGTAAGTTTGCCATTTTGACATATCCACGTTTGCTATTTTTGATGGAAGAGCTTTCATTAATTGCGTCAATACAATTGCTTCAACCTTAAGCAGTTCCTTTTCCGAATCACGTGTCTTCATTTCAATATTTACCTTATACTTCGACGTTCTACTTTTTGTTGCAGATACGCCACTTATTTCCGTTTGTTTCTTGATCTTAGGTAATTTTAACATTTGAGAGGCTTCTTCAGACAAAATAGTGCTCTGAGAGCCATTATCAATTAAGGCTCTTAATGTTTCATACTCTCCATTTATTTTTTTAACTTGTATTAGAGCTGTGGCCAACAGTTTTTGTTGTTCCGTAACACAAGTATTTACCTTCGCCTTTTTTATCCCTTCTCTTTCTCTTCCTTTCTCATGGCATTTAGCGAGCAATATTGTTGCTCTAAGTATTCCATGACATCAGATAGCATCTGAACTTGCCTGGTTTTTCTAATCTGACTCTCATACAGTTGCAGAGCCTCTCTGTCAAATTTCCGAAGTATGAGTTGTGCAAATATTATGTCATCTTCATCGGAAAAATTTGTTTTGAATTTTTAAACCCTTGCAGAGGGTATTATAAAATTGGTCAGATGTTTGTAACGCACAGAAGGAGACGTTTCCGACCCCATAAAGTATATATATTCTTGATCAGCATGAGAAGCTGAGTCGATATAGCCATCTTCGTCTGTCCGTCCGTCCGTCTGTGCAAATCAACTTCATGCTGGCATCTTAAGAGCTATCGGAATGAAATTTCATATTTGAGCTTTAGCCGGGAGATGATAGAGTATGAAAATTGTCAGGATCGGAATACTATATCATATAGCTCTAGAACAAAATTTTTTTGCAAAAATTGGTAAATTTGAAATTTACCAATATAATAAAATTTGATATAAAATCCCAGATCCCAAAATTTGAGTTTGATCGGATAAATAGAACACAAGTTACAGTCAATACAAATCGGTTCAGCAAATCAAACAGAGCACATGCATACGCACACACAGACGTAGCGCTACACGTATGTATGTATGTGTATGCGTGTTGTGCTTTGCTTAAAAATTTGTAGTAAAGAGAGAAATAATTTGAATGTTTTGTTTGTGTGTTGATGAATTGAGTTGCAAGGAAAGAAATTTCAAAATGTAAAAAAATTATTGCCAAGGACTGCAAGGGTATACAAACTTCGGAATTGCCGAAGTTAGCTTCTTTGATATTTATTAATTGTATTGATTCATTAATTATGTAAATCACTCCTTTTACATCTTACTTTCCTTATTGTTTATTTTCATTTCTAACACTGATACAGATTTTCGAACATCGAATTCTAAATCCTCCATAGTATTTTTAAATTTTGTATCTTTCAACACAACCTGGCTCGCCTGCACTTTCTCCCATAAATAATTGATCTTATTAATATATATATTATGCATGCCTCATTGCCTGTTGAATTATCTATAGTGCGTAAATCTTTGGTTACACTATCCAAATATTTCTGAAGATGTCGGACTTTATCTATAAATATCTCGTGGTTACCACTAGCGTTTTCATTACTGGAGGTCGCATTCCCTCGGGACTCTCCTTTGCTATCATCAAACATTTCTGACATATTCGCTTCTGCTTTAAGTAACGTTGACTTACTAGTGCCTGGTTTTTCCGACTCTCCTGCAGCTATTATTTTGGCAACTATCTTTAACATACCTTCATGTATTTTATCTGTGAAATACTGATGATCAAAATTCCCTTGCTGTAGCAATTTGTTATGATTAGGTAACCATCGATTCATAATTTCTTTTACTTCCTCGATCACCTTGCTAGTTATGTTTCTGGGATCTAGTGCTTCCAACTGCCTTATCCTGGTATGCAACTCTAACAACTTTTCAGTTTTGTTAAGAAACATTTTGTATGGTGTATGTAAATATGTTTGACAATAAATTGATTTTTTTTTTATTTTCTTTTTATGTATTTACTTATATGAATGTATTTTTTGTATATATTCTTATATTATTATTGACCCTTCAACGGGCAACTTGCTTATAAATAAAATGAATTTTTTTTTCAATTTTATATTTTTTTTTTTTAGTTTCCCTACTCGATCATCGCAGTGATCTCCTGTCTATTTGGCGTGTGGCTTTACGGGCCACACTCTAGACCGAGCAACGCAATTATTGCTCAGTTTAACAGAGTAACATATTTCTTTTTTGCAAACAATTTTAATTTATGATGTACTTGATTGTTGGGCGCTCTTTGTAAGTCCTACTGCATTCCGGGTCTAGCTTGTCGCGCTAGACGGTGCCGGTGCTGGTCTTCGCACAGGCTGTTGGGGCGCCGATGCTGGCTTCTCAGATCTCTTGGCTCTGGGTCTAACTTGTCGCGCTAGATGGTTCCGGTGCTGGTCTTCGCACAGGCTGTTGGATCGCCGATGCTGGCTTCTCAGATCTGTTGGCTCCGGTAATAGCTTGTCGCGCTAGACGGTGCCGGTGCTGGTCTTCGCACAGGCTGTTGGGGCGCCGATGCTGGTCCTCTTGACATAGGTGTACTCGCAATATGGCGAATATAATGGTCCAGGGCAGTCCGCCGGGCACTTCTTCTCTGGTGTGGTCTGGATCTTGGCATTGCTCATCACCTCTACTCACTCAGATTTCATTTTTTCTTCCTGACCATGTGTGTCCATTCTGCCATGTGATGATTCTACTTCTTTTTTTTTATCGGTGCTCAGCTGCTGTTGTCCAGGGCCTATGGTCTCAGGCGGTACCGGTGCCGGTCATCGCACCAGATTTTCTCGGATTAGGTGCCTCTTCTTTGCAACTATCTTGTTGCTCTGCTGCTGTTTGTAGTTGCCGACTTGCAACTACATATACATTTTTAACTTTAACTTTTTTTTTCTTTTCGATATTAGGGCTTGTTCGAATACGCCACACACCAATTCTGTAATTATTTTTTTTACCGCCGCCGAAATTATTGCAGTTGCTCGACTAGCCAAACTACCTTTATTTAACTCGGTCGAACGCACCATTTATTTTTTTCTTTATTTATTAAGCAATATTTTGCTCTTTTGTTTTATACTCTGTCTCTTACCACTGGTGGGGGAGAACAGAGTTATTTTATTTTTGTAACCTTTTGCTGATGTTAGCATTTACAGTTGCATAAGAATTCAGACTTAAAGCACTGATTCATCATCTGAGTCTTTTACCACTGGTGGGGGAAAACTACAGAGTTCCTTTTTTCGAAGGACCAAAATGAATAGGGATTTCCGAAGCGAAAGAAAATAACCCAGTCTTCATTCGTTGAATTCAAAATATGAACTAATTTTATTGGAAAAATTGTTGTATATATAAATGACCTCTTAGAATCTAGGCTCGATACTCGAGACGACAAATGTTCTTAAAAATGCGTATTCTAATGCCCCACGTCTTCGGGGTTTGAAATTTGTTTATATTTCATGCTCAGCGCTTGGCGACTTGATAATGCGTCGTTTTGGTCTTAAGTGTTAAGTGTCGACAGAGTGCGGATGCATGTTTGTTTGGTTTTGAGAAATACTTGCCATATGAATCTTTGTGATTATTTTTGTTGTTGTTTCGATTGTGTATATTTCTTTGGTCAATCTGATTTGGTGAAGCCATTTCAGCTGACCACGATGTTTAATCTTAAACATAAACGATGGCGGCTATACGACTCAAAATATCGGCAGTATTACAAATCCAGCAGCTTATATAGCTGTGATGTAAAGGATGGAGGTTATAGAATGGTTCAAGCAGTTTCTGTTATATAAAAGATGGCGGCTATAAGACTCAAAATGGCAGCGGTATTACGAATCCAGCAGCTTGTATAGCTATGATGTAACGGATGGCCGCTATAAGACTCAAAATGGCGCTTGTAGAATGGTTCCAGCAGCTTGTATAGCTATTATATAAAGAACGGCGTCTTTGAGACTCAAAATGGCGGTTCTAAAGAACGGTTCTAGCATCTTGTATAGCTGTTATATAAAGGATGGCGGCTATAAGAACGAAAATTGCGGCTGTATTATGGTTGCAGCAGCTTGTATAGCTGTTATAGAAACGATGGCGGCTATAATACTCAAAATATCGGCAGTATTACGAATCCAGCAGCTTATATAGCTGTGATGTAAAGGATGGAGGTTATAGAATGGTTCAAGCAGTTTCTGTTATATAAAAGATGGCGGCTATAAGACTCAAAATGGCAGCGGTATTACGGATCCAGCAGCTTGTATACCTATGATGTAACGGATGGCCGCTATAAGACTCAAAATGGCGCTTGTAGAATGGTTCCAGCAGCTTGTATAGCTATTATATAAAGAATGGCGTCTTTGAGACTCAAAATGGCGGTTCTAAAGAACGGTTCCAGCAGCTTGTATAGTTGTTATATAAAGGATGGCGGCTATAAGAACGAAAATGGTGGCTGTATTATGGTTCCAGCAGCTTGTATAGCTGTTATAAAAACGATGGCGGCTCATAATGGCGGCAGTATTACGGAGCCAGCAGATTGTATAGCTATGATGTAAAGGATGGCGGCTATAAAACTCAAAATGGCGGTTGTAGAATGGTTCCAGCAGGTTGAATAGCTGTTATATAAAGGTTGGCGGCTATAAAACTCAAAATGTCGCTTGTAGAATGGTTCCAGCAGCTCGTATAGCTGTTATAGAAAGAATGGCGGCTTTGAGACTTAAAATTGCTGCAGAATTACGGATCCTGCAGCTGGTATAGCTAAGATGTAAAAGATGGCGGCTATAAGACTCAAAATGGCAGTTTTAGAATGGTTTATCAGCTTGTATAGCTGTTATGAAAACGATGGCGGCTATAAGACTCAAAATGTCGCTTGTAGAATGGTTCCAGCAGCTCGTATAGCTGTTATAGAAAGAATGGCGGCTTTGAGACTTAAAATTGCTGCAGAATTACGGATCCAGCAGCAGGTATAGCTATGATGTAAAGGATGGCGGCTATAAGACTCGAAATGGCGGTTGTAGAATCGTTTTAGCAGCTTGTTTATCTGTTATGTAAAGAATGGCGGCTTTGAGACTCAAAATGGCGGCTGTAGAACGGTTCCAACAGCTCGTGTAGCTGTTATAGAACCGATGGCGCCTATACGACTCAAAATGGCAGCGGTATTACGGATCCAGCAGCTTGTATAGCTATGATGTAACGGATGGCCGCTATAAGACTCAAAATGGCGCTTGTAGAATGGTTCCAGCAGCTTGTATAGCTATTATATAAAGAATGGCGTCTTTGAGACTCAAAATGGCGGTTCTAAAGAACGGTTCTAGCATCTTGTATAGCTGGTATATAAAGGATGGCGGCTATAAGAACGAAAATTGCGGCTGTATTATGGTTGCAGCAGCTTGTATAGCTGTTATAGAAACGAAGGCGGCTATACGACTCCAAATGGCGGCAGTATTACGGATCCAGCAGCTTGTATAGCTGTGATGTAAAGGATGGCGGTTATAGAACGGTTCAAGCAGTTTCTATAGCTGTTATATAAAAGATGGTGGTTATAAGACTCAAAATAGCGGCAAAAGAACGGTTCCAGCAGCTTGTATAACTGTTTTTGGAGGAGACGTCATCGTTAAATTAGATTTGTATATCTTAAAATTTCTTATATTTTTTGTTTAAGATTATTGGAATTTCTACCACTGTAATTACATTAACATGTTCTAAAAGCTTCTGTTACATGGCTCATGAAGAGCTTCTAACTCATGAGACCGAAATATAAAAATGACTTCTTACTGGAATTCGAAGAGGAGAAAACTTATTTTTCCCGACTCCACTCCACATGCTATTGAGCATTGGAGTTTTGTGCCATCTGCAACTGGGCAGATCAAACATTGGCGGTAGTGACAGGATTTTTGCACTTCGCAAGTCCCAACATAAAACCTTAAAAACTATATAAAGTCGTTTATTCGTTAATTATATTGCATTCATCGTTGTTCGTAGCGGGGCGGAAGGATCCAAATAAGTCCCAAGTGGTTGGCGGTGCCAATTTCTCGACACACACGGGAATGGTTCGGGTTGCAAAAAGTACAATATCGAAAGGCAAAAATATTCACTGGAGTAAACGAACGGGTGTTCGGGTTGAAAAATCGTACTTGAGTGAAATGGCGACGCCCATCAGAAAATCAAGTCACCCCTCCTGGTGTGACCGTAGGCGCCGAGGATCAAAAAACCCTCCTCACTCCTCACTGCTCTTCGCCGCTCACTGCTGTTCACAGGGTGGCGTGAACATACCGCCCCCCTTGCAACATGTTGCAATTGCCACCATGGGCATACGTAGGATGGGGGACGGCAACGTCCTCGGTCGGTCCTCGACTCCAGAGAAGCGGAGCGGTCGGACGAGGACCGGGAACGGGATGGTGATGCTGGTGCAGCACGGCTGGAGGAGGAAGACTGGCTGCGACGCTGGGCGCCAGAGCGTTGTCTCGGCGGTTGGTCGGCCATATGGAGCAGCGTGTGGTGCCGTTGCCCACATCGTCGGCAGCCGTGGCGAGTTCGACACGCGTTAGCGGAGTGCTCGTGCGCCAGGCAATTGGGGCAATACTTATTAATAAGTACCGCCCGGAGCCGCTTCTCCCCTCGGAGGTTCAGGAACCGCTGACACTGCCGGAGTGCATGAACCCCCCGGCAGACCCGGCATCGGTACACGTTCGTCCCGTGTGGAACCGAACGCTTGCTGTTGCGGTGCGGCAGACGCTTGGGGGCCATGTTGCTGTGGCGGCCATGTTGCCATGACTACTGTTGTCTGGCAACAAGATGAGCTTCGCGACGGGTCTTCGGATAGACCCACGAGCTGTTTTGACATCAGCCACTCGGACGAGGCCGTCTGCCCCGGGCAGAGTGCGCTCAATTTGCCCTAGGCGCCACTCGTTGGAGGGGAGATTGTCTTCGGAGACGATCACGAGGTTGCCGGTTTGGAGACTACGAGCCGGTGCCTTCCACTTATTACGCTTGTGGAGCTCCTTGAGGTATTCACTCTTCCAGCGGCGGCAGAAAGTCTGCTGGATTGCCTTTAGTCGCTGCCAGCGATTGATCAGCGACATAGGCTCGACCAGGATCTCCGGTTCCGCGATGGACACGAGCGGTCCTCCAATCAGGAAATGTCCAGGGCTTAGTGCCAGCAGATCCTCTGGGTCCTCGCTCATGGGAGAAATTGGCCTGGAGTTTAGGCACGTCTCGATCCGACACAGGAGAGTGGATAGTTCCTCGAACGTGTACTTGACAGCCGACGAGGAAGTGTAAAACATGGTCTTAAAACTCTTGACCCCGGCTTCCCATAGTCCTCCCATATGGGGCGCGCTCGGCGGAATGAACTGCCAGGATAGAATGTGCTGGGGAAAGGCCTTCATGATACCAAGCTTGGTGGCGTTCAGGAAGACTCTTTCGAAAGCCTTTGAGGCCCCTACGAAGGTTTTGCCATTGTCGGAGTAAATGCGCTGGGGGCATTGTCTTCGGGCGACAAACCGGGAGAAGGCTCCGAGAAATCGTTCCGTGGTGAGGTCGGAGGTCGCCTCGAGGTGGATCGCCTTCGTGCTGAAACACACAAAGACGCAGACATAACCCTTCGTAATGAGACACGCGCGCCCGGTGTAGTTCTTGATCTCGAACGGCCCTGCGAAGTCAATGCCCGTGTGGGTGAAGGGACGGGAGTACGTGATGCGCTCTCGAGGGAGATCACCTATCATCTGAGTCTGCAGTCGTCGACGATGCACGATGCAGACTTTACACCCTTTGATGTGGGACTTCACTAGGTTCTTTATCCGTGGGATCCAGAACTTGGTGCGCAGATACCGCAACATCAGTTGATTGCGGCCATGCAACGTGATGCGGTGGGCGAATTCACCAAGCAGGCGCGTGAAATGCGTATTGTAGGGGAGGAGAATCGGGTGACGTTCATCGTACCGGAGGGACTCAGCGGCCGGAGTCGTCCGCAGGCACGGAGTATCCCATGCTGGTCGAGGAAGGGGTTTAAGTTAAGAAGCGTGCTGGATGTCGAAAGGAGTCGCCCTTCACCCAGGGCCCGTATCTCCGCGATGTATTCTCGACGCTGGGAGGTCCGGATCAAGGCGCGCTCAGCGGAGAGCAGTTCCTCATTGATGAGGTGGGCTGTGGAAGGCGTCGACGTCCCTTTGGCGGCGAAGCGTAGGATGTACGCGGTGACTCGCAGTGCTTATGTCATCGAGTAAGGTGGTCGCGGCGGTGTGGCACTGGACTCGTTGCTCCAGCTGGGTGTCTGGAAGTTCATTATGGAGAGTTGGCCAGTACTCGCGGTCCCTCTGGAGCCAGTCCGGCCCATGCCACCAAAGGCTACTGGCCGATAACTCAGCCGCGGGGGTTCCGCGGCTGCCAGATCAGCAGGGTTGTCCTCGGAACGCACATGTGACCAGCTTTGGCCACCGGTGCTTTTGGAGATGCTGGATACCCGATTGGCCACGAAAGTGGACCAACTACATGGGGGTTTGTTGAGCCAGGCCAACACAATGGTGTAGTCGGTCCAAAACTGGGAGGTTGCAGGTGGGATCGGGAGTTCAGGAACGATCGACGCCCAGAGATCGGCTAGCAGAACCGCTCCGCACAACTCCAGCCGAGGCAGCGAGACTGTTTTGACTGGGGCCACGCGGATCTTCGCCGTTAATAAATGGACGCTTACTTGATCGCGACACCGAACCCGCACGTATAGGGCTGCTCCATACGCTTTCTGGGATGCGTCACAGAAGCCATGAAGCTCCCACGAGAGCGTATCGCTGGTGTTCAGCCACCCGGGGAACCTGCAGAACCGGACAGAACCTGCCTCTTGGAGATCGACTCCTGCAATGGTGGGTCCGCTACGGTGAAGAAAAAGACGTCCTCGGCGGCTTGCCAGCGGATTCCCAAGGTTTTGCCGTGCTCGCATCTTCCAGCTCGAGAAAGTCCTCTCGCAGCAGATACTCTTTTGGGATAGCTTGAAGTACTTCCTTCTTATTGGAAGTCCACTTCCGAAGCGGGAGGCCCGCGGATTGGAGGGCAGCTTGAAGCTCTCGTATGGCGAGACGAGCGTCGTCTTCAGTGTGAGCGCCGGCAAGGACATCATCAACATACATGTAGTTCCGAAGGATTTCGCTCGCCAGAGGGTACATCGCTTGCACGTCTTGGGCTAGTTGTAACAGAACTCGGATCGCCAGGAATGGCGCGCAGTTAACCCCAAACGACGGTTTGTAGCTCATAGTCTTGAATATTGCCGCAGCGATCCCGGTAGAGGATCCGCTGAAAGGGGGTATGCCTGGAGTCGACTCGATTTGTCGATACATCTGTGTTATGTCAGCGTTGAAAACGAATTGAAAGAAACGCCATTTCAGTACCTGAAGCGTGAGATCTGCCTGAAGCGTAGGCCCGGTGTGCAAGACGTCATTAAGGCTGACGCCTCGTGTGGAGGGGCTTGACGCGTTAAATACCACGTAGAACGGTTCCAACAGCTCGTGTAGCTGTTATAGAACCGATGGCGCCTATACGACTCAAAATGGCAGCGGTATTACGGATCCAGCAGCTTGTATAGCTATGATGTAACGGATGGCCGCTATAAGACTCAAAATGGCGCTTGTAGAATGGTTCCAGCAGCTTGTATAGCTATTATATAAAGAATGGCGTCTTTGAGACTCAAAATGGCGGTTCTAAAGAACGGTTCTAGCATCTTGTATAGCTGGTATATAAAGGATGGCGGCTATAAGAACGAAAAATTGCGGCTGTATTATGGTTGCAGCAGCTTGTATAGCTGTTATAGAAACGAAGGCGGCTATACGACTCCAAATGGCGGCAGTATTACGGATCCAGCAGCTTGTATAGCTGTGATGTAAAGGATGGCGGTTATAGAACGGTTCAAGCAGTTTCTATAGCTGTTATATAAAAGATGGTGGTTATAAGACTCAAAATAGCGGCAAAAGAACGGTTTCGCGCTCCAGCAGCTATAACTGTTTTTGGAGGAGACGTCATCGTTAAATTAGATTTGTATATCTTAAAATTTCTTATATTTTTTGTTTAAGATTATTGGAATTTCTACCACTGTAATTACATTAACATGTTCTAAAAGCTTCTGTTACATGGCTCATGAAGAGCTTCTAACTCATGAGACCGAAATATAAAAATGACTTCTTACTGGAATTCGAAGAGGAGAAAACTTATTTTTCCCGACTCCACTCCACATGCTATTGAGCATTGGAGTTTTGTGCCATCTGCAACTGGGCAGATCAAACATTGGCGGTAGTGACAGGATTTTTGCACTTCGCAAGTCCCAACATAAAACCTTAAAAACTATATAAAGTCGTTTATTCGTTAATTATATTGCATTCATCGTTGTTCGTAGCGGGGCGGAAGGATCCAAATAAGTCCCAAGTGGTTGGCGGTGCCAATTTTCTCGACACACGGGAATGGTTCGGTTGCAAAAGTACAATATCGAAAGGCAAAAATATTCACTGGAGTAAACGAACGGGTGTTCGGGTTGAAAAATCGTACTTGAGTGAAATGGCGACGCCCATCAGAAAATCAAGTCACCCCTCCTGGTGTGACCGTAGGCGCCGAGGATCAAAAACCCTCCTCACTCATCACTGCTCTTCGCCGCTCACTGCTGTTCACAGGGTGGCGTGAACATATACCGCCCCCTTGCAACATGTTGCAATTGCCACCATGGGCATACGTAGGATGGGGGACGGCAACGTCCTCGGTCGGTCCTCGACCCAGAGAAGCGGAGCGGTCGGACGAGGACCGGGAACGGGATGGTGATGCTGGTGCAGCACGGCTGGAGGAGGAAGACTGGCTGCGACGCTGGGCGCCAGAGCGTTGTCTCGGCGGTTGGTCGCATCGGCGGTTGGGGCAATACTTATTAATAAGTACCGCCCGGAGCCGCTTCTCCCCTCGGAGGTTCAGGAACCGCTGACACTGCCGGAGTGCATGAACCCCCCGGCAGACCCGGCATCGGTACACGTTCGTCCCGTGGAACCGAACGCTTGCTGTTGCGGTGCGGCAGACGCTTGGGGCCATGTTGCTGTGGCGGCCATGTTGCCATGACTACTGTTGTCTGGCAACAAGATGAGCTTCGCGACGGGTCTTCGGATAGACCCACGAGCTGTTTTGACATCAGCCACTGGACGAGGCCGTCTGCCCCGGGCAGAGTGCGCTCAATTTGCCCTAGGCGCCACTCGTTGGAGGGGAGATTGTCTTCGGAGACGATCACGAGGTTGCCGGTTTGGAGACTACGAGCCGGTGCCTTCCACTTATTACGCTTGTGGAGCTCCTTGAGGTATTCACTCTTCCAGCGGCGGCAGAAAGTCTGCTGGATTGCCTTTAGTCGCTGCCAGCGATTGATCAGCGACATAAGCGACCAGGATCTCCGGTTCCGCGATGGACACGAGCGGTCCTCCAATCAGGAAATGTCCAGGGCTTAGTGCCAGCAGATCCTCTGGGTCCTCGCTCATGGGAGAAATTGGCCTGGAGTTTAGGCACGTCTCGATCCGACACAGGAGAGTGGATAGTTCCTCGAACGTGTACTTGACAGCCGACGAGGAAGTGTAAAACATGGTCTTAAAACTCTTGACCCCGGCTTCCCATAGTCCTCCCATATGGGGCGCGCTCGGCGGAATGAACTGCCAGGATAGAATGTGCTGGGGAAAGGCCTTCATGATACCAAGCTTGGTGGCGTTCAGGAAGACTCTTTCGAAAGCCTTTGAGGCCCCTACGAAGGTTTTGCCATTGTCGGAGTAAATGCGCTGGGGGCATTGTCTTCGGGCGACAAACCGGGAGAAGGCTCCGAGAAATCGTTCCGTGGTGAGGTCGGAGGTCGCCTCGAGGTGGATCGCCTTCGTGCTGAAACACACAAAGACGCAGACATAACCCTTCGTAATGAGACACGCGCGCCCGGTGTAGTTCTTGATCTCGAACGGCCCTGCGAAGTCAATGCCCGTGTGGGTGAAGGGACGGGAGTACGTGATGCGCTCTCGAGGGAGATCACCTATCATCTGAGTCTGCAGTCGTCGACGATGCACGATGCAGACTTTACACCCCTTGATGTGGGACTTCACTAGGTTCTTTATCCGTGGGATCCAGAACTTGGTGCGCAGATACCGCAACATCAGTTGATTGCGGCCATGCAACGTGATGCGGTGGGCGAATTCACCAAGCAGGCGCGTGAAATGCGTATTGTAGGGGAGGAGAATCGGGTGACGTTCATCGTACCGGAGGGACTCAGCGGCCCGGAGTCGTCCGCAGGCACGGAGTATCCCATGCTGGTCGAGGAAGGGGTTTAAGTTAAGAAGCGTGCTGGATGTCGAAAGGAGTCGCCCTTCACCCAGGGCCCGTATCTCCGCGATGTATTCTCGACGCTGGGAGGTCCGGATCAAGGCGCGCTCAGCGGAGAGCAGTTCCTCATTGATGAGGTGGGCTGTGGAAGGCGTCGACGTCCCTTTGGCGGCGAAGCGTAGGATGAACGCGGTGACTCGCAGTGCTTATGTCATCGAGTAAGGTGGTCGCGGCGGTGTGGCACTGGACTCGTTGCTCCAGCTGGGTGTCTGGAAGTTCATTATGGAGAGTTGGCCAGTACTCGCGGTCCCTCTGGAGCCAGTCCGGCCCATGCCACCAAAGGCTACTGGCCGATAACTCAGCCGCGGGGGTTCCGCGGCTGCCAGATCAGCAGGGTTGTCCTCGGAACGCACATGTGACCAGCTTTGGCCACCGGTGCTTTTGGAGATGCTGGATACCCGATTGGCCACGAAAGTGGACCAACTACATGGGGGTTTGTTGAGCCAGGCCAACACAATGGTGGAGTCGGTCCAAAACTGGGAGGTTGCAGGTGGGATCGGGAGTTCAGGAACGATCGACGCCCAGAGATCGGCTAGCAGAACCGCTCCGCACAACTCCAGCCGAGGCAGCGAGACTGTTTTGACTGGGGCCACGCGGATCTTCGCCGTTAATAAATGGACGCTTACTTGATCGCGACACCGAACCCGCACGTATAGGGCTGCTCCATACGCTTTCTGGGATGCGTCACAGAAGCCATGAAGCTCCCACAGAGCGTATCGCTGGTGTTCAGCCACCGGGGAACCTGCAGAACCGGACAGAACCTGCCTCTGGGAGATCGACTCCTGCAATGGTGGGTCCGCTACGGTGAAGAAAAAGACGTCCTCGGCGGCTTGCCAGCGGATTCCCAAGGTTTTGCCGTGCTCGCATCTTCCAGCTCGAGAAAGTCCTCTCGCAGCAGATACTCTTTTGGGATAGCTTGAAGTACTTCCTTCTTATTGGAAGTCCACTTCCGAAGCGGGGAGGCCCGCGGATTGGAGGGCAGCTTGAAGCTCTCGTATGGCGAGACGAGCGTCGTCTTCAGTGTGAGCGCCGGCAAGGACATCATCAACATACATGTAGTTCCGAAGGATTTCGCTCGCCAGAGGGTACATCGCTTGCACGTCTTGGGCTAGTTGTAACAGAACTCGGATCGCCAGGAATGGCGCGCAGTTAACCCCAAACGTGACGGTTTGTAGCTCATAGTCTTGAATATTGCCGCAGCGATCCCGGTAGAGGATCCGCTGAAAGGGGGTATGCCTGGAGTCGACTCGGATTTGTCGATACATCTGTGTTATGTCAGCGTTGAAAACGAATTGAAAGAAACGCCATTTCAGTACCTGAAGCGTGAGATCTGCCTGAAGCGTAGGCCCGGTGTGCAAGACGTCATTAAGGCTGACGCCTCGTGTGGAGGGGCTTGACGCGTTAAATACCACGCGTACCTTGATGGTGGTGCTATCGGGCTTAAACACAGCGTGATGGGGGAGATAGAAGTTTTTCTCATCTTTCGGCGGCGTCACCCGACTCATATGGCCCAATTCCTCGTATTCATGAATGATGGCATCGTATTGTGTTTTTAGGACGGTATCCTTGAGAAGGCGTGCTTCATTCCGCAAGAATTGTGCTAGCGCGATCGGTCTTGAATGACCTAAATCGACGCTATTCGGACATTTGAACACAATATATCGGCCGTCCTTCCCTCTTCGGGTGGTCTCCTGAAAATTCCGCTCGCAGAATACATCATCCTCCTTTTCCGGCTTTGCAGGAAGGTCTTCCACCTCCCAAAACTTGGTGAGAAGTACATCAAGTTTTGCTTCTGGATTGACTCGCGTCTGTGCCGCGAAACCTAATCGAGTTACCGGAGTGTCAGGCATGATCGCTCCACACAGAACCCATGCAAAGATGGTTTCCAGTCCGACGAAATCACCCATATCCTTTTTGATCCGCTCTCCGAGGATGTGTGAAAACAGGTCTAGACCAATAATCATGTCAATAGGCGCGGGCTTGTTGTAATACGGGTCCGCCAGGGGGCGGTCGAGGGACTGAGATGGAACCGTGTTAAGGAATGGAGCCGTCGGGATGGCTCCCGATAATTTGGATACGACCAGGGCAGAGACCTCAATCTTGAACATCAGCAGACACACCTTGTCGGCGCATCCTCCATCACTCTGGCCCATGCCAGTAACTGCGGCGTCTACTGGATAAAAGGGGGCTGGACCATGTTGAAGACACGTTCTGATAGGAAGGTTGAATCGGCTCCCGAGTCGATCAACGCCCGAATATGGTGTTCCACTCCGCGATGGTGCAGAGTGACAATCGCAGTGCCTAAAAGTCCTCTGCCTGGGGTAGACGCAAAATAGCTTTGAGCATTTGTGAGCTGATTGCCCGTTGTCGGACGTTCTGTGGTACCGGATGGTGTGGGTTGCGCGGCGGACGACGACACGTCACTAGGATGCAGCAGGGTGTGATGACGTTCCTTGCACGTATGGCAATTATGCGCACTGGAGCAGCCCTTCACTTGATGACCGCGGGCAAAACAATTCAAGCAGAGTCCCTGTTGTCTAACGGTTTCCACACGCCTCTGAACAGGCATATCAAGAAAACTGGGGCAAAGTCGTATTGGGTGATTCTCCCGATGACAAAGCTTGCAAGACGCTGGTTTGAGCTGAGCTTTCGCGGGAAACGCTTGAACCTTCATCGTCGCAGGGGATTTGCGGGGCCCACTGGGGATGGCTTGAACACTCGGAACCGACTTATGTTCTTCGGTGGCATCCAGGACTCGATACCGATCGGTGAGAAATTGGTTCAGATCGTACCAAGTGGAGACGGCAGTCTTATTTGGCACTGACTGTTCCCACAGGAGGATTGTAGCCTTCGGCAATTTGCTAGTGCATATGGCGATGAGTAATACATCCCAATTCTCAGTGCTAACACCCGAACGCTCAAGAGCGGTTCCCCCTTGGAACGCAGTCTGCAGTTCTCGCAATGCCTTGCCCGATTCTAGCGCCACCGCGGGAATCTGAAGGAGTTGTCTGGCTTGAGTCATGACAAGCAGACGGCTATTTTCGTACCGCGCTGTGAGGTTCTCCCATGCGGCCTGGAAACCTTCATTTGTCAGGGGGGACTTCGCCACGATGGTTCTCGCTTCCCCACGAGTCTTGGCGTTCAAGTGATAGAGCTTCTCCACTTGAGACAAATACGGATTGGCGATGTAAATGGCAGCGAACAAATCGCGGAATGTGGGCCATGCTAGGCTGTCGCCATCAAAGGTCTCCACCTCGCACGGAGGAACTCTATGACCCGGAGGTCCCGACGGAGCACTGGGCTGACGTCTAAGACTCGCCATCTCTGCCGAGAGCTGCTCGATGTGCTCTCCGAACAACGTCCCGCATCGCACATACGCCGCGTAAGCGGATTCGTGCTTCGCTTTGATGTGGCTTATGTTGGCTAGGCTGTCCTCGTCTGGTTGGGTCGACAGGGCCTTGTGACACCCGGAGTATTCCATCTCGACAGTTGACCAAAGGGATTTGAGCTGCTCTAAGTGCATTTTAATGGAAAATAAGGGCACTTCAGAAGTTAGGGCTTCACTCTCACGAGCTTCGAACACAGTCAAAGCGTCGCATGCCAGAACGAAATCGGAGAGGGACATTTTGGATCGTTCTCTACGCTGTTGGGATACGGATCGGGTGACGGGAACGTCAGAACAGTGCGTCACAATAACGTGCGGAATCTGCGCCTCTACTGAAAGCTTGGAACGCCCTTTGAGTTCGCTGGCGTCCTTAGCCGAGACTATGCGCCCTTTGGGTAGGCTGGACGAAGACGGACGAGACTTTGGGGATTCGCTAAGGCTGCGAGCAGACGTGGACTTGCGGGGAATGTCCGTACGCTTCGTGACCACCGGAGTCTTCGGAGGCCGAACCTTCTCCGGAGTTACAGAGGGAGACGAAAGACTGTTAGACTTCGGCGTAGTCTTGGACGGCTCCGTGGACATACTCAGGGGGCGTCCTTACCGACGAAGACCGCGCTGGTGCGCTTTTTGATTTCGGAAAGACAACGAAAAAAAGAGAAGTGGACTGCATGAGGGCGCAAGAATTTTCTCACTGTGCCCGCAGGATCGCGGGAGAATTCTCTTACGCGTGGCTTGGAAACGGAGTCCTTTTAATGGGGATATATGCGGAACAAGGTACGAACGCACGAATGCAGATCGAATATTACACGTAGCTACAGAGGAGTGATTACAACACAAGTTTAGCTGGATTCGTAAGGAACGAGGGGAGTACGTATACGACAAACACGCGAACGATGTATAGGCCAACAGACAAATATGTGTTTTTATATAGATCTGGGTCGGAATATATATATATGCGCAAAATACAGGCCGAAAAATTATATATATAATTTATAAATATGGACGGATGTATAAATATGGGCCCGATAGTGCTGGAAGAAATATATATGTATTTATTTATAAATATGGACGGATATATATATGCGCGCAAATTGCTGGCCGGGAAAATTATATATAAAATTTATAAATATGGGCGGATCTATAAATATGGGCCCGATAGTGCTGGAAAAAATATATATATATGTATTTATTTATAAATATGGACGGATATATAAATATGGGCCCGATAGTGCTGGAAAATTTATTTATAAATATGGACGGAAATATATATATGCGCGCAAAATACTGGCCGGAAAAAATTATATATATGAGTTATAAATATGGGTGGATATATAAATATGGGCACGATGGTGCGGGAAAAAATATATATGTATTTATTTATAAATATGGGCGGTTATATACATACGCGCCAAATACTGGCCGGAAAAATCATATATGATTTATAAATATGGGTGGATATATAAATATGGGCACGATAGTGCTGGAAAAAATATATATGTATTTATTTATAAATATGGGCGGTTATATACATACGCGCCAAATACTGGCCGGAAAAATCATATATGATTTATAAATATGGGTGGATATATAAATATGGGCACGATAGTGCTGGAAAAAATATATATGTATTTATTTATAAATATGGGCGGTTACATACATACGCGCCAAATACTGGCCGGAGAAGTCATATATGATTTATAAATATGGGTGGATATATAAATATGGGCACGATAGTGCTGGAAAAAACATATGTGTATTAATTATATATATATATATATATATAGATATATAGAGGCGAAAGAACCGGCGTCGGAAATAATGTGGTTTGAATTTGGCGCGCTTGAGCCGCCTATCGATATCACGACACGACTCACGTGCCACCACTACTCCGAAAACAGCTGTCGGTCGCTGTTTATAAATTTGGTTTTTGTTTTGTTTTTTTTTTTTGGCGTATTAATTGTTGTTAATTATTTTTTTGTGGTTGTGCGAGGGGTAAAGAATTATAAAAAAGAACACACGAAACGCGTTTACACACCGCGAGTGTTGTGCGCAGTGACACAATGGTGGAGTCGGTCCAAAACTGGGAGGTTGCAGGTGGGATCGGGAGTTCAGGAACGATCGACGCCCAGAGATCGGCTAGCAGAACCGCTCCGCACAACTCCAGCCGAGGCAGCGAGACTGTTTTGACTGGGGCCACGCGGATCTTCGCCGTTAATAAATGGACGCTTACTTGATCGCGACACCGAACCCGCACGTATAGGGCTGCTCCATACGCTTTCTGGGATGCGTCACAGAAGCCATGAAGCTCCCACGAGAGCGTATCGCTGGTGTTCAGCCACCGGGAAACCTGCAGAACCGGACAGAACCTGCCTCTTGGAGATCGACTCCTGCAATGGTGGGTCCGCTACGGTGAAGAAAAAGACGTCCTCGGCGGCTTGCCAGCGGATTCCCAAGGTTTTTGCCGTGCTCGCATCTTCCAGCTCGAGAAAGTCCTCTCGCAGCAGATACTCTTTTGGGATAGCTTGAAGTACTTCCTTCTTATTGGAAGTCCACTTCCGAAGCGGGAGGCCCGCGGATTGGAGGGCAGCTTGAAGCTCTCGTATGGCGAGACGAGCGTCGTCTTCAGTGTGAGCGCCGGCAAGGACATCATCAACATACATGTAGTTCCGAAGGATTTCGCTCGCCAGAGGGTACATCGCTTGCACGTCTTGGGCTAGTTGTAACAGAACTCGGATCGCCAGGAATGGCGCGCAGTTAACCCCAAACGTGACGGTTTGTAGCTCATAGTCTTGAATATTGCCGCAGCGATCCCGGTAGAGGATCCGCTGAAAGGGGGTATGCCTGGAGTCGACTCGGATTTGTCGATACATCTGTGTTATGTCAGCGTTGAAAACGAATTGAAAGAAACGCCATTTCAGTACCTGAAGCGTGAGATCTGCCTGAAGCGTAGGCCCGGTGTGCAAGACGTCATTAAGGCTGACGCCTCGTGTGGAGGGGCTTGACGCGTTAAATACCACGCGTACCTTGATGGTGGTGCTATCGGGCTTAAACACAGCGTGATGGGGGAGATAGAAGTTTTTCTCATCTTTCGGCGGCGTCACCCGACTCATATGGCCCAATTCCTCGTATTCATGAATGATGGCATCGTACTGTGTTTTTAGGACGGTATCCTTGAGAAGGCGTGCTTCATTCCGCAAGAATTGTGCTAGCGCGATCGGTCTTGAATGACCTAAATCGACGCTATTCGGACATTTGAACACAATATATCGGCCGTCCTTCCCTCTTCGGGTGGTCTCCTGAAAATTCCGCTCGCAGAATACATCATCCTCCTTTTCCGGCTTTGCAGGAAGGTCTTCCACCTCCCAAAACTTGGTGAGAAGTACATCAAGTTTTGCTTCTGGATTGACTCGCGTCTGTGCCGTGAAACCTAATCGAGTTACCGGAGTGTCAGGCATGATCGCTCCACACAGAACCCATGCAAAGATGGTTTCCAGTCCGACGAAATCACCCATATCCTTTTTGATCCGATCTCCGAGGATGTGTGAAAACAGGTCTAGACCAATAATCATGTCAATAGGCGCGGGCTTGTTATAATACGGGTCCGCCAGGGGGCGGTCGAGGGACTGAGATGGAACCGTGTTAAGGAATGGAGCCGTCGGGATGGCTCCCGATAATTTGGATACGACCAGGGCAGAGACCTCAATCTTGAACATCAGCAGACACACCTTGTCGGCGCATCCTCCATCACTCTGGCCCATGCCAGTAACTGCGGCGTCTACTGGATAAAAGGGGGGCTGGACCATGTTGAAGACACGTTCTGATAGGAAGGTTGAATCGGCTCCCGAGTCGATCAACGCCCGAATATGGTGTTCCACTCCGCGATGGTGCAGAGTGACAATCGCAGTGCCTAAAAGTCCTCTGCCTGGGGTAGACGCAAAATAGCTTTGAGCATTTGTGAGCTGATTGCCCGTTGTCGGACGTTCTGTGGTACCGGATGGTGTGGGTTGCGCGGCGGACGACGACACGTCACTAGGATGCAGCAGGGTGTGATGACGTTCCTTGCACGTATGGCAATTATGCGCACTGGAGCAGCCCTTCACTTGATGACCGCGGGCAAAAAAAATTCAAGCAGAGTCCCTGTTGTCTAACGGTTTCCACACGCCTCTGAACAGGCATATCAAGAAAACTGGGGCAAAGTCGTATTGGGTGATTCTCCCGATGACAAAGCTTGCAAGACGCTGGTTTGAGCTGAGCTTTCGCGGGAAACGCTTGAACCTTCATCGTCGCAGGGGATTTGCGGGGCCCACTGGGGATGGCTTGAACACTCGGAACCGACTTATGTTCTTCGGTGGCATCCAGGACTCGATACCGATCGGTGAGAAATTGGTTCAGATCGTACCAAGTGGAGACGGCAGTCTTATTTGGCACTGACTGTTCCCACAGGAGGATTGTAGCCTTCGGCAATTTGCTAGTGCATATGGCGATGAGTAATACATCCCAATTCTCAGTGCTAACACCCGAACGCTCAAGAGCGGTTCCCCCTTGGAACGCAGTCTGCAGTTCTCGCAATGCCTTGCCCGATTCTAGCGCCACCGCGGGAATCTGAAGGAGTTGTCTGGCTTGAGTCATGACAAGCAGACGGCTATTTTCGTACCGCGCTGTGAGGTTCTCCCATGCGGCCTGGAAACCTTCATTTGTCAGGGGGGACTTCG
This sequence comes from Drosophila paulistorum, assembly GCA_018152135.1. NCBI lineage: Eukaryota > Metazoa > Arthropoda > Insecta > Diptera > Drosophilidae > Drosophila > Drosophila paulistorum. Next base: position 757,318 of record JAECXG010000692.1, read on the forward strand.
CCACGATGGTTCTCGCTTCCCCACGAGTTTTGGCGTTCAAGTGATAGAGCTTCTCCACTTGAGACAAATACGGATTGGCGATGTAAATGGCAGCGAACAAATCGCGGAATGTGGGCCATGCTAGACTGTCGCCATCAAAGGTCTCCACCTCGCACGGAGGAACTCTATGACCCGGAGGTCCCGACGGAGCACTGGGCTGACGTCTAAGACTCGCCATCTCTGCCGAGAGCTGCTCGATGTGCTCTCCGAACAACGTCCCGCATCGCACATACGCCGCGTAAGCGGATTCGTGCTTCGCTTTGATGTGGCTTATGTTGGCTAGGCTGTCCTCGTCTGGTTGGGTCGACAGGGCCTTGTGACACCCGGAGTATTCCATCTCGACAGTTGACCAAAGGGATTTGAGCTGCTCTAAGTGCATTTTAATGGAAAATAAGGGCACTTCAGAAGTTAGGGCTTCACTCTCACGAGCTTCGAACACAGTCAAAGCGTCGCATGCCAGAACGAAATCGGAGAGGGACATTTTGGATCGTTCTCTACGCTGTTGGGATACGGATCGGGTGACGGGAACGTCAGAACAGTGCGTCACAATAACGTGCGGAATCTGCGCCTCTACTGAAAGCTTGGAACGCCCTTTGAGTTCGCTGGCGTCCTTAGCCGAGACTATGCGCCCTTTGGGTAGGCTGGACGAAGACGGACGAGACTTTGGGGATTCGCTAAGGCTGCGAGCAGACGTGGACTTGCGGGGAATGTCCGTACGCTTCGTGACCACCGGAGTCTTCGGAGGCCGAACCTTCTCCGGAGTTACAGAGGGAGACGAAAGACTGTTAGACTTCGGCGTAGTCTTGGACGGCTCCGTGGACATACTCAGGGGGCGTCCTTACCGACGAAGACCGCGCTGGTGCGCTTTTTGATTTCGGAAAGACAACGAAAAAAAAGAGAAGTGGACTGCATGAGGGCGCAAGAATTTTCTCACTGTGCCCGCAGGATCGCGGGAGAATTCTCTTACGCGTGGCTTGGAAACGGAGTCCTTTTAATGGGGATATATGCGGAACAAGGTACGAACGCACGAATGCAGATCGAATATTACACGTAGCTACAGAGGAGTGATTACAACACAAGTTTAGCTGGATTCGTAAGGAACGAGGGGAGTACGTATACGACAAACACGCGAACGATGTATAGGCCAACAGACAAATATGTGTTTTTATATAGATCTGGGTCGGAATATATATATATGCGCAAAATACAGGCCGAAAAAATTATATATATAATTTATAAATATGGACGGATGTATAAATATGGGCCCGATAGTGCTGGAAGAAATATATATGTATTTATTTATAAATATGGACGGATATATATATGCGCGCAAATTGCTGGCCGGGAAAATTATATATAAAATTTATAAATATGGGCGGATCTATAAATATGGGCCCGATAGTGCTGGAAAAAATATATATATATGTATTTATTTATAAATATGGACGGATATATAAATATGGGCCCGATAGTGCTGGAAAATTTATTTATAAATATGGACGGAAATATATATATGCGCGCAAAATACTGGCCGGAAAAAATTATATATATGAGTTATAAATATGGGTGGATATATAAATATGGGCACGATGGTGCGGGAAAAAATATATATGTATTTATTTATAAATATGGGCGGTTATATACATACGCGCCAAATACTGGCCGGAAAAATCATATATGATTTATAAATATGGGTGGATATATAAATATGGGCACGATAGTGCTGGAAAAAATATATATGTATTTATTTATAAATATGGGCGGTTATATACATACGCGCCAAATACTGGCCGGAAAAATCATATATGATTTATAAATATGGGTGGATATATAAATATGGGCACGATAGTGCTTGAAAAAATATATATGTATTTATTTATAAATATGGGCGGTTATATAGATGCGCGCTAAATACTGGCCGGAAAAATCATATATGATTTATAAATATGGGGGGATATATATATATGGGCACGATAGTGCTGGAAAAAATATATATTGTATTTATTTATAGATATGGGCGGTTATATATATGCGCCCAAAATACTGGCCGGAGAAGTCATATATGATTTATAAATATGGGTGGATATATAAATATGGGCACGATAGTGCTGGAAAAAACATATGTGTATTAATTATATATATATATATATATATATAGATATATAGAGGCGAAAGAACCGGCGTCGGAAATAATGTGGTTTGAATTTGGCGCGCTTGAGCCGCCTATCGATATCACGACACGACTCACGTGCCACCACTACTCCGAAAACAGCTGTCGGTCGCTGTTTATAAATTTGGTTTTTGTTTTGTTTTTTTTTTTTGGCGTATTAATTGTTGTTAATTATTTTTTTGTGGTTGTGCGAGGGGTAAAGAATTATAAAAAAGAACACACGAAACGCGTTTACACACCGCGAGTGTTGTGCGCGAAAGAAATTACAAAAGAACCGATCAGTGCATATGGACGGATGCTTTGATGTATGGATGTACGCACATGCGTAAGTACACAGGTAAAATGACGTTTACTTATTGATGTCAATTCATACAAGTGATGTAAACGGAGTTTTTTAAAACAGTGATCTTTATTTGTGCGACCGTATAGTCAGATGGTGAATTAAGAACTAAAAATACAGAGTTTGGTCTCGTATGTCGAAACCTCCAAAAGTTTAAAGTATATAAGAGGATTGTTATGTATATAAAATATGATTTGAGCAAAGTATATACATATGTGTATATATGCATGCATTGTTTATAAGTGGACAATTGTCGCTGATGGATATGTATGTAGATGCTTTGCTCTTATAAGTGCTTAGTAAGTATTTTTTGGAAATTAATGTTGGCGATCCGATGCATTGTTTATAAATAAATGGACAACTGTCGTTGACGGATGTTTATGTTCTTATAAGTGCTTATAATTGATTTTCATAATTAAAGCTCACAATCCGTAATGTTGTTTATCGGGTATAGGCTGTACTTAGGTTTGGCGTTGGGACTTACTTCTATAACGTCACTCTTCCCTTCTTTGTTTTCGAGTGCGTCCTCGTGCTCTTTAACTCTATTCTTGTTTTTATATTGAACATATATGTTTCTAAAAAAAAATTGAACTTTGAATATAACATAAATTGTTATCAGAAAAATCATTCCAAAAAGTATTGAATATGTTATTATCTTAAATGTACTAGTTTCTTTTTGTCCAAGCCAGATTGCGTTTTTGGTTTCGATATTTGATAATACAGTAATTTTGCTTACATTATTTTCCAAAAATAATGGGTATGTATAATCTGAGAATGAATTTGATATGGATAATTGATTTAATTCCAAGGTTCAATTATAGATTTTAATGATTTGGTTGCCTTTGATGTTTGGCTTATTCCTTTCGCAATCTTGGTTTATGTTAGGTTTGCTTAAATTATAAGTAATTATAATATTTGGTTGGACATAATATTCAAACTGTTCAATTTCTGCCTTAACGTATAAGCAATTAGTTGGCAAGTTTTTTATTATGCCTGTGATACATTAATCTGTAATGATTTTCTTGTCAGTGTTATAGATAACATCCTTAATTTGATAAAATTCCTCTTCTAAATCATATTTAAGCCAACTTTTATTATGGTCAGGATTTCTCAAAATCTTAAATTTTGGGTAAGATTTAATTTCTTTTGGAATATGGGATATTATACAAATTTCATCTGTTTCTTTACTTAACCAGGCTGAAGTTTTTATGTTTAATAATATTTTAGCATCAATATTTTTCAATTCATCGTAACTCAAAAGTTTAGGGTTAAATAAACCTAATCGTGTTAGTTGCAATGCAAGTTCTATGTTTTCAACATATGTGGTTAGATATTCAATATTTTTGTTAAGTTGAGAGACCTCTGCATTTACATAAGTTTTATTTATAATATGATTCAATTTTTCAATTACGTGGTTTAATTCTTTTGTCTGTACTATTTTGCTACTCAGTATATTGAGTTTCGATCCTAATTCCTCTTTGTCGTCTTCGTCTAATGTTCCAAATAAATATTTGTAAGTTTTGCCTATTATGTTTAAGAGTCCACGTTTGGATCTTCCTGTAAAATGCAATCCTTTCATTTGGTTTTCTAAATTTTTCATTAAATATGGTGTATTATAATCTTTCAATTTCAATTTGGGTGCAATTTATAGTAAACGAATGTAAATTAAATTCAGTGCACTCCTCAACTGCTCCTGTTTTAAATAAAATGAATCCCTGGTTAGTGTCAATTGGTGCGATTTCAATTTTCCTCGCTTGTACAGTGGTTAGAACAACTAATCCAATGAAGATTCCGAAGATTCCTGTAGGGGATGAGATTTGGTATACTTTAGTTTTTTATAGTCACTAAAGTGTCTCTGAAAAATGCTTCCTTTTTTTTTATTTTGATAGTGCTTATTATCAAGTTTTTTAGTATCTGCAAGTTCTTCATAGGGTAAGTCTGTTTTCTTGTTCATCTTTTTTTTTGTGAATATTAGGATTTACTTTTAATATTGGTAATCTTTTCTTATTAAGTTTTCGAATTCTGTCCTCCTTTACTTCTTGAGTGTCTATTTCTATTTCCTTATTATATAAGAAAACCTCTGCGGGTGTTTTACCTGTAGTATCATGAGTTGTTTTGTGGTTGTAATTGTATACTACTAGCTCAATATAGTTATTGGCATCTAGTGTTCTGTTAGATGCTTGTAAAATTCTCATTTTTTCATTCAGTGTTTTATGTATTCTTTCGATATCTGCAATACCTGTTTTACTAGTTGTTATTTCAATTTGTATATCAAATGTCCTTAGCCAATCTTGAAGATTTTTATTGACAAGCCACGGGTCTTGGTCAAGTTTGACCGTTTTTGGTGGTCCTATCGAGTCAAAAATTTGTAACAGGGCACGCTTCGATTCTATCCATGTTATCTCGGGTTTTCATAACTTTAACCAGTTTCGAGTGTAGGTCTATACATGTTAGATACCAATCTCCTGAATATTCCCAATAATCTATGACATTTTTACACTCAGGTGTTACCTCAAATGGTCTATCAGTTCGCTGGTGTTCATGTTTAGCTGTATTACAAATGATACACTGATTAATAATATTTCGAATTTCTGACGCAAATTTAGGGTAGAAATATTTTTGTTTGAATGTCAAAATTGTTTTGTTGATTCCGTTATGAATCTGGTCTTGATGGATATCACTAATAATGCTGCTAAATTCTGCAAAATTTTGTATGTTTATTAAATTTTTTGCACATTTAAGCACCGTGGTGCCTGTTTTGGGGGCAATAAGTGAAATATAAACTCGTTGTAAAAGAGCAAAGTCGGTTTCACTTTCTATTAAAATTGCTGTCGTCTTTCCACAGAAATGTTCTTTTATAATGTCTGTGGCAAACTCTGTTGTCATGACACTGTAAGTTATTGTACTGATGGTTTTACCAAAGTATTGTTCTGATGTTTAAAGATCTTTGTTTGATTTAATAAAGATAGCTTGGTTTTTAAAATTGTTAAGTGGTTTTTCTGAAATTAGAATTCCATGGTTTTCGTTTTCACTCGCACTATGGCACGTAGCCATTGTGACTGTGTCTAAGACATTGACTTCTTTAATTTTAATGCGAGACAATGCGTCTGCTACATTATTTTCTTTTCCCGATATATGTTGTATGTCAAAATCATATTCGTTTAACTTGATTTTATATCTCTGTAACTTCATATTGGGTTCTTTCAGATTATGAAGCCACTGCAAAGGTTTATGGTCACTGTTTATTTTAAAATGCCGACCGTAGAGATAAGGTCGAAAATATTTGGTAGCCCATACGATAGCTAACAGTTCTTTTTCGATGGTCGAATAGTTAACTTCATGCTCATTAAGGGTACGACTTGCAACGCATATTGGTTTGCCGACCTGTGAAGTCACTAGCATCTGTTTTTAACACAAATTCCTTTTTAAAGTCTGGTCTAGCAAGTATTGGATCTGATACAATTAGTGGTTTTAGCTTGGTAAAGGATTCCTTGTATGCGGTATCATTTATATTTATGACCCTTCCCTTCTTTAGGAATGTTGTCATAGGTTTTGTCACCTTTGCAAAATCTTTAATAAATTTGCGATAAAATCCGCACAGTCCAAGAAAAGCTTTAATTTCTTTTTGAGTTTTGGGAATGGGATATTTCTCTACAACTCTAATTTTTTCCGGGTTTGCTTGAATACCTTGGTCATTAATAATATGACCTAAAAATTTTGTTTCCTTTTTTAGGAATTCGCATTTATTGAGTTGAATTGTTAAATTAGCTTCTTTTTCGAAAACTTTTTGGAGACTTATTAAATGTTCCTCGAGAGAGGTTGAAAAGATGATTATATCATCTAGATAAACTAGACAATGTTCACCTAAGATGTCTTTCAGCACTTCGTTCATTAGCCTCTGGAAAGTAGCAGGTGCGTTTTTTAAACCAAATGGCATTCTAGTAAATTCAAAGAGACCTGTTTTAGTTCTGAATGCTGTTTTCTTAATGGAGTTTTCGTCCATCGGAATTTGGTGAAAACCTTACGCCAAGTCTAGAGTTGTAAAATACTGACATCTCCCTAGTTTGTCTAATAATTCATCAATATTTGGCATGGGAAATCTATCTGATATAGTTACCTCATTTAGATTGCGATAATCAATAACTACTCGAAACTGTTTTTTCCCTGTTGCATCATCCTTTTTTGGTACTACCCATATCGGGCTACAATAAGGTGAATTTGACCTTCTGATTATGCCTTGATTAAGCATATCTGTAATTTGTTTGTCTACTTCCTCTTCGTGAATTTGAGGGTAAGGGTATGGTTTTTTATAAATAGGTTCTTCTGTTGTTGTTTTTATAGTGTGGTGTATTTTATGTGTACATTTAAGTGTTTTGTCGTCATTAAATTTGAGCAATTCAAATTTTTTAACTATTGTGTTTAAACCTTTCTTTTCCTCTAAATTAAGGTGAGAATCTCGAATATGATGAGAAGTAAATTCTTCAAATTCACTGATCTCATCGACTTTTGCTATCGATAGAATCTCTTCATATGTATTAGGCACAATATTTTGCATTTTAAATGAAACACCGTTTAAAGTAACCGTCTGAGTCTCGTAGTCGATTTTTGCTTTACTTGCTCTAAGTACGGGACCACCTATTAAAAGATCATATCTTTCAGAGAAGTTGTCGATATGGAAAGGCTGGAAATCAAAAAGATTGATCACCTTCAACATAATATGGTTGTTGAGAATTTTTATACCATTTATAGTTTGTATTTGAGCTTCATTATCTGAAAAAATTTTGTGACCAGAACTGGTCTTTATTAAATTTACACTACTGCCTGAGTCAATGAGGCAGGTATAAATTGTTCCCTCAATTGTAATTTTAATAACTACTGTTTGGGTTTGTCGTCCGAGGCTGTTTGTCGAAAAATCCGAATCTTCGTTTGAAAAACTTTCGGTGGTGTCCATCGGGACGTTGGACTGTTTAGACTGACCGCTTGTGTTATCTATTTGTCTGTTTGAATCAAACTGATTCTGCCTCGAGTTTTGATTACGTTTATATCTTTTAGTATTGTTCGAATTATTTTCATTATTATAATTCTGGTTAGTGTAACTCTGATTAGTGTTACTTTGGTTGGTATTACTCTGGTTAGTATTACTTTGGTTAGTGTTATTGTTGTAATTTCGTTGGTTATACGAATTAGTGGGTGAGTTTGATGCATGCGAAAAGGCTTGACTTTTTGAGTTATGAGGCTTTGATTTATATTCGAAATCATATATTCCTTTCTCTATTGCTGCCTAATATTGTGCTGGTTTTGAGCTGTTTTCATTCTAACATGGAATTCCATCGGAATTTGTTCAGCAATAACTTGCGCTAGCTCTTGAAAACGATGAACCAAATACGACAATGTATACACAATTGATGGATAGAGCTACTATCCATCAATTGTGTATACATTGTCGTATTTGGTTCATCGTTTTCAAGAGCTAACTTATCAAATATATCATACGATAGTTTATTTAAATGGTCAACTAGCTTACGAATTGATCCTCTGTATTGGGCTTTATAGATGCGATCTACCAAAACCGATAATGGGGTCCAATTTTTAAAGTTTCTGATTAGGAGCTCTTTCAGTTGTATCCAGGTTGAAGGTTGGTTCCTGATGACAAGGCTGTGGGCGTTTCCCGAGGTGAGCTGTCTGATGCTTTGAAATATTCGGGTCTGCTGCTCCAAATTCATTGTTGGGTATGCCGTCAACAATTGTTCAATCTGACTCAGGAATTGAGACAGATTTCCATTGCCGTTAAATCGTTCAACGTTGTTTAACGAATACAGCAAATCTCTAAGGGCATCGGCTGATAGAGATTGTACGCCTTCCTATTGTCCATGTGACATTTTGGTTTTGTGTTTTTGGTTTTCGTTGTTTTATATATTTTTTTTAATTGTTGTAAAAAAAATTTTGCACAAAATCCTTTGGGAGAGTTTTTACTTTTGTTTCTCTGCTTCAAGGTTAAAAATGGGTTTATATATATTTTTTTTTTTTGTTGTTGCACAAAATTAATGTTTATATATTTTGTCGCTTTTTCCACGGGATCACAAACACTAATTTTGCTTTCCAGTGTATATGGATTGCAGGGATCAAAGGATATGCAATGCCCAGCCATATACTCTGTTTGTAGTGATTTTAGTTCACTACCTAGTTTTCCGATTGTCCAAAGGATCAATACTTTAATGGAATACTAGATTAACCCTTCTGAGAACGATGGGTTTGTTTCGCGGATAATATACAGAGGTAACTTTAACACATTTACTTATTAATTATCCTACCGACTGCGCCAATGACGTTTAATTATTGATGTCGATTCATACAAGTGATGTAAACGGAGTTTTTTAAAACAGTGATCTTTATTTGTGCGACCGTATAGTCAGATGGTGAATTAAGAACTAAAAATACAGAGTTTGGTCTCGTATGTCGAAACCTCCAAAAGTTTAAAGTATATAAGAGGATTGTTATGTATATAAAATATGATTTGAGCAAAGTATATACATATGTGTATATATGCATGCATTGTTTATAAGTGGACAATTGTCGCTGATGGATATGTATGTAGATGCTTTGCTCTTATAAGTGCTTAGTAAGTATTTTTTGGAAATCAATGTTGGCGATCCGATGCATTGTTTATAAATAAATGGACAACTGTCGTTGACGGATGTTTATGTTCTTATAAGTGCTTATAATTGATTTTCATAATTAAAGCTCACAATCCGTAATGTTGTTTATCGGGTATAGGCTGTACTTAGGTTTGGCGTTGGGACTTACTTCTATAACGTCACTGTAAGTATGTATGGATGTATGCACGCGCGTCGTTCACAAAAAAGCGTAAGCAATTTGTGATTCCGATTTGTTAAATCAATGTGCGTCACCGAAATGGATTATGTGTTGTGGATATGTACATATGTGCGGCATCAATATGACGGTGTATGTATGTAAGCAAGTGCACCGGTTTGTGGAGACGCGCGTGAGAAAATTAAATTTGCAATTAAACCAATTCAAACCCACATGAAATCGCGGTGCATATGTTAAATGCTATTTCAAATTTGTTTGGTTTTGTGGTAAAATGCGAATGAATTATGTACGTGGATATATACATATGCGCGTACATCAACAGATGACGATGTATGTATGTATGTACGATCCACGTACCGGTGCCGGTGCCGGTGGGCGAATACGCGCGTGAGAAAATTAATTGGGCACTGGAAATAATCCGAACACATAAGTAATCGCGGTGAACACTTGGATTACTATTTCCTTTTTTTTTTATATAACACTTTAATAATTTCTGTGTCTCTTTTTTTTTCCTTTTAACCTTTACGCGGACTTGGCGAACAGCTGTGGAAAATACTTGTACATGTGATGCAACGAGTTTTACATATGTATGTACGTATGTAGAAATTGGACAAGTGCGACAGAGAAAAAAAACATAAAGAAACCCCTGTGGTGGAATGGAAACCGAACGTTGGACAAACACGTTAAGGATTGGGAACTACCATATAACCTTGGAATAGGTCAGGTATGTACATACAATATATATAAAAGTGTGTAGGTCGCTATGGAAGAGCGGGAAACCTCACACTTTTATTAGTATGTAGGGGCAAATGAAATGAATAATGAAAGTTTGTACTTATCAGGAATTCCATCCATAGGTCGCTGGTTCATATCCGACTCGAAGGACCAATGTTCGTAGCGGGGCGGAAGGATCCAAATAAGTCCCAAGTGGTTGGCGGGTGCCAATTTCTGCAGGGGGTCCGGTGATTGCGTAATAAATTGAAACGCGCGAAAACTTCGTTTAAAATTAATTATGGTTTTATTTCTCTTGAAGTTACGCAATGTCCCGACACACACGAGAATGGTTCGGGTTGCAAAAAGTACAATATCGAAAGGCAAAAATATTCACTGGAGTAAACGAACGGGTGTTCGGGTTGAAAAATCGTACTTGAGTGAAATGGCGGCGCCCATCAGAAAATCAAGTCACCCCTCCTGGTGTGACCGTAGGCGCCGAGGATCAAAAAACCCTCCTCACTCCTCACTGCTCTTCGCCGCTCACTGCTGTTCACCCAGTGGCGTGAACAATCGTTACATCATCTTGGACAGTCATCATTGGACTTTTCTGCTCACATCATCATCTTGGAAATCATTGGATTTCTTGATTATTACATAATCATCTTGGATAGTCGTCATCGGACTTCTTCATCACTGGCCTTGGCGAGATATAAATTAAACACAATCTTAGTTAGTCGCATAAAAAAATAAAGTTTTATTTGAGTTTATTTCATTGAGTGCACATTTAGAAATCTATCTTTTTTACTGGAAGGCTTTGTGACTACTAGACTGAACTAAGATCGCGGAGTTCTAACGAAGTGACAAGTTTGTACTAGGATTAAAGACTGAATTGTGTAGATCGATTATGTTTGAATGAATCCTCTGATTTTGGGCGTCGATAGTGACAGCGACGCTTGTTGAGTCCAATGGTCCAACGCGAGCGTGGAATCTGCTTATCATGAAATTGATTTGGGCGACGTGACGACTAGTGCACCGAACATGATGCTTATTGCCGAATTGATTTATGGGATTGGGCGGCTTGCCGTCTGATGTACCGAATTTGACACCATTACCCTAGGAATGTTTAGTCTGGCGATTGTGTGAAGACGATTGTGTGTTGCAAGGTTATCGGGTGACATTCTTGGCGGTGCCTTCTATGATCATGCCGATGCTCATTATGTCGATGCTCATTACGTCAGTGCTCATTATGATAACTCTTGAATGTTCTCTATTGGTGTGGTGTGAGTGTGATTGTGATGTGCGGACGTCCTCGGTCGCTACCACATATTGTACGGGTGTAACCGGCATTACTATTGGTGGAATGTTATCTTCTGGCCTGTGGTTGCATTTCTTCTTGATCACCCAGTATGTAATTGCTGCGATCGCTAAAATTGCTATGACGATCCAATAGGATGATGAAATTATGACATTGTCAGTCTGGATTTTTTCCAGGCTGTTCGTGTTGTTCAAGTGCAGTTCTCTGATCATCTCCAGAGATAGGGTTTCGCCTTGGTGCTGTTTGTCCGATAATAGTTGAAGTAATGGGGGTTGGACTTCTACTTCACGCTTTGTCTTCATGATGTACCACGAATCATCTATGTCTATAAAAGTTCCGTCCAAAGTAAGGTTTTCTCCATCGACATTGATGATACCCTTAAATTGGTTTAGCAAGATCGTGCCAGGAGCTACCTCCGAGTGTGATTTCACATGCTGATTGTTAGTTGTTTGGCAAGTTGGTTTTTTCCTGTGAAAATACGCTCCTATGCATAGCGCTATGCGTAGCGCTACACGTATGTATGTATGTGTATGCGTGTTGTGATTTGCTTAAGGAATGATGGAAGAAAAATTTGGAGTAAAAAGAGAAATAATTTGAATGTTTTGTTTGTGTGTTGATGAATTGAGTTGCAGGGAAAGAAATTTCAAAATGTAAAAATATTATTGCCAAGGACTGCAAGGGTATATAAACTTCGGCATTGCCGAAGTTAGCTGCTTTGATATTTTTACATTGTTCTTTAATCACCCTAGGTATGCTGACAATATAAAGGAGAGCTCTGCCATCCGAAGCAACACTTACTTCGCCAAATTCTATGAGCTCTTCGATATTGTAAGAGGTATAATCGTTTACGGTATTCTTTATTTTATTCTCCTGTTGTAGCGGATGGCTTAATTATTTTACGATTTGCCACCGACACGTCTTGTCGCTGCAAGCTTTAGAATAGGAAGACCGGTATCAGCTTTGTTTCATTTAAACGTCATCGAGATCACAGCGTTGATATCGATATAACTTAATCGCTACATAATACAGTTTATCGCTTATATAATAGGGTTGTTTTATATATGTACTGGATTATCGTTATTATGAAGTTATGGAAATATGTAAGTATTATATACGTAGACCAGGGGATTTATATATAGCCTACTACAATTCGGCCATTCTGACATTTGGATCTCCTGATCACGTGATTTCAACTTATTTCTACTCATTGATACATATGTATATTTTCTTCTTATTAAGTAACATAGTAATAAATTTAATATTTCTATATTTTTCTTCACACTTTACATTTGAACTTCAATTTTTGATCCAGTGTCTTATATTTTGAACGCTCCAAACGCCCTGATATGGGTTACGAGACACTTGAAAACCTTCCACATCTTTAAGTAAAAATCTATCATTTTTTAAAACTTTTTCTATTCGGTAAGGTCCTTTATTCTTTGGAATTAGTTTCCTTGACGTACCAACTGTGCTATCAAAATTTTTTACCATAACATAGTCTCCTGGCTTAAACTCTTTTGGCTCTCGTTTGCTTTTATCATAATAAGTTTTGTTATAGGACTGAGCCTTATTTTGAGCCTCAATTGCCTCATTCCTGATTTCTGTTAAACTCTTCTGCTTGGTGTCTTGATTTATCGATTCAAGTTTCTCTTTTAATTCATCTACTATTCGCCCCCTTTGTGACGTTCCAAACAACATAACACTTGGTAATTGTTTTACACTTCGATGCTGTGTATTGTTCATTGCAAACTCCACTTGTTCTACCACTAAATCCCAATGCAAACCTTTCTCAGGTTCAACTAATTTTGCAATCATCGGGCCTAGACTTCTGTTAATTCTTTCTACCTGTCCGTTTGCTTGTGGAGATCCGGTCGCGATTTTAATATGTTTAATGGTATAGTTTTCTATAAATTCCTCGAACTCACTTGACGTAAAACAACTACCTCTATCCGAAATAATACACTTTGGTTTACTATATGTTCTAAAATAATCTCTAAGACTTGACAAAACTTCTTTAGTACTGGTTGTTTTCGTTGTATATAATCGTACGAACTTCGTAAACCCATCTACAACCACGAATATATGCTTTTTGGCTCTACCAGCACTCACTGGCCCATAATGATCAATGTGAATCAATTCGAATGGTCTATTGCCTTTAGGTATACAATGCAAGAAACCTTGTTCTTTTCCAGATCGTGGAGAATAGGCAATACATTTAAGACAGTTTTCAATATGACTAATACATTTGTCTTTGAGGTTTGCGAACCAATAACTTTTATTAATTAAATCAATCATTTTGTCTCTCCCTATATGTCCTATTTCATTGTGATACCTATACAACACCTGATCTTCCATTTTTCTGGAACATAAAAGAGCAATCTACCATCATTTGCCTTTCTATAAATCACTCCATTTCTCATTTCATACAATTTGTGTTCAGCCTTTTCTAATAATTTCTTTAGGTTTTGAATTTCGGGATCCTTTGATTGGCAAATTATTAGGTTATCTTCAAAACTTGTTGTTTCAACTACCATAACATTTGTACATCTGCTCAAAGCATCTACATGTTGCATTTTGACTCCGGGCCTATAAATCAATTCATAATCATAGTTTTGAAGCTCTAACGCCCATCTAGCAATTCTTGGTTAAGTTCAATTTTGTTTAATGTCAGTGTTAAAGAATTACAATCTGTCATAATTTTAAAGCGTTTACCTTGAAGGTAAATACGAAATCTGCGTAAAGCATAAATGATTGCAAGAGTTTCTAACTCAAAGCTATGATACTTTTCTTCTGCTCCTGTTGTTCGCTTTGAAAAATAGGATATAGGATGCAACAATTTGTCTACTTTTTTCTGAAGTAACACTGCTCCGAATCCTAAAGCACTGGCATCGCAATGTAATTCAACCTCATCCTTGGGATCGTAAATTGCTAACACCGGTGCATTTATAAGTTTTTCTTTGAGCATTAAAAAACAATTTAATTCTTTTTCTTGAAACAAAAACTCGTTTTCCTTTTTCAAAAGATCATATAATGGTTTAGCCAAAATAGAAAAATCTTTAATAAATCTACGAAAGTACGAACATAATCCAAGAAAACTTTGAACCGCTTGTGCTTTTTCAGGTGTTGGAAAATTTTTGATCGCTTCTATACCTTTATCATCTGTTCTTATACCTTACACTTGATATTTGATAACCTAAATATTTGATACAAGACTTCATAAATTCACATTTGTCCAAACGTAGCTCTAATTTATTCTCAGCTAGTCTTATAAAAACTTCCTTTAGAGTTTCTAAGTGTTCATTTATATCCTTGCTGGCGACCATGATATCGTCCATATACACAACTAATTTGTTGTCTTTAATCATATCACAAAATATTTTATTTATAAAGCGTTGAAACACAGCTGGCGAATTCTTTAATCCCATGGGCATTCTTAAAAATTCGTATTGCCCTAACGGAGTGACAAACGAGGTGTACTTAATAGATTCCTTGTTTACATACACATGAAAGTATCCATTTTTAAGATCTAATTTTGTGAACATCGTTTTATTTACTAATTTGTCAAGTAGGTCATCTATAAGTGGTAATGGATAATTGTCTTTAATGAAGACTTTATTCCTTTATTCCATTTTTTTCCAAAATCATCTAATAATATTTGCAATTTATCTTTTTCTGTATATGAAAGGCGTCTGGGAGAACAACTAAAGGGTTTCGATTTTTCTAAATTTAATTTGATTTCACATCTAGTCATTGGCTCTTCTGGGATTGTCGCATTTAAGGAATAAATTTTAATTATTTGTCTTAATTTACATTTGGTTTCATAATTCAGTTTTTCGTCCCAATTATAATCATCAATTGTGTCTTCAGTGTAATTAATATTTGATAATTCATTGACGACTTTTTCTAATTCTTCCTCACTCGAATTTTTGTTTAATTGTGTCTGGTTTTTTAATATCATATCTGACTGTATCCTAATTGTTTCATCCAACTCTGTACTAACTGATTTATTTAATTGCTTACTAACTGTTTCATCCAACTGTCTACTAACTATTTCATCTAATTGCTTACTAACTGTTTCATCCAACTGTCTACTAACTACTTCATCTACTTTTTTACTAACTGTTTGGTCTAACCGATTATTTACTGTTACTTCCAATTGTTTACTAGCTGTTTCATGTACCTGTTTATTATAGTTTAAATTAGAATTATTTGTAGTTTCTCTGTTTTCAGTCTCCACTTTTTTTATTGTAACCAATTTCAGTGCGCTTAGATCAAATTTTAAATTACATGCTGTCAAAAAATCTCTTCCAAGAACTACATCGTGACTCATAGACTCATTTTGTACTACATTTAAATAAAAATAACATTTTATTGATCCTTTCAATACATAACATAAAGTTTTTCCAAATATGTTTAATCGGCTTTGATTCAAACCGAAATATTCTTTCAATACTGGCTCAAGTGTTAGGTGACTTGATATATAACGTTTTTTAACAAAAGAAATGAAACTTCCAGAGTCTAGGAGGCACGCTGCAATTAATGGAGATATAGACCTTTGACAAAAATATATATTGAATATTCTTACATATTGGTTACTCTTCGCACTCTTCCTCTCCGGACATTGGGCAACAAAATGGCCAAAAACACCACAAGCGTAGCAAGATCCTCGCTCCCTTTTTGGTTTATGGCAATCAATCGCTAGATGACCCTTGGAATTGCAATTTACGCAACGCACATCCTTATTGACGCTGTTATAAGACTCTCTGCCCGATTGTGTTGGAATAGGATGTTTCTTTAGCTCCGGTAGACGCACCGATGAAAACGCCTGAAGGATTTGCCTTGGATGAGAAAAACACTGGATACGTGCTTGATCGCGCAAACTTTTGGATGATATCCCGTCAATGATGCACTCCAATAATTCCTCCATATCGATGTTGATGTCATCAGCCAGCCTCATCTTTTCATCGAAATAAGAACCAAAATTCTCGCTGGCTAGCCACTTGCGATCCTGAAATTTGCTTCTAGCCTCAGCTTTCGACATTTTATTTCCAAATGCCAAGTAAAGTTGGTCAAACAGCTGATCGACCGGCTCGAGAATACGTGTCACACTGTTGTGCAGCCACTGTTGTGCTTTACCCTTTAGCTTAGCGATAAACAGCATCTGCATGCATACAACGTCCAAGTTATATATTTGCGAAATATTTTGCATCTGAGAAATCCAAGCACGAACACAAGTGTCACCATTATAATCCATAGCGACTTCCTTTGCTAGCGACAGAGCTGCTGCTGGTAAATCCAATAACTTGTTTATCATTTTGTTGGGTCGCTGTTCAACACTACTATTTTTGGCGGTGCCAGTGTGGTCGTTAATATTTCCAGCGTTGCCACTGCAGTTGTTGTCTTTTCCAGCGTTGCCACTGTAATTGTCTTTTCCAGCGTTGCCACTGTAGTTGTCTTTTCCAGCGTTGCCACTGTAGATGTTGACGTCATTAATGCTGTCAAGGCAATCGATTGTGAGATCGCCCTGTGCTCGATCTGAAACCTCGAGACACAACTTCTGCAACATGATTTTGGTTGCATTGAGTTCTTCACGTAACTGTACCACTGTTGCAGACTCATCGTTTGATGCTTCCATTTGTTCTGGTTGAGCGCTGATTTCTTGTTCGACAGCTTCAGTCTCCTCTTCATGCTGTAGCTCCGCATCCATATGTTGAACTAGGGGCTGATGACGGTTTCCCTCCTGCTCAACGTTCTCAGCTTGCTGATACTCCGGTGGACTTCCACGCTGCTCTAGAGGAATTTCCAGCAAACGGGCAATAATTTCGGCTTTAGTGCCCGTTGTTGGCTGACCGAGACTCTGTAGCCACTGCTTTAAAAGCACTACGGAACATAAATTAAAGTTAACTTCGTTCATGGCGAGTAAGAACCACTTCTGAGATTGTAAGAGGTATAATCGTTTACGGTATTCTTTATTTTATTCTCCTATTGTAGCGGATGGCTTAATTATTTTACGATTTGCCACCGACACGTCTTGTCGCTGCAAGCTTTAGAATAGGAAGACCGGTATCAGCGTTGTTTCATTTAAACGTCATCGATATCACAGCGTTGATATCGATATAACTTATTCGCTACATAATACAGTTTATCGCTTATATAATAGGGTTATATTATATATGTACTGGATTACCGTTATTATGAAGTTAAGGAAATATGTAAGTGTTATATACGTAGACCAGGGGATTTATATATAGCATACTACTGAATGTTTTTGCCGGCTCGAGGTCAGATGTTGTGGGAATAAAAACAAAAATAAAAAACACAGTTTGTTCTTAATTTCGTTCCGATATATTTCGACCACTCATCGGTGGTCGTCTTCAGGGCAACTATAAATAACATTGAATTGTGATTGACATAATATTAATTTAACAACAAGAAAACACCTACTTAGTTTTACACGTCCGCACACTGTGACGTGGAGCTACACACTGATTTGTCCCTAATAAATGCCTGTATAAATGCGCGCAGTTGTCCGTATCTACCTTATAATTAAGTCTTATATTTGTCGGGGTATTTATTATGTGCAGCATCTCCAAAGTGTAACGTTTGTTGTAATGTTGTTCTTGGTCTATTATGTTTACTTCGTCAAAATTTGGGGAATGTCCACTGGCGGCACAGTGGGCCATAAGTGCCGTTTTTGGTGCATTGGAGTGTTGACGAAGTTTATAGTCAGATCTATGTTGCGATAGTCTTGTTTTTAGCTTCGATTTTGTTGTCCCTATATATATTTTATCACAGTTTTCTTCATTAGTCCCATTGCACGGTATTTTATATACTACGTTGCTCTTGTCCATTGTATCAATCCTACTTTTTGTTCTGTTAAAAATACTCCGTAGTGTGTTATTGGGTTTATCTGTATTTGTTCGATGTCATAGCAATCTGAGTTTGCTAATCTTTCCGATAGTTGTGGGACATATGTGACGGACATAAAGCGTTTTGTCGGAACATCTTTGTTGGTTTTCTTATTGCGAGATTTTAGTAAAGTCCTTATGGTGTGGTTTGGAAAGTCATTATCCTTTAAAATTCGTCGTATTTCTTCCTTCGTTTCTTCATGAAAAATTGGGTCCGATATATTAAGCATCCGTTGTATACAACCTCTTGCTGTATTCATTATCATCGACTTCGGATGTTTGGAGTTAAAGTTAATTATTCGTCCTGATGCTGTTGGTTTTTGTACCATTTTAATTTTATTTCATTTCCTCTTCTGTGTATTGATGCGTCCAGATATGTTAATTTGTTGTCATTTTCTAATTCTATTGTAAACTTTATGTTCCTGTCAAATGAATTTAGGTTGTCAAGTGTGTTTTGGATCTCGTCTTCTTTAATTATGGCAAAAAGGTCATCTACATATTTCGTCATAACTCTAGGTGGTCGCTGTAGTGTTTTCATCATTTTGTCTAAGAGTTCTTCCATAATTATGTCAGCTATTATCGGTGACGCTGGTGAGCCCATAGGCATTCCTTTTAGTTGTGTATGTGTCATTAATCCTTGTCTTAAATTCTGAGGCGTTCTTTACGTTATATGTTGAGTCTGCCGTTATATTTTTTAATATGTTGACTATATATTTGCATAGTCCGTATGATGGAGAACCAATCGATGAACAGATTGGTCTCAATGGCGTACCTTCTTTGTGAATTTTAGGTAATCCATATATTCTTGGTGGAATTGATGTGGTTGTTATAAGCTTATTTCTTTCGGTCCGTGAAATAAGTTCATGTTTGTATAGTTTTTCTACCAATTCGTTGTTTTTGGTCTGTAGTCTAGTGGTTGGGTCCTTCCTTAAGGTTCTATATGTATTTAAATCGTTAAGTATACTATCCATTTTTTTGTCATACTCAGTCTTATCCATTGCAACAGTCTTATTTCCTTTATCTGAAGTTAAAATTAATATGTCATCATTCTGTCTAAGAAATTTCCTTGTTTGTTCCACTGTGTCAAGTATTGCACGATGAGCTGCGTCTTCTTTGTTAGATGTTTTGTGGTCTTTTATTAATAAAGAGAATTTTGTGCGTGCTTCCTCTTGTTTTTCTTTGTCTTTAAGAGTCTGTACTAGCTCCTCTCCGTCTACTATATATTTAAAGAGAGGGAATTTTCTCTTCTCTACTGGGATTGCGAACTTTGGGCCTTTCGCCAGTAACGCTTTTACGTCGTTCGGGAATTCTATATTCGTCTTATTTACAAACCAATCGTTTGTGTTGTTGTTGTTGTTGTTCAAGAGAACGCTGTTCCGTTGTTTTCGTAGTCTCTCATGTTTGGATTCATGATGTCTCTTCAAAGTTGTTGTTAGTTTTTCGGCTATTGTGTTCTCACTCTTCATAAATGCTTTGAAATCATTTTCGTCCAGCTGTTCTTGTAACTTTTTTGTTGCTTTTTCCTTCTCTTTGTTTTGTCTGGCTAGTATGTTATGTTTATGTTTTATTAATAAGCTTAATATCTTTGTGTGAAAATTATGCATATGTCTTTCTAATATTTTGTTAATGTCCGAATGTGTGTCAGTATCTTTTGTGAAAATCATCTTGTATTTTGAGTTATTGCTGATAAATTTTGGGACTAATTTTGATTTCCTACATTTTAAGAGAAACTTTATGCTAGACTTAAGTTTTACTAATTTTTTCGTTGTTGATTGATACTTGTTAATCACCGTCTTATATTTGTTATAGTTGGACTTAATTTCTGCATAAGCCATGGTGTTGGAATATGTTTTCGGCGTGCCTTCCGTTCAAGTTATATGTTGATTTTTGCGACCTTTTTGTTGTTTAAAGTTGAATGTTTTTGCCGGCTCAAGGTCAGATGTTGTGGGAATAAAAACAAAAATAAAAACACAGTTTGTTCTTAATTTCGTTCCGATATATTTCGACCACTCATCGGTGGTCGTCTTCAGGGCAACTATAAATAACATTGAATTGTGATTGACATAATATTAATTTAACAACAAGAAAACACCTACTTAGTTTTACACGTCCGCACACTGTGACGTGGAGCTACACACTGATTTGTCCCTAATAAATGCCTGTATAAATGCGCGCAGTTGTCCGTATCTACCTTATAATTAAGTCTTATATTTGTCGGGGTATTTATTATGTGCAGCATCTCCAAAGTGTAACGTTTGTTGTAATGTTGTTCTTGGTCTATTATGTTTACTTCGTCAAAATTTGGGGAATGTCCACTGGCGGCACAGTGGGCCATAAGTGCCGTTATTGGTGCATTGGAGTGTTGACGAAGTTTATAGTCAGATCTATGTTGCGATAGTCTTGTTTTTAGCTTCGATTTTGTTGTCCCTATATATATTTTATCACAGTTTTCTTCATTAGTCCCATTGCACGGTATTTTATATACTACGTTGCTCTTGTCCATTGTATCAATCCTACTTTTTGTTCTGTTAAAAATACTCCGTAGTGTGTTATTGGGTTTATGTGCTATCTGTATTTGTTCGATGTCATAGCAATCTGAGTTTGCTAATCTTTCCGATAGTTGTGGGACATATGTGACGGACATAAAGCGTTTTGTCGGAACATCTTTGTTGGTTTTCTTATTGCGAGATTTTAGTAAAGTCCTTATGGTGTGGTTTGGAAAGTCATTATCCTTTAAAATTCGTCGTATTTCTTCCTTCGTTTCTTCATGAAAAATTGGGTCCGATATATTAAGCATCCGTTGTATACAACCTCTTGCTGTATTCATTATCATCGACAGATATGTTAATTTGTTGTCATTTTCTAATTCTATTGTAAACTTTATGTTCCTGTCAAATGAATTTAGGTTGTCAAGTGTGTTTTGGATCTCGTCTTCTTTAATTATGGCAAAAAGGTGTGATAAAATATATATAGGGACAACAAAATCGAAGCTAAAAACAAGACTATCGCAACATAGATCTGACTATAAACTTCGTCAACACTCCAATGCACCAAAAACGGCACTTATGGCCCACTGTGCCGCCAGTGGACATACCCCAAATTTTGACGAAGTAAACATAATAGACCAAGAACAACATTACAACAAACGTTACACTTTGGAGATGCTGCACATAATAAATACCCCGACAAATATAAGACTTAATTATAAGGTAGATACGGACAACTGCGCGCATTTATACAGGCATTTATTAGGGACAAATCAGTGTGTAGCTCCACGTCACAGTGTGCGGACGTGTAAAACTAAGTAGGTGTTTTCTTGTTGTTAAATTAATATTATGTCAATCACAATTCAATGTTATTTATAGTTGCCCTGAAGACGACCACCGATGAGTGGTCAAAATATATCGGAACGAAATTAAGAACAAACTGTGTTTTTTATTTTTGTTTTTATTCCCACAACATCTGACCTCGAGCCGGCAAAAACATTCAAGTTTAAACAACAAAAAGGTCGCAAAAATCAACATATAACTTGAACGGAAGGCACGCCGAAAACATATTCCAACACCATGGCTTATGCAGAAATTAAGTCCAACTATAACAAATATAAGACGGTGATTAACAAGTATCAATCAACAACGAAAAAATTAGTAAAACTTAAGTCTAGCATAAAGTTTCTCTTAAAATGTAGGAAATCAAATCGAATATAGAATTCCCGAACGACGTAAAAGCGTTACTGGCGAAAGGCCCTAAGTTCGCAATCCCAGTAGAGAAGAGAAAATTCCCTCTCTTTAAATATATAGTAGACGGAGAGGAGCTAGTACAGACTCTTAAAGACAAAGAAAAACAAGAGGAAGCACGCACAAAATTCTCTTTATTAATAAAAGACCACAAAACATCTAACAAAGAAGACGCAGCTGATCGTGCAATACTTGACACAGTGGAACAAACAAGGAAATTTCTTAGACAGAATGATGACATATTAATTTTAACTTCAGATAAAGGAAATAAGACTGTTGCAATGGATAAGACTGAGTATGACAAAAAAAAATGGACAGTATACTTAACGATTTAAATACATATAGAACCTTAAGGAAGGACCCAACCACTAGACTACAGACCAAAAACAACGAATTGGTAGAAAAACTATACAAACATGAACTTATTTCACGGACCGAAAGAAATAAGCTTATAACAACCACATCAATTCCACCAAGAATATATGGATTACCTAAAATTCACAAAGAAGGTACGCCATTGAGACCAATCTGTTCATCGATTGGTTCTCCATCATACGGACTATGCAAATATATAGTCAACATATTAAAAAATATAACGGCAGACTCAACATATAACGTAAAGAACGCCTCAGAATTTAAGACAAGGATTAATGACACATACATTTGCGACGATGAAAGATTAATTTCATTTGACGTAGTCTCACTTTTTCCAAGTATTCCAATAGAATTGGCACTTGACACCATTAGAGAAAAGTGGATTAAAATAAAAGCGAACACTAACATTCCAAAATTAACATTTATGGAAATAGTACGTTTTTGTATACAAGAGAACAGATATTTCAGATACAAAGACAAGATATACACACAACTAAAAGGAATGCCTATGGGCTCACCAGCGTCACTGATAATAGCTGACATAATTATGGAAGAACTCTTAGACAAAATGATGAAAACACTACAGCGACCACCTAGAGTTATGACGAAATATGTAGATGACCTTTTTGCCATAATTAAAGAAGACGATATCCAAAACACACTTGACAACCTAAATTCATTTGACAGGAACATAAAGTTTACAATAGAATTAGAAAATGACAACAAATTAACATATCTGGACGCATCAATACACAGAAGAGGAAATAAAATAAAATTAAAATGGTACAAAAAACCAACAGCATCAGGACGAATAATTAACTTTAACTCCAAACATCCGAAGTCGATGATAATGAATACAGCAAGAGGTTGTATACAACGGATGCTTAATATATCGGACCCAATTTTTCATGAAGAAACGAAGGAAGAAATACGACGAATTTTAAAGGATAATGACTTTCCAAACCACACCATAAGGACTTTACTAAAATCTCGCAATAAGAAAACCAACAAAGATGTTCCGACAAAACGCTTTATGTCCGTCACATATGTCCCACAACTATCGGAAAGATTAGCAAACTCAGATTGCTATGACATCGAACAAATACAGATAGCACATAAACCCAATAACACACTACGGAGTATTTTTAACAGAACAAAAGTAGGATTGATACAATGGACAAGAGCAACGTAGTATATAAAATACCGTGCAATGGGACTAATGAAGAAAACTGTGATAAAATATATATAGGGACAACAAAATCGAAGCTAAAAACAAGACTATCGCAACATAGATCTGACTATAAACTTCGTCAACACTCCAATGCACCAAAAACGGCACTTATGGCCCACTGTGCCGCCAGTGGACATTCCCCAAATTTTGACGAAGTAAACATAATAGACCAAGAACAACATTACAACAAACGTTACACTTTGGAGATGCTGCACATAATAAATACCCCGACAAATATAAGACTTAATTATAAGGTAGATACGGACAACTGCGCGCATTTATACAGGCATTTATTAGGGACAAATCAGTGTGTAGCTCCACGTCACAGTGTGCGGACGTGTAAAACTAAGTAGGTGTTTTCTTGTTGTTAAATTAATATTATGTCAATCACAATTCAATGTTATTTATAGTTGCCCTGAAGACGACCACCGATGAGTGGTCGAAATATATCGGAACGAAATTAAGAACAAACTGTGTTTTTTATTTTTGTTTTTATTCCCACAACATCTGACCTCGAGCCGGCAAAAACATTCAACTTTAAACAACAAAAAGGTCGCAAAAATCAACATATAACTTGAACGGAAGGCACGCCGAAAACATATTCCAACACCATGGCTTATGCAGAAATTAAGTCCAACTGTAACAAATATAAGACGGTGATTAACAAGTATCAATCAACAACGAAAAAATTAGCAAAACTTAAGTCTAGCATAAAGTTTCTCTTAAAATGTAGGAAATCAAAATTAGTCCCAAAATTTATCAGCAATAACTCAAAATACAAGATGATTTTCACAAAAGATACTGACACACATTCGGACATTAACAAAATATTAGAAAGACATATGCATAATTTTCACACAAAGATATTAAGCTTATTAATAAAACATAAACATAACATACTAGCCAGACAAAACAAAGAGAAGGAAAAAGCAACAAAAAAAGTTACAAGAACAGCTGGACGAAAATGATTTCAAAGCATTTATGAAGAGTGAGAACACAATAGCCGAAAAACTAACAACAACTTTGAAGAGACATCATGAATCCAAACATAAGAGACTACGAAAACAACGGAACAGCGTTCTCTTGAACAACAACAACACAAACGATTGGTTTGTAAATAAGACGAATATAGAATTCCCGAACGACGTAAAAGCGTTACTGGCGAAAGGCCCTAAGTTCGCAATCCCAGTAGAGAAGAGAAAATTCCCTCTCTTTAAATATATAGTAGACGGAGAGGAGCTAGTACAGACTCTTAAAGACAAAGAAAAACAAGAGGAAGCACGCACAAAATTCTCTTTATTAATAAAAGACCACAAAACATCTAACAAAGAAGACGCAGCTGATCGTGCAATACTTGACACAGTGGAACAAACAAGGAAATTTCTTAGACAGAATGATGACATATTAATTTTAACTTCAGATAAAGGAAATAAGACTGTTGCAATGGATAAGACTGAGTATGACAAAAAAAATGGACAGTATACTTAACGATTTAAATACATATAGAACCTTAAGGAAGGACCCAACCACTAGACTACAGACCAAAAACAACGAATTGGTAGAAAAACTATACAAACATGAACTTATTTCACGGACCGAAAGAAATAAGCTTGTAACAACCACATCAATTCCACCAAGAATATATGGATTACCTAAAATTCACAAAGAAGGTACGCCATTGAGACCAATCTGTTCATCGATTGGTTCTCCATCATACGGACTATGCAAATATATAGTCAACATATTAAAAAATATAACGGCAGACTCAACATATAACGTAAAGAACGCCTCAGAATTTAAGACAAGGATTAATGACACATACATTTGCGACGATGAAAGATTAATTTCATTTGACGTAGTCTCACTTTTTCCAAGTATTCCAATAGAATTGGCACTTGACACCATTAGAGAAAAGTGGATTAAAATAAAAGCGCACACTAACATTCCAAAATTAACATTTATGGAAATAGTACGTTTTTGTATACAGGAGAACATATATTTCAGATACAAAGACAAGATATACACACAACTAAAAGGAATGCCTATGGGCTCACCAGCGTCACCGATAATAGCTGACATAATTATGGAAGAACTCTTAGACAAAATGATGAAAACACTACAGCGACCACCTAGAGTTATGACGAAATATGTAGATGACCTTTTTGCCATAATTAAAGAAGACGAGATCCAAAACACACTTGACAACCTAAATTCATTTGACAGGAACATAAAGTTTACAATAGAATTAGAAAATGACAACAAATTAACATATCTGGACGCATCAATACACAGAAGAGGAAATGAAATAAAATTAAAATGGTACAAAAAACCAACCAGCATCAGGACGAATAATTAACTTTAACTCCAAACATCCGAAGTCGATGATAATGAATACAGCAAGAGGTTGTATACAACGGATGCTTAATATATCGGACCCAATTTTTCATGAAGAAACGAAGGAAGAAATACGACGAATTTTAAAGGATAATGACTTTCCAAACCACACCATAAGGACTTTACTAAAATCTCGCAATAAGAAAACCAACAAAGATGTTCCGACAAAACGCTTTATGTCCGTCACATATGTCCCACAACTATCGGAAAGATTAGCAAACTCAGATTGCTATGACATCGAACAAATACAGATAGCACATAAACCCAATAACACACTACGGAGTATTTTTAACAGAACAAAAAGTAGGATTGATACAATGGACAAGAGCAACGTAGTATATAAAATACCGTGCAATGGGACTAATGAAGAAAACTGTGATAAAATATATATAGGGACAACAAAATCGAAGCTAAAAACAAGACTATCGCAACATAGATCTGACTATAAACTTCGTCAACACTCCAATGCACCAAAAACGGCACTTATGGCCCACTGTGCCGCCAGTGGACATTCCCCAAATTTTGACGAAGTAAACATAATAGACCAAGAACAACATTACAACAAACGTTACACTTTGGAGATGCTGCACATAATAAATACCCCGACAAATATAAGACTTAATTATAAGGTAGATACGGACAACTGCGCGCATTTATACAGGCATTTATTAGGGACAAATCAGTGTGTAGCTCCACGTCACAGTGTGCGGACGTGTAAAACTAAGTATGTGTTTTCTTGTTGTTAAATTAATATTATGTCAATCACAATTCAATGTTATTTATAGTTGCCCTGAAGACGACCACCGATGAGTGGTCGAAATATATCGGAACGAAATTAAGAACAAACTGTGTTTTTTATTTTTGTTTTTATTCCCACAACATCTGACCTCGAGCCGGCAAAAACATTCAACTTTAAACAACAAAAAGGTCGCAAAAATCAACATATATAGCCTACTACAATATTTACAAATGTTAGGCTTTCTTCAGCATATGTTTCGATAATGTTTATTTCTGCTGGTGATAAGATCAAAGAATTTATTGTGTTGGCTTTAGCCCAATCTATTGCGTAAATGTTATTTGTAATTTCTTCTCTTAAGAGACTCAGTTTAAATTTTGTTACTTCTATTTCTTTTAGTTTTTCGTCTGTTTCTGGTTTACTTTTATGTAATAGAGTGTTAGTTATTTTAATTAAATCGTTTATCTTATTTTCTACTAGTTTATTGATTATTACTTGTTTGTTATTATTTTTAGGCTGTTCATTAATTTTGTCGATTACAATTTTGTGGTCCTGGTGATCTGGGGTACCCGCGAGCCACTTCCACGCTGTTCCAAGTATGTCAAGAGAGCGTTTAGCTCTGAACTTTATAGGCTTTAATCTTTTGATTTCATTTTCGATTCGGGTTATTTCGTAAATAAGGAAGGGGTAATACGGGTTTGTTTTAGTTGAATTTCGTACAACCTCCTTTAACACCGACAATGCCTGTTGATATTTTTCTACTTCAACAACGTGTATAATTTTGAACGTGTCATTCTGCCTCGCTGCCATCCCAGTTTCCAGCATTACTACTCTTGATTTTGAGTAGTCCAGGATAGTCGTATGTCCCCAACAGACTGGTATCAATATTAACCTGTCAAAGATGGATATTGGTCAGTATTTCAACTGGTTCTTATGTACTATCCTGCCTGACATTGTTTTAACTTTTGTATTCAAATCTTCAGCTACTTTTTCCTTTTTATATCTTGGTGTTAATTTAGAACCCAATCTCTTATTGATTTTGACATAAATTGTTTCTCCTGGGTCATAAATTTTTATGGGTTCTTTGTTTTTGTTATGGTATTGTAAATCTGCAAATTGTTTGTCTGAAATTCTCTTTGACGTTTTTTCTCTTTCTAGTGCTAGTTTTTCCGGAGAGTGTGTCAAGTCTAATGCAAAAAAAGTTTCTATCGGTTTTTTGTTAGTTGTACTGTGGATAGTCTTATTTTATTCATCTACTGCTCTGAATATTAGGTCTTCAAATTATAATTCCGGATGCTCAATCTTTAGGCATCTCATTAATTCCGTGAATGTGGAATGGAATCTTTCTACCTGACCATTGCTAGACGAAGTATTCGGTGGGGTTGTGTGTACATTTATACCCAGTTGATTTAGAACCCAATCTCTTATTGATTTTGACATAAATTGTTTCTCCTGGGTCATAAATTATTATGGGTTCTTTGTTTTTGTTATGGTATTGTAAATCTGCAAATTGTTTGTCTGAAATTCTCTTTGACGTTTTTTCTCTTTCTAGTGCTAGTTTTTCCGGAGAGTGTGTCAAGTCTAATGCAAAAAAAGTTTCTATTGGTTTTTTGTTAGTTGTACTGTGGATAGTCCCATTGTATTCATCTACTGCTCTGAATATTAGGTCTTCAAATTCTAATTCCGGATGCTCAATCTTTAGGCATCTCATTAATTCCGTGAATGTGGAATGGAATCTTTCTACCTGACCATTGCTAGACGAAGTATACGGTGGGGTTGTGTGTACATTTATACCCAGTTGATCGTTCAAAAGAAATTTTATCGAAGCGGAATTTAACGATTTTTCATTGTCCATTACTACTGTTTTAGTCGCGCCAAAGGCTACCAATAACTCGCGTAGTGGTACCTTTAAATTTTCCGCTGCTTTTGAATTCACTAACTTTATTTGTGCGTATTTTGAAAATTTGTCTATTGCCGTTAAAATGGTTTTGTTCTGAGTCGAGTAAAGGTCTATGTGGATTATTTCTCCTGGATAACTTGGTATGGGTGGTGATTGAATCTCTTGATTTGGGGGGTGCCTTTGGTATTTAGAAAGTTTGCATGTTTGGCATGCTTTCACTATTGCTTCTATTTTTTTTTCTCATTCCTGGAAAAAAAAACTTTAGATAAAATTTGCTTTTTGTTTTCTATTGCATTTGGTTATGATTTCCTGCTGCTCGCTACTCTCATGGACATCCGTAGTTTGGATCTGCGTAAACCTAGCTTTATAATTCCTAAAACGTTCTGGAAATATCAGCTGAATTTTTCCCATGATACTTTCTGAAGTGAAAATACCATTCACTATCCTGGGATCTAATTTTGCTTTTAGGATTTCTACGAGATCACTTTCTGAATAGTTTCTTCGAACAACCGTATGTCTGTGATAGGTGGGGAATGGTAACTCGAATGTCGTGTTTTCGTTTTCGCCTGTGAGGAGTATTAACTGATTCTTGAATACATTGATAGGGATGTCCATAGTAGGTATTAGTTCGTGCCCTGAGCTTTCGTCACTATGCATAGTAGCTGCTGACGTACTACTGGCATTTATGCTGGTAGGATTTCTCGAAAGTGCGTCTGCTACTACATTTGAGCTACCCGGTTTATACTTCAACTCGTAGTTGTATTCTTCTAGGTAACTCTTCCATTTTTATACCATACACCCATAGGGTGAAATGGTATATTAAAGTCGCCAAAATGTATGTAACAGGCAGAAGGAAGCTTTTCCGACCCCATAAAGTATATATATTCTTGATCGGGATCAACAGCCGAGTCGATATAGACATGTCCGTCCGTCCGTCCGTCCGTCTGTCCGTATGAACACGTAGATCTCAGAGACTATAAGAGCTAGAGTCACCAAATTTGGTACGTAGACTCGTGTATTACCTACGGTGGTCAAGTTTATTTCAAATTTTTGCCACGCCCCCTCCGCCCACGGAATTTAAACAAATTTGATTTTCTTAAAGACTATAATAGCTAAAGACATCAAATTTAGTATGATTAATCCTTTAGTAAGCGCGCACAAATTTGTTGCAAAAAAATTTGCCACGCCCCCTCCGCCCACGAAATTGAAACAAATTTGATTTTCTTAAAGACTATAATAGCTAGAGACACCAAATTTGGTATGTGTATTTGCTTAATAAATGCGCATATACTGTATATGCAACGATTTTGCCACGCCCCTTTCCGCCCCCGTAATTTGTGAAAACTCGATTATCTCACGTAATTTTGTACCTTTTGTAATCAAATTTAGCACACTTGAATTTGATACTAATACCCAGCAAACTACCAAATTTGATAAAAATCGGACAAAAAGTAGCCAAGTTATGCATATAAACGTTTTTCCATAAGGCCGTAGTTGGCCGTTGGCTGGTGGGGGCGCTAGGGTGCTCGTATACTTGAGTGAGGGAGATTCTAAGATATGCTTGTAATAAAAAGCATGTGAAAATGCATTTGTTTAATAAATTAAATTAATAAAATATTTGCTTTACTGGTGTATGGTATACCTAAGTCGGCGAGACGACTTACTTACTTCATTTTAGTTTCGTGTTGTTGTTTTTAGGACTAAGCGCATAGGTAAGCGGTTGATGATCTGTATAAATAATCACTTTTGATTTCCCATAAAGGTACATCCTCAGTTTTTCTAAGGCCCATACTATGGCCAGCATTTCCCTTTCATTCGTAGCGTAATTTTATTCTGTCTTAGATAATGCTCTGGATATGAATGTGATTGGTCTACCATTTTGTTCTAGTGAGGCACCTATCGCTATATTTGTGGCATCTGTGGTCAGATGAAATTCTTAATTAAAATCAGGGTATGCTAGTAATACATCCTGTGAAACTAGTGCATTCTTAACTTTTCCAAAAGAGTCCAACTCTTCCTTGCCAAAACGAATTTCGATCTTGTTGGAGACATTCTTTTTCGTTCTCCCGTGCTCGCCACGCAGTAGATTTGTAAGGGTTCTTGCTAGCTTCGCGAAATCCTTAATAAACCGCCTATAATAACTAGCTAAAACCCAAGAAGGATCTTAGTTGCTTCAAGTTTTTGGTGTAGGGAAATTTTTTATAGCCTGTACTTTTTCTGGGTTGGTTTTAACACCTTCGCTTGATATTACTACTCCTAGGAAATCAACGCTATGTTTTAAAAATTTACACTTGTCGACTTGCACTTTCATATTTGCTTCTGCTAAGGTAGAGAATACCTTGGCCAGATGGCTAAAATGTTCCTCCTCTGTTTTGCTGAATATTATGATGTCGTCGATGTAGACATAGCATATTTTCCCTATATGTTTTTTTAAAATATCGTCGAGGGCTCTTTGGAATATAGCTGGGGAATTTTTTAACCCGAAAGGGAGTCTGGTGAATTCATATTTTCCTCCGTTTATAAAGAATGCTGATTTTTCGATGTCGGATTCCTTTGAAAGGATCTGATGAAATCCGCTCTTTAAGTCAAGGACGGAGAAGTATTTGTTGTTGCCCAATTGAGCAATCATTTCTCCAATTTCCGGGATAGGGTATTTATCCGAGATGGTGACTGAATTTAATTTTCTGTATTCGATGACCATCCTATGTTTCTTTTTTCCCGAACGATCCATACAGGAGAGCCATAGGGCGACCGTGAGGGTCGTATTATACCACCTTTTAATAGTTCTTGAATTTGCTCTTCGACTACTTCCTTCAAGGAGGCTGGGTACGGGTAGTGTTTTGAGTAGACTGGAGTGTCGACGATATTCGAATTTCACCTTGGACATTGGTAGCATAAGTCAGCTTCATATCCGGACTTGCAAATAACGATTTGTATTCCTCTTGAAGTGCTTCTAGCTTTAACTTTAGATGACCCGATAATTGATCTGAGTTGATCGTGTGGACCTGCTGAGCTCGCATCTGTCTCACTTTAACAACATGAGAGTTGTTGACTTGTAACAAATCTTTTCCTACATCTATAATGGCATTTAATTCTTTTAGTGTGTCATTGCCTAGGATTCCATAAAACGATTTTAAATTTGGGAGTAGAAAAAAAATTATAGGTTTGTTGGGTTCATTGAAAAGGCCCAGGTGGACATGCTCCGTAATCAGGATGCGTCCACTTACAGTATTCGCGTAGAATTTACGCTCATTTGGCTT
Organism: Drosophila paulistorum; assembly: GCA_018152135.1. Lineage (NCBI taxonomy): Eukaryota > Metazoa > Arthropoda > Insecta > Diptera > Drosophilidae > Drosophila > Drosophila paulistorum. The sequence continues at coordinate 789,268 of JAECXG010000692.1, forward strand.
TATGTTCTTGGCTATTTCGGGTTGGATATAGTTTTTATTTGAACCGGTGTCTATTAAAAAATTGTATACTGTTCCGTCTTTGTCCCGGACTACAAAGTACGGCAAAGAGGAACACTTCATCCTAAAAAATTAACCGTGTCCTCGATTTGTGGGTAAGGATCCTGTACTGTAGGTTGTGGTGTCTCTCTATCTTGCGGACTTAATTCGGACATACCACCTTGAGTGGTGGGGTACTCTTGTTGTTGTTCATACTCCGAAAATTGTGAGTATGGGACTGTTTGAAAATAGTCTTCCTGTTCTTGGTATTCGGACAACTGAGCTTCGGTTACATTGACTTGAAAGTCTTCTGGTGGTGGGGCACTGTATTGCCCGTCTTGTACCTCGGCTCCAATGTGAAACTGTCTTTGGACTTTGTTTGGGAGATTCGTATTAAACGGATTTACTCACTTTAATAAAACGTGTTGTGTAGGATTTATGTTTGGCCTATTCATGTAGTTCACGTTCTTGGTCATTATAGAGCCGTCTACATCCATTGGTGTAGGCTTGGGTTGAGGCTTTGGGGCGAGAGGTCTAGGTGGTGCGTTAAAGAAGGTTTGGTTACTGTTACGGAAGGGGATATTTTGGGGAATACTATGGTTTTGTGGAAAATTATTTTTGGGGTATGAAAGTATATTGAGTCTGTCTGGGGTTGTACCAGTTCATGTTGTTGTGTGGTTTAGGGGGAAGTACTGGAGGGTATGATCACTGTGGGGGGGCGTTAATTCTGGTGTATTGTCCTGTCTAGTGTGTTAGATTTGGACGAGGGTGCTGATAACCTGAGCCGATCGAGTTGTTAGTGTGTTTATTGGTTAAGTCTTCTATCATCTGCAACGCATGTTTCAAGTTAAGTGGTTGCGCTAGACTTATTCTATCTGATACATCACCGTTCAGGCCCCTAATAAAAGTATCTAGGGCTCTGTCCCTTATCTGTTTTGACAAGATTGCCATGACCTCGGGACCGTGTCCCATGTTTTTCATTTGGCTGATGATTAAGGACATTTGATGGTTCACTGCTCACTGGTTCACTGGTTCATGGATAGTGCTATTCCTCTGACTCATGGAGAACAACTGATATTCTAGTGTGCTCAGATCTCGTCTGTCTGAATATTCCTCTAGAAGGCATTTCGAGATTGCCTCCCAATGTAACGCGGTATCATTCACCTTTAGTACTATGTTCGCATGTCCTGTGATTTTGTCTCTGACCGTTAGTAAAATCGCGAAATATTTTGGCGTTCCTTGCAAAGGAGCAAAGGCACCCATTACACGCGAGGTTGAAGAGAACCAAGTTGTAAATTCTGCTGGATTACCAGAGAATTCTTTGAGGCCTTTCACTAGGCCTGGAACTTTATCTACCTCATTCCAAGTATCTTGCATATTTAGAGTTAAGTCTCTGTATTCTGAGGTTGCTGGCTGGGCCAGTTTTATCTGTTCGATGTAAGACCCCATTCTAGCTGCTAAAAGACTATCAATGGCTGCATCTAAACCTTGTATGGATATAGCCTCTATACTTCTATTCGCGGCAGCTGAGGTTGACGCACTCTGCGACTCTGTCGTAGGGCGACCTCCTGGCTGAAGGACTGCGGCTTTTACCCAACTGTCGTTATCAGGCATTTTCGATTTCAAAAGGGGTTAATTCACTTCAAAAAAACAAACGCTTGCACTACGCGTCAAATAATTATTCGAAAGACAGAAAATTTGTTCGCGACGCGATACCGTTTAGAGAAAAAATTTTGAATGGAAATGGCTTTTGGTTTAAAATTTTGTTAGTAGAGGTAATTATTATAAATGTTAGTTAGTTTTTTCGTTTCTTATGATGCTAATTCGTTTCTTATTAAAAAAAAATTTTCGTTCCTTAGGATATTAATTCGTTTCTGTTTTTGATTTTTCTCTTAAATACTATTTCTTTCTTTTCTTCTTTGTTTTTCTTATTCTTAACTTAACTAACATTAGAATTATTTTCATTTCGGTGCTTGAATTGGTTGGTTGGTAGGGGTACTCGCTTTTCCCACGTTGAGGTACTAACGCTCCCAATCCAGACACTTGTTGTAACAATTTTCCTCCGAACGGATACTAGAGGAATGCAGCGATCAGTTTTTGTTATAACCCCGTCTGACCTCAGCGAAGTTTTGTTGGCACTGCGTATATTTCGGTTATCGTTCTAAAGGCGTATTTATTTGCGTTTACTTTGATTAACACTTATCACAATTGCCGTTTACTTCACTTGATCAACTTTAAAACGCGGGGTCCCTGCTCGGGCGCCAATTAAACACAATCTTAGTTAGTCGCATAAAAAAATAAAGTTTTATTTGAGTTTATTTTATTGAGTGCACATTTAGAAATCCATCTTTTTTACTGGAAGACTTTGTGACTACTAGACTGAACTAAGATCGCGGAGTACTAACGAAGTGACAAGTTTGTACTAGGATTAAAGACTGAATTGTGTAGATCGATTATGTTTGAATGAAGCCTCTGATTTTGGGCGTCGATAGTGACAGCGACGCTTGTTGAGTCCAATGGTCCAACGCGAGCGTGGAATCTGCTTATCATGAAATGGATTTGGGCGACGTGACGACTGGTGCACCGAACATGATGCTTATTGCCGAATTGATTTATGGGATTGGGCGGCTTGCCGTCTGTTGCAAGGTTATCGGGTGACATTCTTGGCGGTGCCTTCTATGATCATGCCGATGCTCATTACGTCGATGCTCATTACGTCAGTGCTCATTATGATAACTCTTGAATGTTCTTTATGGGTGTGGTGTGAGTGTGATTGTGATGGTGAAGCATATCTGGTCTTAACTCCTCCCCTCTTAAGTGCGGACGTCCTCGGTCGCTACCACATATTGTACGGGTGTAACCGGCATTACTATTGGTGGAATGTTATCTTCTGGCCTGTGGTTGCATTTCTTCTTGATCACCCAGTATGTAATTGCTGCGATCGCTAAAATTGCTATGACGATCCAATAGGATGATGAAATTATGACATTGTCAGTCTGGATTTTTTCCAGGCTGTTCGTGTTGTTCAAGTGCAGTTCTCTGATCATCTCCAGAGATAGGGTTTCGCCTTGGTGCTGTTTGTCCGATAATAGTTGAAGTAATGGGGGTTGGACTTCTACTTCACGCTTTGCCTTCATGATGTACCACGAATCATCTATGTTGATTGTTGCATTCTGCGATTGAATTATAAAAGTTCCGTCCAAAGTAAGGTTTTCTCCATCGACATTGATGATACCCTTGAATTGGTTTAGCAAGATCGTGCCAGGAGCTACCTCCGAGTGTGATTTCACATGCTGATTGTTAGTTGTTTGGCAAGTTGGTTTTTTCCTGTGAAAATACGCTCCTATGCATTTGCTATTTTTTAAGTCAATCAAATCTTCCAGTTTACATAATATTTTGTTGTTTTGATTTTTACATTTGTTCTTATTAGCTAAACCGAAATATTGTTTATTACATTTTAATATGTGATTATAATCTATTTTTTCGATTGTTTTTCCATATTTTATGGGTAATGCCATGATTTTTATACCCTTGCAGAGAGTATTATAAAATTGGTCAGATGTTTGTAACGCACAGAAGGAGACGTTTCCAACCCCATAAAGTATATATATTCTTGATCAGCATGAGAAGCTGAGTCGATATAGCCATGTCCGTCTGTCCGTCTGTCCGTCGGTGCGTACGCGTTTTACTCAGCCATCTTAAGAGCTATCGGGATGAAATTTTTTTTGGGAGCTTATTTTTACCCGGGTGAGATAAAGTATGAAAATCATCGAGATCGGACTACTATATCATATAGCTCTAGAACAAACATTTTTGCAAAAATTGGAGTATCCCCATGAAATATAATAGAATTTGACATAAAATCTCAGATCCCAAAATTTGAATTTGATCGGATAAATAGAACACAAGTTACAGTCAATACAAATCGGTTCTACGTCATCAGCAAATCAAACAGAGCACATGCATACACACACACAGACGTAGCGCTACACGTATGTATGTATGTGTATGCGTGTTGTGATTTGCTTAAGGAATGATGGAAGAAAAATTTGGAGTAAAAAGAGAAATAATTTGAATGTTTTGTTTGTGTGTTGATGAATTGAGTTGCAGGGAAAGAAATTTCAAAATGTAAAAATATTATTGCCAAGGACTGCAAGGGTATATAAACTTCGGCATTGACGAAGTTAGCTGCTTTGATATTTTTACATTGTTCTTTAATCACCCTAGGTATGCTGACAATATAAAGGAGAGCTCTGCCATCCGAAGCAACACTTACTTCGCCAAATTCTATGAGCTCTTCGATATTTACAAATGTTAGGCTTTCTTCAGCATATGTTTCGATAATGTTTATTTCTGCTGGTGATAAGATCAAAGAATTTATTGTGTTGGCTTTAGCCCAATCTATTGCGTAAATTATATTTGTAATTTCTTCTCTTAAGAGACTCAGTTTAAATTTTGTTACTTCTATTTCTTTTAGTTTTTCGTCTGTTTCTGGTTTACTTTTATGTAATAGAGTGTTAGTTATTTTAATTAAATCGTTTATCTTATTTTCTACTAGTTTATTGATTACTTGTTTGTTATTATTTTTAGGCTGTTCATTAATTTTGTCGATTACAATTTTGTGGTCCTGGTGATCTGGGGTACCCGCGAGCCACTTCCACGCTGTTCCAAGTATGTCAAGAGAGCGTTTAGCTCTGAACTTTATAGGCTTTAATCTTTTGATTTCATTTTCGATTCGGGTTATTTCGTAAATAAGGAAGGGGTAATTCGGGTTTGTTTTATTTGAATTTCGTACAACCTCCTTTAACACCGACAATGCCTGTTGATATTTTTCTACTTCAACAACGTGTATAATTTTGAACGTGGCATTCTGCCTCGCTGCCATCCCAGTTTCCAGCATTACTACTCTTGATTTTGAGTAGTCCAGGATAGTCGTATGTCCCCAACAGACTGGTATCAATATTAACCTGTCAAAGATGGATATTGGTCAGTATTTCAACTGGTTCTTATGTACTATCCTGCCTGACATTGTTTTAACTTTTGTATTCAAATCTTCAGCTACTTTTTCCTTTTTATATCTTGGTGTTAATTTAGAACCCAATCTCTTATTGATTTTGACATAAATTGTTTCTCCTGGGTCATAAATTTTTATGGGTTCTTTGTTTTTGTTATGGTATTGTAAATCTGCAAATTGTTTGTCTGAAATTCTCTTTGACGTTTTTTCTCTGTGGATAGTCTTATTGTATTCATCTACTGCTCTGAATATTAGGTCTTCAAATTCTAATTCCGGATGCTCAATCTTTAGGCAGCTCATTAATTCCGTGAATGTGGAATGGAATCTTTCTACCTGACCATTGCTAGACGAAGTATACGGTGGGGTTGTGTGTACATTTATACCCAGTTGATCGTTCAAAAGAAATTTTATCGAAGCGGAATTTAACGATTTTTCATTGTCCATTACTACTATTTTAGTCGCGCCAAAGGCTACCAATAACTCGCGTAGTGGTACCTTTAAATTTTCCGCTGCTTTTGAATTCACTAACTTTATTTGTGCGTATTTTGAAAATTTGTCTATTGCCGTTAAAATGGTTTTGTTCTGAGTCGAGTAAAGGTCTATGTGGATTATTTCTCCTGGATAACTTGGTATGGGTGGTGATTGAATCTCTTGATTTGGGGGGTGCCTTTGGTATTTAGAAAGTTTGCATGTTTGGCATGCTTTCACTATTGCTTCTATTTTTTTCTCATTCCTGGAAAAAAAAACTTTAGATAAAATTTCTTTTTGTTTTCTATTGCATTTCTATGGGCTACAGTATGTTCTTTGGTTATGATTTCCTGCTGCTCGCTATTCTCATGGACATCCGTAGTTTGGATCTGCGTAAACCTAGCTTTATAATTCCTAAAACGTTCTGGAAATATCAGCTGAATTTTTCCTATGATACTTTCTGAAGTGAAAATACCATTCACTATCCTGGGATCTAATTTTGCTTTTAGGATTTCTACGAGATCAATTTCTGAATAGTTTCTTCGAACTACCGTATGTCTGTGATAGGTGGGGAATGGTAACTCGAATATCGTGTTTTCGTTTTCGCCTGTGAGGAGTATTAACTGATTCTTGAATACATTGATAGGGATGTCCATAGTAGGTATTAGTTCGTGCCCTGAGCTTTCGTCACTATGCATAGTAGCTGCTGACGTACTACTGGCATTTATGCTGGTAGGATTTCTCGAAAGTGCGTCTGCTACTACATTTGAGCTACCCGGTTTATACTTCAACTCGTAGTTGTATTCTTCTAGGTAACTCTTCCATTTTTTTAGTTTCGTGTTGTTGTTTTTAGGACTAAGCGCATAGGTAAGCGGTTGATGGTCTGTATAAATGATCACTTTTGATTTCCCATAAAGGTACATCCTCAGTTTTTCTAAGGCCCATACTATGGCCAGCATTTCCCTTTCATTCGTAGCGTAATTTTATTCTGTCTTAGATAATGCTCTGGATATGAATGCGATTGGTCTACCATTTTGTTCTAGTGAGGCACCTATCGCTATATTTGAGGCATCTGTGGTCAGATGAAATTCTTTATTAAAATCGGGGTATGCTAGTAATACATCCTGTGAAACTAGTGCATTCTTAACTTTTCCAAAAGAGTCCAACTCTTCCTTGCCAAAACGAATTTCGATCTTGTTGGAGACATTCTTTTTCGTTCTGCCGTGCTCGCCACGCAGTAGATTTGTAAGGGGTCTTGCTAGCTTCGCGAAATCCTTAATAAACCGCCTATAATAACTAGCTAAACCAAGGAAGGATCTTAGTTGCTTCAAGTTTTTTAGTGTAGGGAAATTTTTTATAGCCTGTACTTTTTCTGGGTTGGTTTTAACACCTTCGCTTGATATTACTACTCCTAGGAAATCAACGCTATGTTTTAAAAATTTACACTTGTCGACTTGCACTTTCATATTTGCTTCTGCTAAGGTAGAGAATACCTTGGCCAGATGGCTAAAATGTTCCTCCTCTATTTTGCTGAATATTATGATGTCGTCGATGTAGACATAGCATATTTTCCCTATATGTTTTCTTAAAATATCGTCAAGGGCTCTTTGGAATATAGCTGGGGAATTTTTTAACCCGAAAGGGAGTCTGGTGAATTCATATTTTCCTCCGTTTATAAAGAATGCTGATTTTTCGATGTCGGATTCCTTTGAAGGGATCTGATGAAATCCGCTCTTTAAGTCAAGGACGGAGAAGTATTTGTTGTTGCCCAATTGAGCAATCATTTCTCCAATTTCTGGGATAGGGTATTTATCCGAGATGGTGACTGAATTTAATTTTCTGTAGTCGATGACCATCCTATATTTCTTTTTTCCCGAACTGTCGCTTTTGTTTTGGGACGATCCATACAGGAGACTACTACTACTTCCTTCAAGGAGGCTGGGTACGGGTAGTGTTTTGAGTAGACTGGAGTGTCGACGATGTTCGAATTTCACCTTGGACATTGGTAGCATAAGTCAGCTTCATATCCGGACTTGCAAATAACGATTTGTATTCCTCTTGAAGTGCTTCTAGCTTTAACTTTAGATGACCCGATAATTGATCTGAGTTGATCGTGTGGACCTGCTGAGCTCGCATCTGTCTCACTTTAACAACATGAGAGTTGTTGACTTGTAACAAATCTTTTCCTACATCTATAATGGCATTTAATTCTTTTAGTGTGTCATTGCCTAGGATTCCATAAAACGATTTTAAATTTGGGAGTAGAAAAAAAATTATAGGTTTGTTGAGTTCATTGAAAAGGCCCAGGTGGACATGCTCCGTAATCAGGATGCGTCCACTTACAGTATTCGCGTAGAATTTACGCTCATTTGGCTTTATGTTCTTGGCTATTTCGGGTTGGATATAGTTTTTATTTGAACCGGTGTCTATTAAAAAATTGTATACTGTTCCGTCTTTGTCCCGGACTACAAAGTACGGCAAAGAGGAACACTTCATCCTAAAAAATTAACCGTGTCCTCGATTTGTGGGTAAGGATCCTGTACTGTAGGTTGTGGTGTCTCTCTATCTTGCGGACTTAATTCGGACATACCACCTTGAGTGGTGGGGTACTCTTGTTGTTGTTCATACTCCGAAAATTGTGAGTATGGGACTGTTTGAAAATAGTCTTCCTGTTCTTGGTATTCGGACAACTGAGCTTCGGTTACATTGACTTGAAAGTCTTCTGGTGGTGGGGCACTGTATTGCCCGTCTTGTACCTCGGCTCCAATGTGAAACTGTCTTTGGACTTTGTTTGGGAGATTCGTATTAAACGGATTTACTCTCTTTAATAAAACTGGTTGTGTAGGATTTATGTTTGGCCTATTCATGTAGTTCACGTTCTTGGTCATTATAGAGCCGTCCACATCCATTGGTGTAGGCTTGGGTTGAGGCTTTGGGGCGAGAGGTCTAGGTGGTGCGTCAAAGAAGGTTTGGTTACTGTTACGGAAAGGGATATTTTGGGGAATACTATGGTTTTGTGGAAAATTATTTTGGGGTATGAAAGTATTTTGAGTCTGTCTGGGGTTGTACCAGTTCATGTTGTTGTGTGGTTTAGGGGGAAGTATTGTGTGCTAGATTTGGACGAGGGTGCTGATAACCTGAGCCGATCGAGTTTTTAGTGTGTTTATTGGTTAAGTCTTCTATCATCTGCAACGCATGTTTCAAGTTAAGTGGTTGCGCTAGACTTATTCTATCTGATAGATCACCGTTCAGGCCCCTAATAAAAGTATCTAGGGCTCTGTCCCTTATCTGTTTTGACAAGATTGCCATGACCTCGGGACCGTGTCCCATGTTTTTCATTTGGCTGATGATTAAGGACATTTGATGGTTCACTGCTCACTGGTTCACTGGTTCATGGATAGTGCTATTCCTCTGACTCATGGAGAACAACTGATATTCTAGTGTGCTCAGATCTCGTCTGTCTGAATATTCCTCTAGAAGGCATTTCGAGATTGCCTCCCAATGTAACGCGGTATCATTCACCTTTAGTACTATGTTCGCATGTCCTGTGATTTTGTCTCTGACCGTTAGTAAAATCGCGAAATATTTTGGCGTTCCTTGCAAAGGAGCAAAGGCACCCATTACACGCGAGGTTGAAGAGAACCAAGTTGTAAATTCTGCTGGATTACCAGAGAATTCTTTGAGGCCTTTCACTAGGCCTGGAACTTTATCTACCTCATTCCAAGTATCTTGCATATTTAGAGTTAAGTCTCTGTATTCTGAGGTTGCTGGCTGGGCCAGTTTTATCTGTTCGATGTAAGACCCCATTCTAGCTGCTAAAAGACTATCAATGGCTGCATCTAAACCTTGTATGGATATAGCCTCTATACTTCTATTCGCGGCAGCTGAGGTTGACGCACTCTGCGACTCTGTCGTAGGGCGACCTCCTGGCTGAAGGACTGCGGCTTTACCCAACTGTCGTTATCAGGCATTTTCGATTTCAAAAGGGGTTAATTCACTTCAAAAAAACAAACGCTTGCACTACGCGTCAAATAATTATTCGAAAGACAGAAAATTTGTTCGCGACGCGATACCGTTTAGAGAAAAAATTTTGAATGGAAATGGCTTTTGGTTTAAAATTTTGTTAGTAGAGGTAATTATTATAAATGTTAGTTAGTTTTTTCGTTTCTTATGATGCTAATTCGTTTCTTGCTAAAAAAAAATGTTCGTTCCTTAGGATATTAATTCGTTTCTGTTTTTGATTTTTCTCTTAAATACTATTTCTTTCTTTTCTTCTTGGTTTTTCTTATTCTTAACTTAACTAACATTAGAATTATTTTCATTTCGGTGCTTGTATTGGTTGGTTGGTAGGGGTACTCGCTTTTCCCACGTTGAGGTACTAACGCTCCGAATCCAGACACTTGTTGTAACAATTTTCCTCCGAACGGATACTAGAGGAATGCAGCAATCAATTTTTGTTATAACCCCGTCTGACCTCAGCGAAGTTTTGTTGGCACTGCGTATATTTCGGTTATCGTTCTAAAGGCGTATTTATTTGCGTTTACTTTGATTAACACTTATCACAATTGCCGTTTACTTCACTTGATCAACTTCTAAACGCGGGGTCCCTGCTCGGGCGCCAATTAAATACAATCTTATTTAGTCGCATAAAAAAATAAAGTTTTATTTGAGTTTATTTTATTGAGTGCACATTTAGAAATCTATCTTTTTTACTGGAAGACTTTGTGACTACTAGACTGAACTAAGATCGCGGAGTTCTAACGAAGTGACAAGTTTGTACTAGGATTAAAGACTGAATTGTGTAGATCGATTATGTTTGAATGAAGCCTCTGATTTTGGTCGTCGACTGTGACAGCGACGCTTTTTGAGTCCAATGGTCCAACGACTCAAAATGGCAGCGGTATTACGGATCCAGCAGCTTGTATAGCTATGATGTAACGGATGGCCGCTATAAGACTCAAAATGGCGCTTGGAGAATGGTTCCAGCAGCTTCTACAGCTGTTATATAAAAAATGGCGGCTATAAGAACGAAAATGGTGGCTGTATTATGGTTCCAGCAGCTTGTATAGCTGTTATAGAAACTATGGCGGTAGTAGAACGGTTCCATCAGCTGGTATAGCTGTTATATAAAGGATGGCGGCTATAAGAAGCAAAATAGCGGCTGTAGAAAGGTTTCAGCCGCTTTTATAACTGTAATATAAAGAATGGCGGCTTTGAGACTCAAAATGGCGGCAGTAGAACGGTTCCAGCAACTCGTGTAGCTGTTATAGAAATGATGGCGGCTATACGACCCAAATGGCGACAGTATTACGGATCCAGCAGCTTGTATAGCTATGACGGATGACGGCTATAAGACTCAAAATGGCGGTTGTAGAATGTTTCCAGCAGCTTGTATAGCTGTTATAGAAACGATGGCGGCTATACGTCTCAAAATGGCGGCAGTATCAACGTTCCAGTAGCTTGTATAGCTATGATGTAAAGGATTGCGGCTATAAGACTCAAAATGGCGGCAGTATTACGGTTCCAGCAGTTTCGATAGCTGTTATGTAAAAAATGGCGGCCATAAGTCTCAAAATGGCGGCTGTATTATGGTTCCACCAGCTTGTTTAAATATTATATAAAGGATAACGGCTATAAGACTCAAAATGGCGACTGTAGAATTGTTCCAGCAGCTTCTACAGCTGTTATATAAGGGATAACGGATATAAGACTCAAAATGGCGGGTGTAGAATGGTTCCAGCAGCTTCTACAGCTGTTATATAAAAAATGGCGGCTATAAGAACGAAAATGGCGGCTATAATAACGAAAATGGCGGCTGTATTATGGTTCTAGCAGCTTGTGTAGCTGTTATAGAAACGATGGCGGCTAAACGACTCAAAATGGCGGCAGTATTACTGATCCAGCAGCCTGTATAGCTATGATGTAAAGAATGGCGGCTATAAGACTCAAAATGGCGGTTGTAGAATGGTTCCAGCAGCTTGTATAGCTGTTATAGAAACGATGGCGGCTATACGACTCAAAATGGCGGCAGTATTACGGATCCAGCAGCTTGTATAGCTATTGTTATTTGTTTTAGATTATTGGATTTTCTACCACTGTATTTACATTAACATGTTCTAAAAGGTTCTGTTACATGGCTCACGAAGTGCTTCTAACTCATGAGACCGAAATATAATAATGACTTCTTACTGGAATTAGAAGAGGAGAAGACTTATTTTTCCCTACTCCACTCCACATGCTATTGAGTTTTGTACCATCTGCAACTGGGCAGATCAAACATTGGCGACCGTGACAGGACCTTGCACTTCGCAAGTCCCAACATAAAACCTTAAAAACTATATAAAGTCGTTTATTCGTTAATTATATTGCATTCACCGTTACATCACCTTGGACAGTCATCATTGGACTTTTCAGCTTACATCATCATCTTGGAAATTCATCATTGGACTTCTTGATTATTACATAATCATCTTGGATAGTCGTCATCGGACTTCTTCATCATTGGCCTTGGCGAGATATATCATCGTGGGAATTTACATTGGAGCCCTATCATAATCTAAGTCAACTTGAGTGTGAAAATTTACATTATCAATTTCCACTCAAATTTTGACTCAATTGCCACTCATTAGCGATCGTAAAGCTTTCACATGCTTTACACTCACATGTAAAACACTCGTAAGCTTTAACACGTGCTGAATATAAAGCACAGCGGAGTAAGTACTCAAACTGTCATATAGAGAATCGATCTACATATCAAAGCTCACTTATTAGGCTCTTGAGTGAAACTTAATGCATTTGAGTGTTTTTTTTTAAAACTAGAACTCGTTTAGCTCTCGTTTAATTCATTTCTAACTTGCTACATTTCTTTCGTTAAGGGCACAAAATGTCTCCACCAGTTGAAACGCAGCTTCTACCTCTTAGACAACAACGTAATCAACTGCAATCTAATATTAAGAGCTAGAATCGATCTTGAAAATGACCCTATTATATTGGATTGTCAGTCTCAAATTGTTGAGTCGTGTTTTTAACAGGCAATACAAGTTCTAACCAATATTGAGAAGCTAGATCCAGCAGACGCGAATCGGGCAGAGATAGAAAATCTTTTTATAGAAACAAAGACGATCATATTACGGCGCATCGGCGCAAGTAAGAAAGAAAAACCAGAAGAACTTAGTTTCTTTAATTCATCGACTTATCATGGTGGACATCATAATCGGCTTCCATCCCTCAAATTACCTAAATTCGACGGCAAATATGGGGAATTCAAAAAATTTATTACTTCTTTTACAAATATGGTACATGAAGACAACTCATTGTCCAATGTGGACAAATTTAACTAACTTTAACTTAATTTAACTTAACTATCTGATAAGTTGTCTATCTGGCCAAGCTCTGGATACGGTTTCAGCTCTCCGCGGTTCATTGTTGTCTCTTGGGTCTGAAGCTGATGAATTAAACGCAGTACTTATTCATATTGTCATGTCAAAAATAGATCTTGAATCCAAACAAGCATACGATCGGGTTCAAGAATACGATGAATTGCCAGACTGGGCCGACTGTTATCAAATTCTCAGTCGACACTGTCAGTATTTGGAAGGGTATTTGCGAAACCGACAAGAGGAAAGACCCGTCAGAGACAAAATTTATAGTTCATTCATTCACGTTTTACGAGTTTTCAACCGAGTTCCTATCAACCGCAATAATACGATTAATGCGACAAAAAGCATTTCAGTAGAAGAATTTAAATTGGCTTTTAATTATATAATCTCTTCCATTCAGAGTGAGGTGTATGCGAAAGAACTAAAGGACTTACAAGCAGGACGAAGTTTGAAGCCGGAACTTTAAAAATTAAATCCATTCATCTCAAAATAACAGATAGGTTCTCAAAATATTCGACTTATCCGTGTTGGAGGCCGTCACTTATAAATATATTGAAGATTTACACTTGCGAAACCTTCACGCGGGAGCTAAGGTTCTGATAGCGATTCTGCGCCTAACAGTATGGATTGTAAATGCTCGCGACCTGGTCCGAAAGGTTGTTCGAAGTTGCACACATTGCTATCATTACAAACCAGTATTAATGCGACAATTCACGGGTAACGCCCGTTTCTGATATGCGGAGGAGACCTATGTGGACCATACCTTACTTCGTACCGCATTCGAAGCAAAGTTCCTTACATAACATATTTGGCCATATTTGTTTGCTTTTCTTCAAAAGCTATTCATACAGAACTAATCTCAGACTTATCTGCTAATAATTTTATTCTTTGTTTGAAGCGATTCATCGGACGACGTGGTATACCCAAAACGATTTATTGTGACAATGCCACCAACTTTGTCGGAGCATGTTCGCAACTTGAAGGCTTCAAACGGCAATTCTGTTCAGAACTCAATGCAAAAAATCTGGAGGAATTTAGCCGAAACGCCGACTTTGAATTCATCTTCATTCCACCGCGTGCTCCCCAATTTGGAGGCTTATGGGAAGCCGCAGTAAAGTCAATGAAGACTCTGCTCATCAATAATTTGACCTCTTCTCATTTGACGTATAAAGAGCTTCAATCGATTTCAATTGAAGTGGATATATTGGGATATTGAATTCCCGTCCAATATCCATTCACAGCGATGATCCCAATGACGGAGAGGCCCTGACGCCAGGCCACTTATTGATCGGATGTTCACTGCAAGCGATCCCTGACCCGGTAGTAAATGACTCAAAACTTTCTTATCTATCCCGTTGGCAAAGGGTGACCTATCTCAAGCAACGCTTTTGGGAACTCTGGAAGCGCGACTATGTCCATTAATTACAAGAACGCTCTAAGTGGTTGCATCCCGAAAACAACATAGCAAGGGATCAATTAGTTCCCATCCCTGATGCTGGATTACTGGTCGTGTGGTCGAAGCCATACTTGGTGCAGATGGAAGGGTCAGAGTAGCCGATGTTCGCACCAAGAAAGGAATTATTCGTCGCCCAAACTGCAAACTTGCTGCATTGCCTTTAAGAGATTACGTTTATGTAAATTGAAGGAGTCACACTTCAACCTTCAATGGGGGAGTATCTTGGAGGAGCCGTCATCGTTAAAATAGATTTGTATATCTTAAAATTTCTTATAATATTTGTTTAAGATTATTGGAATTTCTACCACTGTAATTACATTAACATGTTCTAAAAGCTTCTGTTACATGGCTCATGAAGAGCTTCTAACTCATGAGACCGAAATATAAAAATGACTTCTTACTGGAATTCGAAGAGGAGAAGACTTATTTTTCCCGACTCCACTCCACATGCTATTGAGTTTTGTACCATCTGCAACTGGACAGATGAAACAGCTGTTATATAAAGGATGGCGGCTATAAGAACGAAAATGGTGGCTGTATTATGGTTCCAGCAGCTTGTATAGCTGTTATAGAAACGATGGCGGCTCAAAATGGCGGCAGTATTACGGAGCCAGCAGCTTGTATAGCTATGATGTAAAAGATGGAGGCTATAAGACTCAAAATATCGGTTGTAGAACGGTTCCAGCAGCTTCTATAGCTGTTATGTAAAAAATGGCGGCCATAAGACTCAAAATGGCTGATGTATTATGGTTCCAGCAGGTTGTATAGCTGTTATAAAAAGGATGGCGGCTATAAGTCTCAAAATGGCGGCAGTAGTACTGTTAAACCAGCTTGTATAGATGTTATATAAAGGATAACGGCTATAAGACTCAGGCTGTAGAATGTTTCCAGCAGCTTCTACAGCGGCGACTATAAGACTCAAAATTGCGGTATAAGACTCAGGCTGTAAAATGTGTTCAGCAGCTTCTACAGCTGTTATATATAAGACGGCGACTATAAGACTCAAAATTGCGGTAGTAGAACGGTTCCATCAGCTGGTATAGCTGTTATATAAAGGATGGCACCAGCTTGTTAAGCTCTTATATAAAAGATGGCGGCTATAAGACTCAAAATGGCGTCTGTGAAATGGTCCCAGCAGCTTGTATAGATGTCATATAAAGTATGGTGGCTATAAGAGTTGAAATGGAGGCCCGATTATGGTTCCATCATCTTGTATAGCTGTTATGTAAAGGATGGCGGCTATAAGGCTGAAAATGCGGAAGTATTACGGTTCCAGCAGCTTCGATAGCTGTTAAAAAAAAATGGCTGCCATAAGACTCAAAATGGCGGCTGTATTATGGCGGCTATAAGACTCAAAATGCCGGCTGTATTATGGATCCAGCAGCTTCTATAGCCGTTATATAAAGGATGGCGGCAATGAGACTCAAAATGGCGTCAGTAGAACGGTTCCAGCAGCTTGTATACCTGTTATATAAAGGATGGCGACTATAATACTCAAAATGGCGGTTGTAGAATGGGTCCAGCAGCTTGTATATCTGTTGTAGAAACGATGGCGGCTATACGACTCAACATGGCGGCAGTATTACGGATCCACCAGCTTGTATAGCTATGATGTAAAGGAAGGCGGCTATAAGACTCAAAATGGCGTCAGTAGAACGGTTCCAGCAGCTTGTATACCTGTTATATAAAGGATGGCGACTATAATACTTAAAATGGCGGTTGTAGAATGGGTCCAGCAGCTTGTATAGCTGTTGTAGAAACGATGGCGGCTATAAGACTCAAAATGGCGGCAGTATTACGCTTCCAGAACCTTCGATAGCTGTTGTATAAGAAATGGCATCTATAAGACTCAAAATGGCGTCTGTGAAATGGTCCCAGCAGCTTCTACAGCTGTTATATAAAAGATGGCGGCTATAAGACTCAAAATAGCGGCAAAAGAACGGTTCCAGCAGCTTGTATAGCTGTTATATACAGAAAGGCGGCTATAAGAACAAAAATGGAGGCTGTATTTTGGTTCTAGCAGGTTGTGTAGTACGACTCAAAATGGCGGCAGTATTACGGATCCAGCAGCTGGTATAGCTATGATGTAGAAGATGGCGGCTATAAGACTCAAAATGGCGGTTGTAGACTGGGTCCAGCAGCTTGTATACCTGTTATATAAAGGATGGCACCAGCTTGTTAAGCTCTTATATAAAAGATGGCGGCTATAAGACTCAAAATGGCGTCTGTGAAATGGTCCCAGCAGCTTGTATAGCTGTTATGTAAAGGATGGCGGCTATAATATCAAAATGGCGGTTTTAGAATGGTTCCAGCAGTTTGTATAGCTGTTATAGAAAAAATGGCGGCCATAAGACTTAAAATGGCGGCTGTATTATGGTTCCAGAAGGTTGTATAGCTGTTATAAAAAGGATGGCGGCTATAAGACTCAAAATGGCGGTTGTAGAATGGTACCAGCAGTTTGTATAGCTGTTATATAAAGAAAGGCGGCTATAAGACTCAAAATGTCGCTTGTAGAATGGTTCCAGCAGCTCATATAGCTGTTATAGAAACAATGGCGGCAGTGAGACTCAAAATGGCGTCAGTGGAACGGTTCCAGCAGCTACTATAACTGTTATATAAAGGATGGCGGCTATAATATCAAAATGGCGGTTTTAGAATGGTTCCAGCAGTTTGTATAGCTGTTATAGAAAAAATGGCGGCCATAAGACTTAAAATGGCGGCTGCATTATGGTTCCAGAAGGTTGTATAGCTGTTATAAAAAGGATGGCGGCTATAAGGCTGAAAATGCGGAAGTATTACGGTTCCAGCAGCGTCGATAGCTGTTAGAAAAAAATGGCTGCCATAAGACTCAAAATGGCGGCTGTATTATGGCGGCTATAAGACTCAAAATGCCGGCCGTATTTCGGATCCAGCAGCTTGTATAGCTATCATGTAAAGGATGGCGGCTATGAGACTCAAAATGGCGGTTGTAGAATGGTTCCAGCAGCTTGATAAGCTGTTATATAAAGGATGGCACCAGCTTGTTAAGCTCTTATATAAAAGATGGCGGCTATAAGACTCAAAATGGTGTCTGCGAAATGGTCCCAGCAGCTTGTATAGCTGTTATATAAAGGATGGTGACTCAAAGTGGCGGCTGTATTATGGTTCCAGCAGGTTGTATAGCTGTTATAAAAAGGACGGCGGCTATAAGTCTCAAAATGGCGGCATTAGTACGGTTAAACCAGCTTCTATAGATGTTATATAAAGGATAACGGCTATAGGACTCAAAATGGCGGCTGTAGAATGGTTCCAGCATCTTCTACAGCTGTTATATAAAAAATGGATCAAAACGGATGCTGTATTATAGTTCCATCAGCTTATATAGCTGTTATGTAAAGGATGACGGCCATAAGACTCAAAATGGCGTCTGTATTATGGTTCCAGCAGCTTGTATATCTGATATACAAAGGATGACGGATATAAGATTCAAAATGGCGGTTGTAGAATGGTTCCAGCAGCTTGTATAGCTGTTATGTAAAGGATGGCACCAGATTGTTAAGCTCTTACATAAAAGATGGCGGCTATAAGACTCAAAATGGCGTCTGTGAAATGGTCCCAGCAGCTTGTATAGCTGTTATGTAAAGGATGGTGGCTATAAGAGTCAAAATGGAGGCCCAATTATGGTTCCATCAACTTGTATAGCTGTTATGTAAAGGATAGCGGCTATAAGACTCAAAATGGCGGCAGTATTACGCTTCCAGAACCTTCGATAGCTGTTGTGTAAGAAATGGCGGACATAAGACTCAAAATGGCGGCTATATTATGGTTCTAGCAGGTTGTATAGCTGTTATAAAAAGGATGGTGGCTATAAGAGTCAAAATGGAGGCCCAACTATGGTTCCATCAACTTGTATAGCTTTTATGTGAAGGATAGCGGCTATAAGACACAAAATCGCGGCAGTATTACGGTTCCAGCACCTTCGATAGATGTTGTGTAAGAAATGGCGTCTATAAGACTCAAAATGGCGTCTGTGAAATGGTCCCAGCAGCTTGTATAGCTGTTATATAAAGGATGGTGGCTATAAGACTCAAAATGGAGGCCCAATTATGGTTCCATCAACTTGTATAGCTGTTATGTAAAGGATGACGGCCATAAGACTCAAAATGGCGGCTGTATTATGGTTCCAGCAGCTTGTATATATGATATACAAAGGATGACGGATATAAGACTCCAAATGGCGATTGTAGAATGTTTCCAGCAGCTTCTACAGCTGTTATATAAAAGATGGCGGCTATAAGACTCAAAATAGCGGCAAAAGAACGGTTCCAGCAGCTTGTATAGCTGTTATATACAGAAAGGCGGCTATAAGAACAAAAATGGAGGCTGTATTTTGGTTCTAGCAGGTTGTGTAGTACGACTCAAAATGGCGGCAGTAATACGGATCCAGCAGCTGGTATAGCTATGATGTAGAAGATGGCGGCTATAAGACTCAAAATGGCGGTTGTAGACTGGGTCCAGTAGCTTGTATACCTGTTATATAAAGGATGGCACCAGCTTGTTAAGCTCTTATATAAAAGATGGCGGCTATAAGACTCAAAATGGCGTCTGTGAAATGATCCCAGCAGCTTGTATAGCTGTTATATAAAGGATGGTGGCTATAAGAGTCAAAATGGAGGCCCAATTATGGTTCCATCAACTTGTATAGCTGTTATGCAAAGGATAGCGGCTATAAGACTCAAAATGGCGGTTGTAGAATGGTACCAGCAGTTTGTATAGCTGTTATATAAAGAAAGGCGGCTATAAGACTCAAAATGTCGCTTGTAGAATGGTTTCAGCAGCTCATATAGCTGTTATAGAAACAATGGCGGCAGTGAGACTCAAAATGGCGTCAGTGGAACGGTTCCAGCAGCTAGTATACCTGTTATATAAAGGATGGCGGCTATAATATCAAAATGGCGGTTTTAGAATGGTTCCAGCAGTTTGTATAGCTGTTATAGAAAAGATGGCGGCTATACGACTCAAAATGGCGGCAGTATTACGGATCCAGCAGCTTGTATAGCTAGGAGGCCCGATTATGGCCGTTATGTAAAAAATGGCGGCCATAAGACTTAAAATGGCGGCTGTATTATGGTTCCAGAAGGTTGTATAGCTGTTATAAAAAGGATGGCGGCTATAAGTCTCAAAACGGCGGCAGTAGTACGGTTAAACCAGCTTGTATAGATGCTATATAGAGGATAACGGCGATAAGACTCAAAATGGCGGCTCTACAGTGGTTCCAGCAGCTTCTACAGCTGTTATATAAAAGATGGCGACTATAAGACTCAAAATTGCGGTAGTAGAACGGTTCCATCAGCTGGTATAACTGTTATTTAAAGGTTGGCGTCTATAAGAAGAATGAAGTAAGTAAGTCGTCTTGCCGACTTAGGTATACCATACACCAGTAAAACAAATATTTCAAATTTGTAATAACAAATAACGATTTTGATCAAATTTGGTATTTTGCTGAGTATTAGTATCAAATTTAAGTGTGCCAAATTTGATTCCACAAGGAAATTACGGGAGATAATCGAGTTTTTCAAAGTTCGGGGGCGGAAAGGGGCGTGGCAAAATCTTTATACCTACAAAATGTGCGCAATTACTAAGCAAATATACATACCAAATATGGGGTCTCTAGCTGCAATAGTTTTTGAGATAAACGTTTTTTTTTAATTGCGGGGGCGGAAAGGGGCGTGGCAAAAATTTGAAACAAACTCGATCACACTACATACTACACGAGCCTACATTCCAAATTTGGTGGCTCTATCTCTTATAGTCTCCGAGATCTAGGCGTTCATACGGACGGACAGACGGACGGACGGACAGACGGACAGACGGACAGACGGACGGACAGACGGACATGGCTAGATCGACTCGGCTGTTGATACTGATCAAGAATATATATACTTTATGGGGTCGGAAAAGCTTCCTTCTGCCTGTTACATACATTTTGGCGACTTTAATATACCATTTCACCCTATGGGTGTATGGTATAAAAATGGCGGCTGTAAAAAGGTTTCAGCAGCTTGTATAGCTGTTATATAAAATATGGATCAAAATGGAAGCTGTATTATGGTTCCATCAGCTTGTATAGCTATGATGTAAAGGACGGCGGCTATAAGACTCAAAATGGCGGCAGTATTACGGTTCCAGCAACTTCTATAGGTGTTATGTAAAGGATGACAACTATCAGACTCAAAATGGCGGCTGTATTATGGTTCCAGCAGCTTGTATAGCTGTTACATAAAGGATGGCGGCAATGAGACTTAAAATGGCGGCAGTATTACGGTTCCAGCAATTTTTATATGTGTTATATAAAGGATGGCGGCTATAAGACTCAAAATGGCGGTTGTAGAATTGTACCAGCAGTTTGTATAGCTGTTATATAAAGAATGGCGGCTCTAAAACTCAAAATGTCGCTTGTAGAATGGTTCCAGCAGCTCATATAGCTGTTATAGAAACGATGGCGGCTATTCGACTCAAAATGGCGGAGGTATTACGCATCCAGTAGCTTGTATAGCTATGATGTGAGAGATTGCCGCTATAAAACTCAAAATGGCGGCTGTAAAAAGGTTCCAGCAGCTTGTATAGCTGTCATAGAAACGATGGCGGCTATACGATCCAGCTATACAAGCTAGCTATGATGTAAAGGATGGCGGCAATGAGACTCAAAATGGCGGCAGTATTACGGATCCAGCAGCTTGTATACCTGTTATATAAAGGATGGCGCTTATAATACTCAATATGGCGGTTGTAGAATGGTTCCAGCAGCTTGTATAGCTGTTATATAAAGGATGGCGTCTATAAGAAGCGAAATGGCGGCTGTAGAAAGGTTTCAGCAATTGTATAACTGTTATATAAAATAAGACTCAAAATGGCGTCTGTATTATGGTTCCAGCAGCTTGTATAGGTGTTATGTAAAAGATGGCGGCCATAAGACTCAAAATGGCAGCAGTATTACGGTTCCAGCAATTTTTATATGTGTTATATAAAGGATGGCGGCTATAAGACTCAAAGTGGCGGTTGTAGAATTGTACCAGCAGTTTGTATAGCTGTTATATAAAGAATGGCGGCTCTAACACTCAAAATGTCGCTTGTAGAATGGTTCCAGCAGCTCATATAGCTGTTATAGAAACGATGGCGGCTATACGACTCAAAATGGCGGAGGTAGTACGCATCCAGTAGCTTGTATGGCTATGATGTGAGAGATGGCCGCTATAAAACTCAAAATGGCGGTTGTAGAAAGGGTCCAGCTGCTTGTATAGCTGTTATATAAAGGATGGCGGCTATAAGACTGAAAATTGCGATAGTAAAACGGTTCCATCATCTGGTATAGCTGGTATATAAAGGATGGCGGCTATAAGAAAAAAAATGGCGGCTGTAAAAAGGTTTCAGCAGCTTGTATAGCTGTTATATAAAATATGGCGGCTATAAGACTCAAAATGGCGGCAGTATTGAGGTTCCAGCAGCTTGTATAGCTGTTTTATAAAGGATGGCACCAGATTGTTAAGCGGCTATAAGACTCAAAATGCAGGCTGTATTATGGTTCCAGCAACTTCTGTAGGTGTTATGTAAAGGATGACGTCTATAAGACTCAAAATGGCGGCTGTATTATGGTTCCAGCAGCTTGTATAGCTGTTATGTAAAAGATGGCGGCTATAAGACTCAAAATGGCGGCAGTATCACGGTTCCAGCAATTTTTATGGGTGTTATATAAAGGATGGCGGCTATAAGACTCAAAATGGCGGTTGTAGAATTGTACCAGCAGTTTGTATAGCTGTTATATAAAGAATGGCGGCTCTAAGACTCAAAATGTCGCTTGTAGAATGGTTCCAGCAGCTCATATAGCTGTTATAGAAACGATGGCGGCTATACGACTCAAAATGGCTGAGGTATTACGCATCCAGTAGCTTGTATAGCTATGATGTGAGAGATTGCCGCTATAAAACTCAAAATGGCGGCTGTAAAAAGGTTCCAGCAGCTTGTATAGCTGTCATAGAAACGATGGCGGCTATACGATCCAGCTATACAAGCTTGCTATGATGTAAAGGATGGCGGCAATGAGACTCAAAATGGCGGCAGTATTACGGATCCAGCAGCTTGTATACCTGTTATATAAAGGATGGCGCTATAAAACTCAAAATGGCGGTTGTAGAAAGGGTCCAGCTGCTTGTATAGCTGTTATATAAAGGATGGCGGCTATAAGACTGAAAATTGCGATAGTAAAACGGTTCCATCATCTGGTATAGCTGGTATATAAAGGAGTGCGGCTATAAGAAAAAAAATGGCGGCTGTAAAAAGGTTTCAGCAGCTTGTATAGCTGTTATATAAAATACGGATCAAAATGGATGCTGTATTATGGTTCCATCAGCTTGCATAGCTGTTATGTAAAGGATGGCGACTATAAGATTCCAAATGGAGGCAGTATTATGGTAACAGCAGTTCCGATAGCTGTTATGTGAAAAATGGCGCCCATAAGACTCAAAATGGCGGCTGTATTATGGTTCCACCTGCTTGTATAGATGTTATATAAAGGATGGCGGCTATAAGACTCAAAATGGCGTCTGCGAAATGGTCCCAGCAGCTTGTATACCTGTTATATGTATAAAGGATGGCGGCTATAAGACTCAAAATGGCGTCTGTGAAATGGTCCCAGCAGCTTGTATACCTGTTATATAAAGGATGGTGGCTATAAGAGTCAAAATGGCGGCCCGATTATGGTTCCATGGTAACAGAAAAAAAATGGCGGCTGTAAAAAGGTTTCAGCAGCTTGTATAGCTGTTATATAAAATACGGATCAAAATGGATGCTGTATTATGGTTCCATCAGCTTGCATAGCTGTTATGTAAAGGATGGCGACTATAAGATTCCAAATGGAGGCAGTATTATGGTAACAGCAGTTCCGATAGCTGTTATGTGAAAAATGGCGGCCATAAGACTCAAAATGGCGGCTGTATTATGGTTCCACCTGCTTGTATAGATGTTATATAAAGGATGGCGGCTATAGGACTCAAAATGGCGTCTGTGAAATGGTCCCAGCAGCTTGTATACCTGTTATATAAAGGATGGTGGCTATAAGAGTCAAAATGGAGGCCCGATTATGGTTCCATCAATTTGTATAGCTGTTATGTAGAGGATAGCTGCTAAAAGACTCAAAATGGCGGCAGTATTGCGGTTCCAGCAGGTTGTATAGCTGTTATATAAAATATGGGGGCTATAAGACTCAAAATGGCGGCAGTATTGAGGTTCCAGCAGCTTGTATAGCTGTTTTATAAAGGATGGCACCAGATTGTTAAGCGGCTATAAGACTCAAAATGCAGGCTGTATTATGGTTCCAGCAACTTCTGTAGGTCTTATGTAAAGGATGACGTCTATAAGACTCAAAATGGCGGCTGTATTATGGTTCCAGCAGCTTGTATAGCTGTTATGTAAAAGATGGCGGCTATAAGACTCAAAATGGCGGCAGTATTACGGTTCCAGCAATTTTTATGGGTGTTATGTAAAGGATGGCGGCTATAAGACTCAAAATGGTGGTTGTGGAATTGTACCAGCAGCTTGTATAGCTGTTATATAAAGAATGGCGGCTCTAAGACTCAAAATGTCGCTTGTAGAATGGTTCCAGCAGCTCATATAGCTGTTATAGAAACGATGGCGGCTATACGACTCAAAATGGTGGAGGTATTGCGCATCCAGTAGCTTGTATAGCTATGATGTGAGAGATGGCCGCTATAAAACTCAAAATGGCGGTTGTAGAATGGGTCCAGCTGCTTGTATAGCTGTTATATAAAGGATGGCGGCTATAAGACTGAAAATTGCGATAGTAAAACGGTTCCATCATCTGGTATAGCTGTTATATAAAGGATGGCGGCTTTAAGAAGAAAAATGGCGGCTGTAAAAAGGTTTCAGCAGCTTGTATAGCTGTTATATAAAATATGGATCAAAATGGATGCTGTATTATGGTTCCATCAGCTTGTATAGCTGTTATGTAAAGGATGGCGACTATAAGATTCAAAATGGAGGCAGTATTATAGTTCCAGCAGTTCCGATAGCTGTTATGTGAAAAATGGCGGCCATAAGACTCAAAAGGGCGGCTGTATTATGGTTCCACCTGCTTGTATAGATGTTATATAAAGGATGGCGGCTATAAGACTCAAAATAGCGGCAAAAGAACGGTTTCAGCAGCTTGTATAGCTGTTATATAAAGAATGGCGGCTATAAGAACCAAAATGGCGGCAGTATTACGGTTCTAGCAACTTCTATAGGTGTTATGTAAGGGATGACGACTATCAGACTCAAAATGGCGGCTGTATTATGGTTCCAGCAGCTTGTAAAGCTGTTGTATAAAGGATGGCGGCAATGAGACTCAAAATAGCGGTAGTAGAACGGTTCCTGCAGCTTGTATACCCAATATATAAACGATGGCACCAGCTTGTTAAGCTCTTATATAGAAGATGGCGGATATAGGACTCAAAATGGCGTCTGTGAAATGGTCCCAGCAGTTTGTATAGCTGTTATATAAAGGATGGTGGCTATAAGAGTCAAAAAGGAGGCCCGATTATGGTTCCATCATCTTGTATAGCTGTTATGTAAAAAATGCCGGCCATAAGACTCAAAATGGCGGCTGTAGTTTGGTTCCAGCAGGTTGTATAGCTGTTATAAAAAGGATGGCGGCTATAAGTCTCAAAATGGCGGCAGTAGTACGGTTAAACCAGCTTGTATAGATGTTATGTAGAGGATAACGGTTATAAGACTCAAAATGGCGGCTGTAGAATGGTTCCAGCAGCTTCAACAGCTGTTATATAAAAGATGGCGACTATAAGACTCAAAATTGCGGTAAAAGAACGGTTCCATCAGCTGGTGTAACTGTTATATAAAGGTTGGCGGCTATAAGAAGAAAAATGAAGCAAGTAAGTCGTCTCGCCGACTTAGGTATACCATACACCAGTAAAACAAATATTTCAAATTTGTAATAACAAATGCATTTGCCAATTTAAAAAAAAATGTTGTTCACATGTTTTTTACAAGCATATCTTAGTATCTCGCTCACTCATGCATGTGAGCACCCTAGCGCCACCACCCGCCAACGCCCAACTCCGGCCTTATGGAAAAACGTTTATATGCATAAAAATTTATTTTTGGTCCGATTTTGGTCAAATTTGGTTTATGAAAATGGCGGTTGTAGAATGGTTCCAGCAGCTTGTATTTCTGTTATATAAAGGATGGCGGCTATAAGACTCAAAATGTCGTTTGTAGAATGGTTCCAGCAGCTTGTATAGCTGTTAAATAAAGGATGGTGACTCTAAGATTCAAAATGGAGGGCCGATTATGGTTCCATCAACTTGTATAGCTGTTATGTAAAAAATGGCGGCCATAAGACTCAAAATGGCGGCAGTATTACGGTTCCAGCAACTTCGATAGCTCTTGTGTAAAAAATGGCGGCCATAAGACTCAAAATGGCGGCAGTATTACGGTTCCAGCAACTTCGATAGCTCTTGTGTAAAAAATGGCGGCCATAAGACTCAAAATGGCGGCTGTATAGCTGGTTGTATAGCTGTTATAAAAAGGATGGCGGCTATAAGTCTCAAAATGGCGGCAGTAGAACGATTATACCAGCTTGTATAGATGTTATATAAAGGATAACGGCTATAAGACTCAAAATGGCGGCTGTAAAAAGGTTTCAGCAGCTTGTATAGCTGTTATATAAAATATGGATCAAAATGGTTATGGTTCCAGCAATTTCTATAGGTGTTATGTAAAGGATGACGGCTATAAGACTCAAAATGGCGGCAGTATTATGGTTCCATCATCTTGTATAGCTGTTATGTAAAAAATGCCGGCCATAAGACTCAAAATGGCGGCTGTAGTATGGTTCCAGCAGGTTCTATAGCTGTTATAAAAAGGATGGCGGCTATAAGTCTCAAAACGGCGGCAGTAGTACGTTTAAACCAGCTTGTATAGATGTTATATAGAGGATAACGGCTATAAGACTCAAAATGGCGGCTGTAGAATGGTTCCAGCAGCTTCTACAGCTGTTATATAAAAGATGGCGGCTATAAGACTCAAAATGCAGGCTGTATTATGGTTCCAGCAACTTCTATAGGTGTTATGTAAAGGATGACGGCTATAAGACTCAAAATGGCGGCTGTATTATGGTTCCAGCAGCTTGTATAGCTGTTATGTAAAAGATGGCGGCTATAAGACTCAAAATGGCGGCAGTATTACGGTTCCAGCAACTTCGATAGCTCTTGTGTAAAAAATGGCGGCCATAAGACTCAAAATGGCGGCTGTATAGCTGGTTGTATAGCTGTTATAAAAAGGATGGCTTGTATTCCTATGATGTAAAGGATGGCGGCTATTGAACTCAAAATGGCGGTTGTAGAATGGTTCCAGCAGCTTGTATTTCTGTTATATAAAGGATGGCGGCTATAAGACTCAAAATATAGTTAGTAGAAGGGTTCCAGCAGCTCATATAGCTGTTATAGAAACGATTGCGGCTATACGACTAAAAATATTACGGATCTATCAGCTTGAATAGCTATGATGAAAAGGATGGCTACTAAAAGACTCAAAATGGCGGTTGTAGAATAGTTCCAGCAGCTTGTATAACTGTTATATAAAGGATGGCACCAGATTGTTAAGCTCTTATATAAAAGATGGCAGCTATAAGACTCAAAATGGCGTCTGTGAAATGGTCCCAGCTGCTTGTATAGCTGTTATATAAAGGATGGTGGCTATAAGAGTCAAAATGGAGGCCCGATTATGGTTCCATCAACTTGTATAGCTGTTATGTAGAGGATAGCTGTTATAAGACTCAAAATGGCGGCAGTATAAGGGTTCCAGCACATTCGATATTTGATGTGTAAAAAATGGCGGCCATAATACTCAAAATGGCGGCTGTATTATGGTTCCAGCAGCTTTTATAGCTGTTATATAAAAAATGGCGCCTATAAGAACGAAAATGGCGGCAGTATTATGGTTCTAGCAGCTTGTACAGCTGTTATAGAAACGATGGCGGCTATACGACTCCAAATGTCGGCAGTATTACGGATCCAGCAGCTTGCATTGCTGTGATGTAAAGGATGGCGGGTATACAATGGTTCAAGCAGTTTCTATAGCTGTTGTATAAAAGATGGTGGCTATAAGACTCAAAATAGCGACAAAAGAACGGTTCCAGCAGCTTGTGTAGCTGTTATATAAAGGATGGCGTCTATAAGAACGAAAATGTCGGCTGTATTATGGTTCTAGCAGCTTGAGTAGCTGTTATAGAAACGATGGAGGCTATGAGACTCAAAATGGCGGCAGTATTACGTATCCAGCAGCTGGTATAGCTATGATGTAAAAGATGGCGGCTCAAAAACTAAAAATGGCGGTTGTAGAATGGTTCCAGCAGCTTGTATTTCTGTTATATAAAGGATGGCGGCTATAAGACTCAAAATGTCGTTTGTAGAATGGTTCCAGCAGTTTGTATAGCTGTTATATAAAGGATGGTGACTCTAAGAGTCAAAATGGAGGACCGATTATGGTTCCATCAACTTGTATAGCTGTTATGTAAAAAATGTAAAAAAGACTCAAAATGGCGGCAGTATTACGGTTCCAGCAACTTCGATAGCTCTTGTGTAAAAAATGGCGGCCATAAGACTCAAAATGGCGGCTGTATAGCTGGTTGTATAGCTGTTATAAAAAGGATGGCGGCTATAAGTCTCAAAATGGCGGCAGTAGAACGATTAAACCAGCTTGTATAGATGTTATATAAAGGATATCGGCTATAAGACTCAAAATGGCGGCTGTAAAAGGTTTCAGCAGCTTGTATAGCTGATATATAAAATATGGATCAATATGGATGCCGTCTTATGGTTCCAGCAATTTCTATAGGTGTTATGTAAAGGATGACGGCTATAAGACTCAAAATGGCGTCAGTTTTATGGTTCCAGCAGCTTGTATAGCTATGATGTAAAGGATGGCGGCTATAAGACTCAAAATGGCGGTTGTAGAATGGTACCAGCAGTTTGTACAGCTGTTATATAAAGGATGGTGACTCTAAGAGTCAAAATGGAGGCCCGACTATGATTCCATCAACTTGTATAGCTGTTATGTAAAAAATGGCGGCCATAAGACGCAAAGTGGCGGATGTATTATGGTTCCATCAGGTTGTATAGCTGTTATTAAAAGGATGGCGGCTATAAGTCTCAAAATGGCGGCAGTAACTCGGTTAAACCAGCTTGTACAGATGTTATATAGAGGATAACGGCTATAAGACTCAAAATGGCGGCTGTAAAAAGGTTTCAGCAGCTTGTATAGCTGTTATATAAAATATGGATCAAAATGGATGCTGTATTATGGTTCCAGCAATTTCTATAGGTGTTATGTAAAGGATGACGGCTATAAGTCTCAAAATGGCGGCAGTATTAAGGTTCCAGCAGCTTGTATAGCTATGATGTAAAGGATGGCGGCTATAAGACTCAAAATGGCGGTTGTAGAATGGTACCAGCAGTTTGTGTAGCTGTTATATAAAGAATGGTGGCTATAAGAGTCAAAATGTCGGCTGTAGAAAGGTTTCAGCAGCTTGTATAGCTGTTATATAAAATATGGCTCAAAATGGAGCCTGTATTATGGTTCCAGCAGCTCATATAGCTGTTATAAAAACAATGGCGGCGATACGACTTAAATTGGCGGCAGTATTATAGATTCAGCAGCTTGTATACCTGTTATATAAAGGATGGCGGCAATGAGACTCAAAATGGCGTCAGTAGAACGGTTCCAGCAGCTTGTATACCTGTTAAATAAAGGATGTGGCCTATAATACTCAAAATAGCGGTTATAGAATGGTTCCAGCACATTGTATAGCTGTTATATAAAGGATGGCACCAGCTGGTTAAGCTCTTATATAAAGGATATAAGACTCAAAATGGCGGTTGTAGAATGGTTCCAGCAGCTTTTATAGCTGTTATATTAAGGATGGCACCAGCTTGTTAAACTCTTACATAAAAGATGCCGGTTATAAGACTCAAAATGGAGGCAGTGTTATGGTTCCAGCAGTTCCGATAGCTGTTATGTAAAAAATGGCGGCCATAAGACTCAAAATGGCGGCCATAAGACTCAAAATGGCGGCCATAAGACTCAAAATGGCGGCTGTAGAATGTTTCCAGCAGCTTCTACAGCTGTTATATAAAAGATGGCGGCTATAAGACTCAAAATAGCGGCAAAAGAACGGTTTCAGAAGCTTGTATAGCTGTTATATAAAGAATGGCAGCTGTAAGAACGAAAATGGCGGCAGTATTACGGATCCAGCAGCTGGTATAGCTATAATGTAAAGGATGACGGCTATAAGACTCAAAATGGCGGTTGTAGAATGGTTTTAGCAGCTTTTATAGCTGTTATATAAAGAATGGCGGCTTTGAGACTCAAAATGGCGGCAGTAGATTGGTTCCAGCAGCTCGTGTAGCTGTTATAGAAACGATGACGACTCAAAATGGCGGCAGTATTACGGAGCCAGCAGCTTGTATTCCTATGATGTAAAGGATGGCGACTATAAAACTCAAAATGGCGGTTGTAGAATGGTTCCAGAAGCTTGTATTTCTGTTATAACGGGTGGTTATTTAAGCGTTTGCTTTTTAAAATTGAAATGAAACACACAAAATTTGAATATTATTGTTAAATTTTTATTTGAGATGACAAAACAATCTCTGCCAATTACTTTTTAAAAATGACTTTATGTAAATGTTGGCCGCGACTGCGTTTCAAGTGATCAACACGGAAGGTCCAATTTTGCACCACTTTTTCCAACATGTCTAAGGGAGCCAGAAATGTGCTTTATCGCTGAAGATTCGACGGTAAAACAGCGGATCTTCATCTAGGTGTTCCAATGCCCATTCAGCAAAAATTTGACGTTGTGGCAAGTCATTCGGCTACAATTCTTGAACCAATTGAATTTTATAGGGTTTTAAACCTAAATCATTGCGCAAAATCTTCCACGTAGTCAAAGGACACAGTCCCGATTGCTGAGAACGCCGACGAATGGACAATTCACGATCTTCATTGACACTGGCCGCTACAGTTGCAATATTCTCTTCTGTGCGCACTCTCCGTACACGATTCGATGGTTGAATGTCCAATAAAGTAAAATGTGTGCGAAATTTGTCCACAAATGCCTTTATGGCTTGCTCGGTTGGTCGGTTGTGTCGACCATAATATGGACGTAATTTGCGAAACACATTTTTCGCAGAACACGAATTTTGATAATAAATTTCAATGATTTGTAAACGTTGTTCGGGCGTAAGTCTTTCCATGATGAAATGGCAAACTAAACTGAGCATTTTTCACTTTCTCAGCTGTCATGAACATCATGCGGTATGTCAGTGTTGCCAACGTGAAAAACCAAAAGCGTAAAAAACACCCGTTATAAAGGATGGCGGCTATAAGACGCAAAATGTCGTTAGTAGAATGGTTCCAGCAGCACATATAGCTGTTATAGAAACGATAGCGGCTATACGACTAAAAATAGAGGCAGTATTACGGATCTACCAGCTTGAATATCTATGATGAAAAGGATGGCTACTAAAAGACTCAAAATGGCGATTGTAGAATGGTTCCAGCAGCTTGTATAGCTGTTATATAAAGGATGGCACCAGATTGTTAAGCTCATATAATATGGCGGCTATAAGACTCAAAATAGCGTCTGTGAAATGGTCCCAGCAGCTTGTATAGCTGTTATATAAAGGATGGTGTCTATAAGAGTCAAAATGGAGGCCTGATTATGGTTTCATCAACTTGTATAGCTGTTATGGTGGCTGTATTAGGGTTCTAGCAGCTTGTATAGCTGTTATAGAAACGATGGCGGCTATACGACTCAAAATGGCGGCAGTATTACGGATCCAGCAGCTGGTATAGCTATGATGTAAACGATGGCGGCTATAAGACTCAAAATGGCGGTTGTAGAATGGTTTTAGCAGATTGTATAGCTGTTATACAAAGAATGGCGGCTTTGAGACTCAAAATGGCGGCAGTAGAACGGTTCCAGCAGCTTGTATAGATGTTACATAAACGATGGCGGCTATAAGAACGAAAATGGCGGCTGTATTATGGTTGCAGCAGCTTGTATAGCTGTAATAGAAACGATGGCGGCTATACGACTCAAAATGGCGGCAGTAGAACGGTTCCAGCAGCTTGTATATCTGTTATATAAAGGATGGCGGCTATAAGAACGAAAATGGCGGCTGTATTATGGTTGCAGCAGCTTGTATAGCTGTTATAGAAACGATGGCGGCTATACGACTAAAAATGGCGGCAGTATTACGGATCCAGCAGCTTGTATAGCTATGATGTAAAGGATGGCGGCTATAAGACTCAAAATGGCGGTTGTAGAATGGTACCAGCAGCTTGTATAGCTGGATATAGAATGGCGGCTATAAGACTCAAAATGGCGGGTGTATTATGGTTCCAGCAGCTTGTATAGCTGTTATATAAAGGATGGCGGCTATGAGACTCATAATGGCGTCAGTAGAACGGTTCCAGCAGCTTGTATAGCTGTTACATAAAGGATGACGGCTATAATACTCAAAATGGCGGTTGTAGAATGGTTGCAACAGATTGTATATCTATATAATGGATGGCACTAGATTGTTATGCTCTTATATAAATGATGGCTGCTATAAGACTCAAAATGGCGTCTGTGAAATGGTCCCAGCAGCTTGTATAGCTGTTATATAAAGGATGGTGGCTATAAGAGTCAAAATGAAGGCCCGATTATGGTTCCATCAACTTGTATAGCTGATATGTAGAGGATAGCTGCTATAAGACTCAAAATGGCGGCTGTATTATGGTTCCAGCTTTTATAGCTGTTATATAAAAAATGGCGCCTATAAGAACGAAAATGGCGGCAGTATTATGGTTCTAGCAGCTTGTATAGCTGTTATAGAAACGATGGCGGCTAAAAACTCAAAATGGCGGCAGTATTACGGATCCAGCAGCTGGTATAGCTATGATGTAAAAGATGGCGGCTAAAAAACTGAAAATGGCGGTTGTAGAATGGTTCCAGCAGTTTGTATAGCTGTTATATAAAGGATGGTGACTCTAAGATTCAAAATGGAGGGCCGATTATGGTTCCATCAACTTGTATAGCTGTTATGTAAAAAATGTAAAAAAAACTCAAAATGGCGGCAGTATTACGGTTCCAGCAACTTCGATAGCACTTGTGTAAAAAATGGCGGCCATAAGACTCAAAATGGCGGCTGTATAGCTGGTTGTATAGCTGTTATAAAAAAGAGGGCGGCTATAAGTCTCAAAATGGCGGCAGTAGAACGATTAAACCAGCTTGTATAGATGTTATATAATGGATAACGGCTATAAGACTCAAAAAGGCGGCTGTAAAAAGGTTTTAGCAGCTTGTATAGCTGTTATATAAAATATTGATCAAAATGGATGCTGTTTCTAGAGGTGTTATGTAAAGGATGACGGCTATAAGACTCAAAATGGCGGCAGTAGAACGATTAAACCAGCTTGTATAGATGTTATATAAAGGATAACGACGTTAAGACTCAAAATGGCGGCTGTATTATGGTTCCAGCAGCTTTTATAGCTGTTATATAAAAAATAACGCCTATAAGAACGAAAATGGCGGCAGTATTATGGTTCTAGCAGCTTGTATAGCTGTTATAGAAACGATGGCGGCTAAAAACTCAAAATGGCGGCAGTATTACGGATCCAGCAACTGGTATAGCTATGATGTAAAAGATGGCGGCTAAAAAACTGAAAATGGCGGTTGTAGAATGGTTCCAGCAGCTTGTATTTCTGTTATATAAAGGATGGCGGCTATAAGACTCAAAATGTCGTTTGTAGAATGGTTCCAGCAGTTTGTATAGCTGTTATATAAAGGATGGTGACTC
The DNA here is from genome assembly GCA_018152135.1 of Drosophila paulistorum. Classification (NCBI taxonomy): domain Eukaryota; kingdom Metazoa; phylum Arthropoda; class Insecta; order Diptera; family Drosophilidae; genus Drosophila; species Drosophila paulistorum. Next base: position 822,517 of record JAECXG010000692.1, read on the forward strand.
TAAGAGTCAAAATGGAGGCCCGACTATGATTCCATCAACTTGTATAGCTGTTATGTAAAAAATGGCGGCCATAAGACTCAAAATGGCGGCGGTATTACGGTTCCAGCAACTTCGATAGCTCTTGTGTAAAAAATGGCGGCCATAAGACTCAAAATGGCGGCTGTATAGCTGGTTGTATAGCTGTTATAAAAAGGATGGCGGCTATAAGTCTCAAAATGGCGGCAGTAGAACGATTAAACCAGCTTGTATAGATGTTATATAAAGGATAAAGGCTATAAGACTCAAAATGGCGGCTGTAAAAAGGTTTCAGCAGCTTGTATAGCTGTTATATAAAATATGGATCAAAATGGATGCTGTATTATGGTTCCAGCAATTTCTATAGGTGTTATTAAAAGGATGGCGGCTATAAGTCTCAAAATGGCTGCAGTAACTCGGTTAAACCAGCTTGTACAGATGTTATATAGAGGATAACGGCTATAAGACTCAAAATGGCGGCTGTAAAAAGGTTTCGGCAGCTTGTATAGCTGTTATATAAAATACGGATCAAAATGGATGCTGTATTATGGTTCCAGCAATTTCTATAGGTGTTATGTAAAGGATGACGGCTATAAGTCTCAAAATGGCGGCAGTATTACGGATCCAGCAGCTGGTATAGCTATGATGTAAAAGATGGCGGCTAAAAAACTGAAAATGGCGGTTGTAGAATGGTTCCAGCAGCTTGTATTTCTGTTATATAAAGGATGGCGGCTATAAGACTCAAAATGTCGTTTGTAGAATGGTTCCAGCAGTTTGTATAGCTGTTATATAAAGGATGGTGACTCTAAGAGTCAAAATGGAGGCCCGACTATGATTCCATCAACTTGTATAGCTGTTATGTAAAAAATGGCGGCCATAAGACTCAAAATGGCGGCGGTATTACGGTTCCAGCAACTTCGATAGCTCTTGTGTAAAAAATGGCGGCCATAAGACTCAAAATGGCGGCTGTATAGCTGGTTGTATAGCTGTTATAAAAAGGATGGCGGCTATAAGTCTCAAAATGGCGGCAGTAGAACGATTAAATCAGCTTGTATAGATGTTATATAAAGGATAAAGGCTATAAGACTCAAAATGGCGGCTGTAAAAAGGTTTCAGCAGCTTGTATAGCTGTTATATAAAATATGGATCAAAATGGATGCTGTATTATGGTTCCAGCAATTTCTATAGGTGTTATTAAAAGGATGGCGGCTATAAGTCTCAAAATGGCGGCAGTAACTCGGTTAAACCAGCTTGTACAGATGTTATATAGAGGATAACGGCTATAAGACTCAAAATGGCGGTTGTAGAATGGTTTTAGCAGCTTTTATAGCTGTTATATAAAGAATGGCGGCTTTGAGACTCAAAATGGAGGCAGTAGATTGGTTCCAGCAGCTCGTGTAGCTGTTATAGAAACGATGACGGCTATACGACTCAAAATGGCGGCAGTATTACGGAGCCAGCAGCTTGTATTCCTATGATGTAAAGGATGGCGACTATAAAACTCAAAATGGCGGTTGTAGAATGGTTCCAGCAGCTTGTATTTCTGTTATAACGGGTGGTTTTTTAAGCGTTTGCTTTTTAAAATTGAAATGAAACACACAAAATTTGAATATTATTGTTAAATTTTTATTTGAGATGACAAAACAATCTCTGCCAATTACCTTTTAAAAATGACTTCATGTAAATGTTGGCCGCGACTGCGTTTCAAGTGATCAACACGGAAGGTCCAATTTTGCACCACTTTTTCCAGCATGTCTAAGGGAGCCAGAAATGTGCTTCATCGCTGAAGATTCGACGCTAAAACAGCGGATCTTCATCGAGGTGTTCCAATGCCCATTCAGCAAAAATTCGACGTTGTGGCAAGTCATTCGGCTTCAATTCTTGAACCAATTGAATTTTATAGGGTTTTAAACCTAAATCATTGCGCAAAATCTTCCACGTAGTCAAAGGACACAGTCCCGATTGCTGAGAACGCCGACGAATGGACAATTCACGATCTTCATTGACACTGGCCGCTACAGTTGCAATATTCTCTTCTGTGCGCACTCTCCGTACACGATTCGATGGTTGAATGTCCAATAAAGTAAAATGTGTGCGAAATTTGTCCACAATTGCCTTTATGGCTTGCTCGGTTGGTCGGTTGTGTCGACCATAATATGGACGTAATTTGCGAAACACATTTTTCGCAGAACACGAATTTTGATAATAAATTTCAATGATTTGTAAACGTTGTTCGGGCGTAAGTCTTTCCATGATGAAATGGCAAACTAAACTGAGCATTTTTTACTTTCACAGCTGTCATGAACATCATGCTGTATGTCAGTGTTGCCAACGTGAAAAACCAAAAGCGTAAAAAACACCCGTTATAAAGGATGGCGGCTATAAGACTCAAAATGTCGTTAGTAGAATGGTTCCAGCAGCACATATAGCTGTTATAGAAACGATGGCGGCTATACGACTAAAAATAGAGGCAGTACTACGGATCTACCAGCTTGAATATCTATGATGAAAAGGATGGCTACTAAAAGACTCATTCTACGGTTGTAGAATGGTTCCAGCAGCTTGTATAGCTGTTATATAAAGGATGGCACCAGATTGTTAAGCTCTTATATAATATGGCGGCTATAAGACTCAAAAGGCGTCTGTGAAATGGTCCCAGCAGCTTGTATAGCTGTTATATAAAGGATGGTGTCTATAAGAATCAAAATGGAGGCCTGATTATGGTTCCATCAACTTGTATAGCTGTTATAGAAACGATGGCGGCTATACGACTCAAAATGGCGGCAGTATTACGGATCCAGCAGCTGGTATAGCTATGATGTAAACGATGGCGGCTATAAGACTCAAAATGGCGGTTGTAGAATGGTTTTAGCAGATTGTATAGCTGTTATATAATGGATGGCACTAGATTGTTATGCTCTTATATAAAAGAGGGCGGCTATAAGACTCAAAATGGCGTCTGTGAAATGGTCCCAGCAGCTTGTATAGCTGTTATATAAAGGATGGTGGCTATAAGAGTCAAAATGAAGGCCCGATTATGGTTCCATCAACTTGTATAGCTGTTATGTAAAGGATAGTTGCTATAAGACTCAAAATCGCGGCAGTATTACGGTTCCAGCACATTCGATAGCTGTTGTGTAAAAAATGGCGGCCATAAGACTCAAAATGGCGGCTGGTTGGTTATGGTTCCAGCAGGTTGTAAAGCTGTTATAAAAAGGATGGCGGCTCCAAGTCTCAAAATGGCAGCAGTAGAACGGTTAAACCAGCTTGTATAGATGTTATATAAAGGATAACGACTATAAGACTCAAAATGGCGGCTGTAGAATGGTCTCAGCAGCTTTTATAGATGTTATATAAAAATTGGCGGCTATAAGAACGAAAATGGCGGCTGTATTATGGTTCTAGCAGCTTGTATAGCTGTTATAGAAACGATGGCAGTATTACGGATCCAGCAGCTGGTATAGCTATGACATAAAAGATGGCGGCTATAAGAACCAAAATGGCGTCTGTGAAATGGTCCCAGCAGCTTGTATAGCTGTTATACGGATATACGACTCAAAATGGCGGCAGTATTACGGATCCAGCAGCTTGTATAGCTATGATATAAAGGATGGCGGCTATAAGACTCAAAATGGCGGTTTTAGAATGGTACCAGCAGCTTGTATAGCTGTTATAGAAACGATGGCGGCTATACAACTCAAAATGGCGGCAGTATTACGGATCCAGCAGCTTGTATAGCTGTTATATAAAAGATGGCGGCTATGAGACTCAAAATGGCGGCTGCAAAATGGTCCCAGCAGCTTGTATAGCTGTTATATAAAGGATAGTGGCTATAAGAGACAAAGTGGAGGCCCGATTATGCTTCCATCAACTTGTTTAGCTGTTATACCTGTACAATAAAGAATGGCGGCTATAAGACTTAAAATTGCGGTACTAGAACGGTTCCATCAGCTGGTATAACTGTTATATAAAGGATAGCGGCTATAAGAAGCAAAATGGCGGCTGTAAAAAGGTTTCAGCAGCTTGAGATTCAAAATGGAGGCCCGATTATGGTTCCATCAACTTGTATAGCTGTTATTTAAAGGATAGGTGCTATAAGACTCAAAATCGCGGCAGTATTACGGTTCCAGCACATTCAATAGCTGTTGTGTAGCTGTTATATAAATGATGGCGGCTATAAGAACGAAAATACGGCTGTATTATGGTTGCAGCAGCTTGTATAGCTGTAATAGAAACGATGGCGGCTATACGACTCCAAAATGCGGCAGTATAACGGATCCAGCAAATTGTATAGCTATGATGTAAAGGATGGCGGCTATAAGACTAAAATTGGCGCTTGTAGAATGGTTCCAGCAGCTTGTTTAGCTGTTATACAAAGAATGGTGGCTTTGAGACTCAAAATGGCGGCATTAGAACGGTTCCAGCAGCTTGTATAGCTGTTATATAAAGGTGGCGGCTATAAGAACGAAAATGGCGGTTGTAGAATGGTACCAGCAGCTTGTATAGCTGTTATAGAAATGATGGCGGCTATACGACACAAAATGGCGCCAGTATTACGGATCCAGCAGCTTGTATATCTGTTATATAAAGGATGGCGGCTATAAGACTCAAAATGGCGGCTGTAAAATGGTTCCAGCAGCTTGTATAGCTGTTATAAAAAGGATAGTGGCTATAAGAGTCAAAGTGGAGGACCGATTATGGTTCCATCAACTTGTTTAACTGTTATAGCTATAGTATAAAGAATGGCGGCTATAAGACTTAAAATTGCAGCTGGTATAACTGTTATATAAAGGATGGCGGTTATAAGAAGCAAAATGGCGGCTGTAAAAGGTTTTCAGCAGCTTGTATAGCTGTTATATAAAATATAGATCAAAATGGAGGCAGTATTACGGTTCCAGCAGCTTCTAAAGCTATTATGCAAAAGATGACGGCCATAAGACTCAAAATGTCAGGTGTATTATGGTTCCAGCAGCTTGTATAGCTGTTATACAAAGGATGGTGGCTATGAGACTCATAATGGCGTCAGTAGAACGGTTCCAGCAGCTTGTATACCTGTTACATAAAGGATGGCGGCTATAATACTCAAAATGGCGGTTGTAGAATTCTTCCAGCAGATTGTATAGCTGTTATGTAAAGGATGGCACTAGATTGTTAAGCTCTTATATAAAAGATGGCGGCTATAAGACTCAAAATCTGTGAAATGGTCCCAGCAGCTTGTATAGCTGTTGTATAAAGGATGGTGGCTATAAGAGTCAAAATGGAGGCCCGATTATGGTTCCATCAACTTGTATATCTGTTATGTAAAGGATAGCTGCTATAAGACTCTAAATCGCGGCAGTATTACGGTTCCAGCACATTCAATAGCTGTTGTGTAAAAAATGGCGGCCATAAGATTCAAAATCGCGGCTGTATTATGGTTCCAGCAGGTTGTATAGCTGTTATATAAAGGATGGCGGCAATGAGACTCAAAATGGCGTCAGTAGAACGGTTCTAGCAGTTTGTGTACCTGTTATATAAAGGATGGCGGCTATAAGACTCAAAATGGCGGTTGTAGAATGGTTCCAGCAGCTTGTATAGCTGTTATAGAAACGATGGCGGCTATACGACTCGAAATGGTGGCAGTATTACGGATCCAGCAGCTTGTATAGCTGTTATATAAAGGATGGCGGCTATAAGTCTCAAAATGGCGGCTGTAAAATGGTCCCAGCAGCTTGTATAGCTGTTATATAAATGATAGTGGCTATAAGAGTCAAAATGGAGGCCCGATTATGGTTCCATCAACTTGTATATCTGTTATGTAAAGGATAGCTGCTATATGACTCTAAATCGCGGCAGTATTACGGTTCCAGCACATTCAATAGCTGTTGTGTAAAAAATGGCGGCCATAAGATTCAAAATCGCGGCTGTATTATGGTTCCAGCAGGTTGTATAGCTGTTATATAAAGGATGGCGGCAATGAGACTCAAAATGGCGTCAGTAGAACGGTTCCAGCAGTTTGTGTACCTGTTATATAAGGGATGGCGGCTATAATACTCAAAATGGCGGTTGTAGAATGGTTCCAGCAGCTTGTATAGCTGTTATAGAAACGATGGCGGCTATACGACTCGAAATGGTGGCAGTATTACGGATCCAGCAGCTTGTATAGCTGTTATATAAAGGATAGTGGCTATAAGAGTCAAAGTGGAGGCCCGATTATGCTTCCATCAACTTGTTTAGCTGTTATACCTGTAATATAAAGAATGGCGGCTATAAGACTTAAAATTGCGGTAGTAGAACGGTTCCATCAGCTGGTATAACTGTTATATAAAGGATAGCGGCTATAAGAAGCAAAATGGCGGCTGTAAAAAGGTTTCAGCAGCTTGAGATTCAAAATGGAGGCCCGATTATGGTTCCATCAACTTGTATAGCTGTTATTTAAAGGATAGGTGCTAAAAGACTCAAAATCGCGGCAGTATTACGGTTCCAGCACATTCAATAGCTGTTGTGTAGCTGTTATATAAATGATGGCGGCTATAAGAACGAAAATACGGCTGTATTATGGTTGCAGCAGCTTGTATAGCTGTAATAGAAACGATGGCGGCTATAGACTCCAAAATGCGGCAGTATAACGGATCCAGCAAATTGTATAGCTATGATGTAAAGGATGGCGGCTATAAGACTAAAATTGGCGCTTGTAGAATGGTTCCAGCAGCTTGTTTAGCTGTTATACAAAGAATGGTGGCTTTGAGACTCAAAATGGCGGCATTAGAACGGTTCCAGCAGCTTGTATAGCTGTTATATAAAGGTGGCGGCTATAAGAACGAAAATGGCGGTTGTAGAATTCTTCCAGCAGATTGTATAGCTGTTATGTAAAGGATGGCACTAGATTGTTAAGCTCTTATATAAAAGATGGCGGCCATTTTGACTCAAAATCTGTGAAATGGTCCCAGCAGCTTGTATAGCTGTTGTATAAAGGATGGTGGCTATAAGAGTCAAAATGGAGGCCCGATTATGGTTCCATCAACTTGTATATCTGTTATGTAAAGGATAGCTGCTATAAGACTCTAAATCGCGGCAGTATTACGGTTCCAGCACATTCAATAGCTGTTGTGTAAAAAATGGCGGCCATAAGATTCAAAATCGCGGCTGTATTATGGTTCCAGCAGGTTGTATAGCTGTTATATAAAGGATGGCGGCAATGAGACTCAAAATGGCGTCAGTAGAACGGTTCCAGCAGCTTGTGTACCTGTTATATAAAGGATGGCGGCTATAAGACTCAAAATGGCGGCAGTATTACGGATCCAGCAGCTTCTATAGCTATTATGTAAAGGATGGCGGCTATAAGACTCAAAATGGCGGTTGTAGAATGGTACGGATCCAGCAGCTTGTATAGCTATGATGTAAAGGATGGCGGCTATAAGACTCAAAATGGCGGTTGTAGAATGGTACCAACAGCTTATATAGCTGTTATAGAAATGATGGCGGCTATACGACACAAAATGGCGGCAGTATTACGGATCCAGCAGCTTGTATATCTGTTATATAAAGAATGGCGGCTATAATACTCAAAATGGCGGTTGTAGAATGGTTCCAGCAGCTTGTATAGCTGTTATAGAAACGATGGCGGCTATACGACTCGAAATGGTGGCAGTATTACGGATCCAGCAGCTTGTATAGCTATGATGTAAAGGATGGCGGCTATAAGACTCAAAATGGCGGCAGTATTACGGATCCAGCAGCTTCTATAGCTATTATGTAAAGGATGACGGCCATAAGACTCAAAATGGCGTCAGTAGAACGGTTCCAGCAGTTTGTGTACCTGTTATATAAGGGATGGCGGCTATAATACTCAAAATGTCGGTTGTAGAATGGTTCCAGCAGCTTGTATAGCTATAATGTAAAGGATGGCGGCTATAAGGCTCAAAATGGCGGCAGTATTACGGATCCAGCAGCTTCTATAGCTATTATGTATAGGATGACGGCTATAAGACTCAAAATGGCGGTTGTAGAATGGTACGGATCCAGCAGCTTGTGTAGCTATGATGTAAAGGATGGCGGCTATAAGACTCAATATGGCGGTTGTAGAATGGTACCAGCAGCTTGTATAGCTGGATTTAGAATGGCGGCTATAAGACTCAAAATGGCGGATGTATTATGGTTCCAGCAGCTTGTATCGCTGTTATATAAAGGATGGCGGCTATGAGACTCATAATGGCAACAGTAGAACGGTTCCAGCAGCTTGTATACCTGTTACATAAAGGATGACGGCTATAATACTCAAAATGACGGTTGTATAATGGTTCCAGCAGATTGTATATCTGTTATATAATGGATGGCACTAGATTGTTATGCTCTTATATAAAAGATGGCGGCTATAAGACTCAAAATGGCGTCTGTGAAATGGTCCCAGCAGCTTGTATAGCTGTTATATAAAGGATGGTGGCTATAAGAGTCAAAATGAAGGCCCGATTATGGTTCCATCAACTTGTATAGCTGTTATGTAAAGGATAGTTGCTATAAGACTCAAAATCGCGGCAGTATTACGGTTCCAGCACATTCGATAGCTGTTGTGTAAAAAATGGCGGCCATAAGACTCAAAATGGCGGCTGTATTATGGTTCCAGCAGGTTGTAAAGCTGTTATAAAAAGGATGGCGGCTACAAGTCTCAAAATGGCAGCAGTAGAACGGTTAAACGAGCTTGTATAGATGTTATATAAAGGATAACGACTATAAGACTCAAAATGGCGGCTATAGAATGGTCTCAGCAGCTTTTATAGATGTTATATAAAGAATGGCGGCTATAAGAACGAAAATGGCGGCGGATGTATTATGGTTCTAGCAGCTTGTATAGCTGTTATAGAAACGATGGCAGTATTACGGATCCAGCAGCTGGTATAGCTATGATGTAAAAGATGGCGGCTATAAGACTTAAAATCGCGGTTGTAGAATGGTTTTGGCAGCTTGTATAGCTGATACATAAAGAATGGCGGCTTTGAGACTCAAAATGGCGGCAGTAGAACGGTTCCAGCAGCTTGAGTAGCTGTTTTGGAACGGAGGCGGCAATACGACTGAAAATGGCGGCAGTAGAACGGTTCCAGCAGCTTGTATAGCTGTTATATAAATGATGGCGGCTATAAGAACGAAAATACGGATGTATTATGGTTGTAGCAGCTTGTGTAGCTGTAATAGAAACGATGGCGGCTATACGACTCAAAAAGGCGGCAGTATAACGGATCCAGCAGATTGTATAGCTATGATCTAAGGGATGGCGGCTATAAGACTCAAATTGGCGCTTGTAGAATGGTTCCAGCAGCTTGTATAGTTGTTATACAAAGGATGGCGGCTATAATACTCAAAATGGCGGTTGTAGAATTCTTCCAGCAGATTGTAAAGCTGTTATATAAAGGATGGCACTAGATTGTTAAGCTCTTATATAAAAGATGGCGGTTTAAGACTCAAAATCTGGGAAATGGTCCCAGCAGCTTGTATAGCTGTTGTATAAAGGATGGTGGCTATAAGAGTCAAAATGGAGGCCCGATTATGGTTCCATCAACTTGCATATCTGTTATGTAAAGGATAGCTGCTATAAGACTCTAAATCGCGGCAGTATTACGGTTTCAGCACATTCAATAGCTGTTGTGTAAAAAATGGCGGCCATAAGATTTAAAATCGCGGCTGTATTATGGTTGCAGCAGGTTGTATAGCTGTTATATAAAGGATGGCGGCAATGAGACTCAAAATGGCGTCAGTAGAACGGTTCCAGCAGTTTGGGTACCTGTTATATAAAGGATGGCGGCTACAAGACTCAAAATGGCGGCTGTAAAATGGTCCCAGCAGCTTGTATAGCTGTTATATAAATGATAGTGGCTATAAGAGTCAAAATGGAGGCCCGATTATGGTTCCATCAACTTGTATATCTGTTATGTAAAGGATAGCTGCTATAAGACTCTAAATCGCGGCAGTATTACGGTTCCAGCACATTCAATAGCTGTTGTGTAAAAAATGGCGGTTCTAGCAGCTTGTATAGCTGTTATAGAAACGATGGCAGTATTACGGATCCAGCAGCTGGTATAGCTATGATGTAAAAGATGGCGGCTATAAGACTCAAAATCGCGGTTTTAGAATGGTTTTGGCAGCTTGTATAGCTGATACATAAAGAATGGCGGCTTTGAGACTCAAAATGGCGGCAGTAGAACGGTTCCAGCAGCTTGAGTAGCTGTTATAGAAACGATGGCGGCAATACGACTGAAAATGGCGGCAGTAGAACGGTTCCAGCAGCTTGTATAGCTGTTATATAAATGATGGCGGCTATAAGAACGAAAATACGGCTGTTTTATGGTTGTAGCAGCTTGTGTAGCTGTAATAGAAACGATGGCGGCTATACGACTCAAAAAGGCGGCAGTATAACGGATCCAGCAGATTGTATAGCTATGATCTAAGGGATGGCGGCTATAAGAATCAAATTGGCGCTTGTAGAATGGTTCCAGCAGCTTGTATAGCTGTTATACAAAGGATGGCGGCTTTGAGACTCAAAATGGCGTCATTAGAACGGTTCCAGCACATTCGATAGCTGTTGTGTAAAAAATGGCGGCCATAAGACTCAAAATGGCGGCTGTATTATGGTTCCAGCAGGTTGTAAAGCTGTTATAAAAAGGTTGGCGGCTACAAGTCTCAAAATGGCGGCAGTAGAACGGTTAAACCAGCTTGAATGGATGATATATAAAGGATAACGGCTATAAGATTCAAAATGGCGGCTATAGAATGGTCTCAGCAGCTTTTATAGATGTTATATAAAAAATGGCGGCTATAAGAACGAAAATGGCGGCTGTATTATGGTTCTAGCAGCTTGTATAGCTGTTATAGAAACGATGGCAGTATTACGGATCCAGCAGCTGGTATAGCTATGATGTAAAAGATGGCGGCTATAAGACTCAAAATCGCGGTTGTAGAGTGGTTTTGGCAGCTTGTATAGCTGATATATAAAGAATGGCGGCTTTGAGACTCAAAGTGGCGGCAGTAGATTGGTTCCAGCAGCTCGTATAGCTGTTATAGAAACGATGGCACCAGATTGTTAAGCTCTTATATAAAAGATGGCGGCTATAAGAACCAAAATGGCGTCTGTGAAATGGTCCCAGCAGCTTGTATAGCTGTTATACGGATATACGACTCAAAATGGCGGCAGTATTACGGATCCAGCAGCTTGTATAGCTGTAATATAAAGGATGGCGGCTATAAGACTCAAAATGGCGGTTTTAGAATGGTACCAGCAGCTTGTATAGCTGGTTTATAAAAGATGGCGTCTATGAGAATCAAAATGGCGGCTGTAAAATGGTCCCAGCAGGTTGTATAGCTGTTATATAAAGGATAGTGGCTATAAGAGTCAAAGTGGAGGCCCGATTATGCTTCCATCAACTTGTTTAGCTGTTATACCTGTACAATAAAGAATGGCGGCTATAAGACTTAAAATTGCGGTAGTAGAACGGTTCCATCAGCTGGTATAACTGTTATATAAAGGATGGCGGCTATAAGAAGCAAAATGGCGGCTGTAAAAAGGTTTCAGCAGCTTGAGAGTCAAAATGGAGCCCGATTATGGTTCCATCAACTTGTATAGCTGTTATTTAAAGGATAGGTGCTATAAGACTCAAAATCGCGGCAGTATTACTGTTCCAGCACATTCAATAGCTGTTGTGTAGCTGTTATATAAATGATGGCGGCTATAAGAACGAAAATACGGCTGTATTATGGTTGCAGCAGCTTGTATAGCTGTAATAGAAACGATGGCGGCTATACGACTCAAAAAGGCGGCAGTATAACGGATCCAGCAAATTGTATAGCTATGATGTAAAGGATGGCGGCTATAAGACTCAAATTGGCGCTTGTAGAATGGTTCCAGCAGCTTGTATATCTGTTATACAAAGAATGGCGGCTTTGAGACTCAAAATGGCGGCATTAGAACGGTTCCAGAAGCTTGTATAGCTGTTACATAAAGGTGGCGGCTATAAGAACGATAACGGCGGTTGTAGAATGATACCAGCAGCTTGTATAGCTGTTATAGAAATGATGGCGCCTATACGACTAAAAATGGTGGCAGTATTACGGATCCAGCAGCTTGTATATCTGTTATATAAAGGATGGCGGCTATAAGACTCAAAATGGCGGCAGTATTACGGATCCAGCAGCTTGTATATCTGTTATATAAAGGATGGCGGCTATAAGACTCAAAATGGCGGCTGCAAAATGGCCCCAGCAGCTTGTATAGCTGTTATAAAAAGGATAGTGGCTATAAGAGTCAAAGTGGTGGCCCGATTATGCTTCCATCAACTTGTTTAGCTGTTATACCTGTACAATAAAGAATGGCGGCTATAAGACTTAAAATAGCGGTAGTAGAACGGTTCCATCAGCTGGTATAACTGTTATATAAAGGATGGCGGCTATAAGAAGCAAAATGGCGGCTGTAAAAAGGCAGCTTGTATATCTGTTATACAAAGAATGGCGGCTTTAAGAGTCAAAATGGAGGACCGATTATGGTTCCAGCAGCTTGTATAGCTGTTATATAAAGGTGGCGGCTATAAGAACGAAAATGGCGGTTGTAGAATGGTTCCAGCAGCTTGTATAGCTGTTATAGAAATGATGGCGCCTATACGACTAAAAATGGTGGCAGTATTACGGATCCAGCAGCTTGTATATCTGTTATATAAAGGATGGCGGCTATAAGACTCAAAATGGCGTCTGTAAAATGGTCCCAGCAGCTTGTATAGCTGTTATATAAGGGATAGTGGCTATAAGAGTCAAAGTGGAGGACCGATTATGGTTCCATCAACTTGTTTAACTGTTATAGCTGTACTATAAAGAATGGCGGCTATAAGAAGCAAAATGGCGGCTGTAAAAAGATTTCAGCAGCTTGTATAGCTGTTATATAAAATATGGATCAAAATGGAGGCAGTATTACGGTTCCAGCAGCTTCTAAAGCTATCTAAAGGATGACGGCCATAAGACTGAAAATGTCGGGTGTATTGTGGTTCCAGCAGCTTGTATAGCTGTTATATAAAGGATGGTGGCTATACTACTCATAATGGCGTCAGTAGGACGGTTCCAGCAGCTTGTATACCTGTTACATAAAGGATGGCGGCTATAATACTCAAAATGGCGGTTGTAGAATGGTCCCAGCAGCTTGTATAGCTGTTATATAAAGGATGGTGGCTATAAGAACGAAAACGGCGGCCCGATTATGGTTCAATCAACTTGTATAGCTGTTATGTAGAGGATAGCTGCTATAATACTCAAAATGACGGCAGTATTATGGTTCCAGCAGGTTGTATAGCTGTTATAGAAACGATGGCAGTATTGCGGATCCAGCAGCTGGCATAGCTATGATGTAAAAGATGGCGGCTATAAGACTCAAAATCGCGGTTGTAGAATGGTTTTGGCAGCTTGTATAGCTGATATATAAAGAATGGCGGCTTTGAGACTCAAAATGGCGGCAGTAGATTGGTTCCAGCAGCTCGTGTAGCTGTTATAGAAACGATGACGGCTATACGACTCAAAATGGCGGCAGTATTACGGAGCCAGCAGCTTGTATTCCTATGATGTAAAGGATGGCGACTATAAAACTCAAAATGGCGGTTGTAGAATGGTTCCAGCAGCTTGTATTTCTGTTTTATAAAGGATGGCGGCTATAAGACTCAAAATGTCGTAAGTAGAATGGTTCCAGCAGCTCATATAGCTGTTATAGAAACGATGGCGGCTATACTACTTATTATAGCGGCAGTATTACGGAGCTACCAGCTTGAATATGTATGATGAAAAGGATGGCTACTAAAAGACTCAAAATGGCGGTTGTAGAATGGTTCCAGCAGCTTGTATAGCTGTTATATAAAGGATGGTGGCTATAAGAACGAAAATGGCGGCCCGATTATGGTTCAATCAACTTGTATAGCTGTTATGTAGAGGATAGCTGCTATAAGTCTCAAAATGGAGGCTGTAAAATGGTCCCAGCAGCTTGTATAGCTGTTATATAAAGGATAGTGGCTATAAGAGTCAAAGTGGAGGCCCGATTATGCTTCCATCAACTTGTTTAGCTGTTATACCTGTACAATAAAGAATGGCGGCTATAAGACTTAAAATAGCGGTAGTAGAACGGTTCCATCAGCTGGTATAACTGTTATATAAAGGATGGCGGCTATAAGAAGCAAAATGGCGGCTGTAAAAAGGTTTCAGCAGCTTGAGAGTCAAAATGGAGGCCCGATTATGGTTCCATCAACTTGTATAGCTGTTATTTAAAGGATAGCTGCTATAAGACTCAAAATCGCGGCAGTATTACGGTTCCAGCACATTCAATAGCTGTTGTGTATCTGTTATATAAATGATGGCGGCTATAAGAACGAAAATACGGCTGTATTATGGTTGCAGCAGCTTGTATAGCTGTAATAGAAACGATGGCGGCTATACGACTCAAAAAGGCGGCAGTATAACGGATCCAGCAAATTGTATAGCTATGATGTAAAGGATGGCGGCTATAAGACTCAAATTGGCGCTTGTAGAATGGTTCCAGCAGCTTGTTTAGCTGTTATACAAAGAATGGCGGCTTTGAGACTCAAAATGGCGGCATTAGAACGGTTCCAGCAGCTTGTATAGCTGTTATATAAAGGTGGCGGCTATAAGAACGAAAATGGCGGTTGTAGAATGGTACCAGCAGCTTGTATAGCTGTTAAAGAAATGATGGCGGCTATACGACTCAAAATGGCGGCAGTATTACGGATCCAGCAGCTTGTATATCTGTTATATAAAGGATGGCGGCTATAAGACTCAAAATGGCGTCTTTAAAATGGTCCCAGCAGCTTGTATAGCTGTTATATAAAGGAAAGTGGCTATAAGAGTCAAAGTGGAGGACCGATTATGGTTCCATCAACTTGTTTAACTGTTATAGCTGTAGTATAAAGAATGGCGGCTATAAGACTTAAAATTGCGGTAGTAGAACGGTTCCATCAGCTGGTATAACTGTTATATAAAGGATGGCGGCTATAAGAAGCAAAATGGCGGCTGTAAAAAGATTTCATCAGCTTGTATAGCTGTTATATAAAATATGGATCAAAATGGAGGCAGTATTACGGTTCCAGCAGCTTCTAAAGCTATTATGTAAAGGATGACGGCCATAAGACTCAAAATGTCGGGTGTATTATGGTTCCAGCAGCTTGTATAGCTGTTATATAAAGGATGGCACTAGATTGTTAAGCTCTTATATAAAAGATGGCGGCTATAAGACTCAAAATCTGTGAAATGGTTCCAGCAGCTTGTATAGCTGTTGCATAAAGGATGGTGGCTATAAGAGTCAAAATGGAGGCCCGATTAGGGTTCCATCAACTTGTATATCTGTTATGTAAAGGATAGCTGCTATAAGACTCTAAATCGCGGCAGTATTACGGTTCCAGCACATTCAATAGCTGTTGTGTAAAAAATGGCGGCCATAAGATTCAAAATCGCGGCTGTATTATGGTTGCAGCAGGTTGTATAGCTGTTATATAAAGGATGGCGGCAATGAGACTCAAAATGGCGTCAGCAGAACGGTTCCAGCAGTTTGTGTACCTGTTATATAAAGGATGGCGGCTATAAGACTCAAAATGGCGGCAGTATTACGGATCCAGCAGCTTCTATAGCTATTATGTAAAGGATGACGGCCATAAGACTCAAAATGGCGGCTGTATTATGGTTTCAGCAGCTTATATATCTGTTATATAAAGGATGGCGGCTATAAGTCTCAAAATGGCGGCTGTAAAATGGTCCCAGCAGCTTGTATAGCTGTTATATAAATGATAGTGGCTATAAGAGTCAAATTGGAGGCCCGATTATGCTTCCATCAACTTGTTTAGCTGTTGTACCTGTAATATAAAGAATGGCGGCTATAAGACTTAAAATTGCGGTAGTAGAACGGTTCCATCAGATGGTATAACTGTTATATAAAGGATGGCGGCTATAAGAAGCAAAATGGCGGCTGTAAAAAGGTTTCAGCAGCTTGAGAGTCAAAATGGAGGCCCGATTATGGTTCCATCAACTTGTATAGCTGTTATTTAAAGGATAGCTGCTATAAGACTCAAAATCGCGGCAGTATTACGGTTCCAGCACATTCAATAGCTGTTGTGTAGCTGTTATATAAATGATGGCGGCTATAAGAACGAAAATACGGCTGTATTATGGTTGCAGCAGCTTGTATTGCTGTAATAGAAACGATGGCGACTATACGACTCAAAAAGGCGGCAGTATAACGGATCCAGAAAATTTTATAGCTATGATGTAAAGGATGGCGGCTATAAGACTCAAAATGGCGGTTGTAGAATGGTTCCAGCAGCTTGTATTTCTGTTATAGTTTTAAAGGATGGCGGCTATAAGACTCAAAATGTCGTTAGTAGAATGGTTCCAGCAGCACATATAGCTGTTATTGAAACGATGGCGGCTATACGACTAAAAATAGCGGCAGTATTACGGATCTACCAGCTTGAATATCTATGATGAAAAGGATGGCTACTAAAAGACTCAAAATGGCGGTTGTAGAATGGTTCCAGCAGCTTGTATATCTGTTATATAAAGGATGGCACCAGATTATTAAGCTCTTATATAAAAGATGGCGGCTATAAGACTCAAACTGGCGTCTGTGAAATGGTCCCAGCAGCTTGTATAGCTGTTATATAGAGGATGGTGGCTATAAGAGTCAAAATGGAGGCCCGATTATGGTTCCATCAACTTGTATAGCTGTTATGTAGAGGATAGCTGCTATAAGACTCAAAATGGCGGCAGTATTACGATTCCAGCACATTCGATAGCTGTTGTGTAAAAAATGGCGGCCATAAGATTCAAAATCGCGGCTGTATTATGGTTCCAGCAGGTTGTATAGCTGTTATATAAAGGATGGCGGCAATGAGACTCAAAATGGCGTCAGTAGAACGGTTCCAGCAGTTTGTGTACCTGTTATATAAAGGATGGCGGCTATAATACTCAAAATGGCGGTTGTAGAATGGTTCCAGCAGCTTGTATAGCTGTTAAAGAAACGATGGCGGCTATACGACTCGAAATGGTGGCAGTATTACGGATCCAGCAGCTTGTATAGCTATGATGTAAAGGATGGCGGCTATAAGACTCAAAATGGCGGATGTAGAATGGTTCCAGCAGCTTGTATAGCTGTTATAGAAACGATGGCGGCTATACGACTCGAAATGGTGGCAGTATTACGGATCCAGCAGCTTGTATAGCTATGACGTAAAGGATGGCGGCTATAAGACTCAAAATGGCGGCAGTATTACGGATCCAGCAGCTTCTATAGCTATTATATAAAGGATGGCGGCTATAAGTCTCAAAATGGAGGCTGTAAAATGGTCCCAGCAGCTTGTATAGCTGTTATATAAAGGATAGTGGCTATAAGATCAAAGTGGAGGCCCAATTATGCTTCCATCAACTTGTTTAGCTGTTATACCTGTACAATAAAGAATGGCGGCTATAAGACTTAAAATAGCGGTAGTAGAACGGTTCCATCAGCTGGTATAACTGTTATATAAAGGATGGCGGCTATAAGAAGCAAAATGGCGGCTGTAAAAAGGTTTCAGCAGCTTGAGAGTCAAAATGGAGGCCCGATTATGGTTCCATCAACTTGTATAGCTGTTATTTAAAGAATAGCTGCTATAAGACTCAAAATCGCGGCAGTATTACGGTTCCAGCATATTCAATAGCTGTTGTGTAGCTGTTATATAAATGATGGCGGCTATAAGAACGAAAATACGGCTGTATTATGGTTGCAGCAGCTTGCATTGCTGTAATAGAAACGATGGCGGCTATACGACTCAAAAAGGCGGCAGTATAACGGATCCAGCAAATTGTATAGCTATGATGTAAAGGATGGCGGCTATAAGACTCAAATTGGCGCTTGTAGAATGGTTCCAGCAGCTTGTTTAGCTGTTATACAAAGAATGGCGGCTTTGAGACTCAAAATGGCGGCATTAGAACGGTTCCAGCAGCTTGTATAGCTGTTATATAAAGGTGGCGCCTATAAGAACGAAAATGGCGGTTGTAGAATGGTACCAGCAGCTTGTGTAGCTGTTATAGAAATGATGGCGGCTATACGACTCAAAATGGCGGCAGTATTACGGATCCAGCAGCTTGTATATCTGTTATATAAAGGATGGCGGCTATAAGACTCAAAATGGCGTCTGTAAAATGGTCCCAGCAGCTTGTATAGCTGTTATATAAAGGATAGTGGCTATAAGAGTCAAAGTGGAGGACCGATTATGGTTCCATCAACTTGTTTAACTGTTATAGCTGTAGTATAAGGAATGACTGCTATAAGACTTAAAATTGCGGTAGTAGAACGGTTCCATCAGCTGGTATAACTGTTATATAAAGGATGGCGGCTATAAGAAGCAAAATGGCGGCTGTAAAAAGATTTCAGCAGCTTGTATAGCTGTTATATAAAATATGGATCAAAATGGAGGCAGTATTACGGTTCCAGCAGCTTCTAAAGCTATTATGTAAAGGATGACGACCATAAGACTCAAAATGTCGGGTGTATTATGGTTCCAGCAGCTTGTATAGCTGTTATATAAAGGATGGTGGCTATGAGACTCATAATGGCGTCAGTAGAACGGTTCCAGCAGCTTGTATACCTGTTACATAAAGGATGGCGGCTATAATACTCAAAATGGCGGTTGTAGAATTGTTCCAGCAGATTGTATAGCTGTTATATTAAGGATGGCACTAGATTGTTAAGCTCTTATATAAAAGATGACGGCTATAAGACTCAAAATCTGCGAAATGGTCCCAGCAGCTTGTATAGCTGTTGTATAAAGGATGGTGGCTATAAGAGTCAAAATGGAGGCCCGATTATGGTTCCATCAACTTGTATATCTGTTATGTAAAGGATAGCTGCTATAAGACTCTAAATCGCGGCAGTATTACGGTTCCAGCACATTCAATAGGTGTTGTGTAAAAAATGGCGGCCATAAGATTCAAAATCGCGGCTGTATTATGGTTCCAGCAGGTTGTATAGCTGTTATATAAAGGATGGCGGCAATGAGACTCAAAGTGGAGTCAGTAGAACGGTTCCAGCAGTTTGTGTACCTGTTATATAAACGATGGCGGCTATAAGACTCAAAATGGCGGCAGTATTACGGATCCAGCAGCTTCTATAGCTATTATGTAAAGGATGACGGCCATAAGACTCAAAATGGCGGCTGTATTATGGTTCCAGCACCTTATATATCTGTTATAGTTTTAAAGGATGGCGGCTATAAGACTCAAAATGTCGTTAGTAGAATGGTTCCAGCAGCACATATAGCTGTTATAGAAACGATTGCGGCTATACGACTAAAAATAGCGGCAGTTTTACGGATCTACCAGCATGAATATCTATGATGAAAAGGATGGCTACTAAAAGACTCAAAATGGCGGTTGTAGAATGGTTTCAGCAGCTTGTATATCTGTTATATAAAGGATGGCACCAGATTATTAAGCTCTTATATAAAAGATGGCGGCTATAAGACTCAAACTGGCGTCTGTGAAATGGTCCCAGCAGCTTGTATAGCTGTTATATAGAGGATGGTGGCTATAAGAGTCAAAATGGCGGCAGTATTACGGATCCAGCAGCTTGTATAGCTATGATGTATAGCTGTATTATAGCTGTTATAGAAACGATGGCGGCTATACGACTCAAAATGGCGGCAGTATTACGGATCCAGCAGCTGGTATAGCTATGATGTAAAGGATGGCGGCTATAAGACTCAAAATGAGGGTTGTAGAATGGTACCAGCAGCTTGTATAGCTGGATATAGAATGGCGGCTATAAGACTCAAAATGGCGGCAGTATTACGGATCCAGCAGCTGGTATAGCTATGATGTAAAGGATGGCGGCTATAAGACTTAAAATGGCGGTTGTAGAATGGTACCAGCAGCTTGTATAGCTGGATATAGAATAGCGGCTATAAGACTCAAAATGGCGGGTGTATTATGGTTCCAGCAGCTTGTATAGCTGTTATATAAAGGATGGCGGCTATGAGACTCATAATGGCGTCAGTAGAACGGTTCCAGCAGCTTGTATACCTGTTATATAAAGGATGGCGTCTATAAGAACGAAAATGGCGGCTGTATTATGGTTGCAGCAGCTTGTGTAGCTGTTATAGAAACGATGGCGGCTATACGACTGAAAATGGCGGCAGTATTACGGATCCAGCAGCTTGTATAGCTATGATGTAAAGGATGGCGGCTATAAGACTCAAAATGAGGGTTGTAGAATGGTACCAGCAGCTTGTATAGCTGGATATAGAATGGCGGCTATAAGACTCAAAATATCGGCAGTATTACGGATCCAGCAGCTTGTATAGCTATGATGTATAGCTGTATTATAGCTGTTATAGAAACGATGGCGGCTATACGACTCAAAATGGCGGCAGTATTACGGATCCAGGAGCTGGTATAGCTATGATGTAAAGGATGGCGGCTATAAGACTTAAAATGGCGGGTGTATTATGGTTCCAGCAGCTTGTATAGCTGTTATATAAAGGATGGCGGGTATGAGACTCATAATGGCGTCAGTAGAACGGTTCCAGCAGCTTGTATACCTGTTATATAAAGGATGGCGTCTATAAGAACGAAAATGGCGGCTGTATTATGGTTGCAGCAGCTTGTGTAGCTGTTATAGAAACGATGGCGGCTATACGACTGAAAATGGCGGCAGTATTACGGATCCAGCAGCTTGTATAGCTATGTTGTAAAGGATGGCGGCTATAAGACTCAAAATGAGGGTTGTAGAATGGTACCAGCAGCTTGTATAGCTGGATATAGAATGGCGGCTATAAGACTCAAAATGGCGGCAGTATTACGGATCCAGCAGCTTGTATAGCTATGATGTATAGCTGTATTATAGCTGTTATAGAAACGATGGCGGCTATACGACTCAAAATGGCGGCAGTATTACGGATCCAGCAGCTGGTATAGCTATGATGTAAAGGATGGCGGCTATAAGACTTAAAATGGCGGTTGTAGAATGGTACCAGCAGCTTGTATAGCTGGATATAGAATAGCGGCTATAAGACTCAAAATGGCGGGTGTATTATGGTTCCAGCAGCTTGTATAGCTGTTATATAAAGGATGGTGGCTATGAGACTCATAATGGCGTCAGTAGAACGGATCCAGCAGCTTGTATACCTGTTACATAAAGGATGACGGCTATAATACTCAAAATGGCGGTTGTAGTAGGGTTCCAGCAGATTGTATATCTGTTATATAATGGATAGCACTAGATTGTTATGCTCTTATATAAAAGATGGCGGCTATAAGACTCAAAATGGCGTCTGTGAAATGGTCCCAGCAGCTTGTATTGCTGTTATATAAAGGATGGCTATAAGAGTCAAAATGGAGGCCCGATTATGGTTCCATCAACTTGTATATGTTATGTAAAGGATAGTTGCTATAAGACTCAAAATCGCGGCAGTATTACGTTTCCAGCACATTCGGTAGCTGTTGTGTAAAAAATGGCGGCAATAAGACTCAAAATGGCGGCTGTATTATAGTTCCAGCAGGTTGTAAAGCTGTTATAAAAAGTATGGCGGCTACAAGTCTCAAAATGGCGGCAGTAGAACGATTAAACCAGCTTGTATAGATGTTATATAAAGGATAACGGCTATAAGACTCAAAATGGCGGCTATAGAATGGTCTCAGCAGCTTTTATAGGTGTTATATAAAAAATGGCGGCTGTAAGAACGAAAATGGCGGCTGTATTATGGTTGCAGCAGCTTGTATAGCTGTAATAGAAACGATGGCGGCTATACGACTCAAAATGGCGGCAGTATAGCGGATCCAGCAGATTGTACAGCTATGATGTAAAGGATGGCAGCTATAAGAGTCAAATTCGCGCTTGTAGAATGGTCCCAGCAGCTTGTATAGCTGTTATATAAAGGATGGTGGCTATAAGAGTCAAAATGGAGGCCCGATTATGGTTCCATCAACTTGTATAGCTGTTATGTAGAGGATAGCTGCTATAAGACTCAAAATGGCTGCAGTATTACGATTCCAGCACATTCGATAAGACTCAAAATGGCGACTGTATTATGGTTCCAGCAGGTTTTTTAGCTGTTATAAAAAGGATGGCGGCTATAAGTCTCAAAATGGCGGCAGTAAAACGGTTAAACCAGCTTGTACAGATGTTATATAAAGGATAACGGCTATAAGACTCAAAATGGCGTCTGTGAAATGGTTCCATCAACTTGTATAGCTGTTATGTAGAGGATAGCTGTTCCAGCACATTCGATAGCTGTTGTGTAAAAAATGGCTGCCATAAGACTCAAAATGGTGGCTGTATTATGGTTCTAGCAGCTTGTATAGCTGTTATAGAAACGATGGCGGCTATACGACTCAAAAGGGCGGCAGTGTTACGGATCCAGCAGCTGGTATAGCTATGATGTAAAAGATGGCGGCTATAAGACTCAAAATCGCGGTTGTAGAATGGTTTTGGCAGCTTGTATATCTTATATATAAAGAATGGCGGCTTTGAGTTTCAAAATAGCGGCAGTAGAACGGTTTCAGCAGCTCGAGTAGCTGTTATAGAAACGATGGCGGCAATACGACTCAAAATGGCGTCAGTATAACGGTTTCAGCAGCTTGTATAGCTGTTATATAAAGGATGGCGGCTATAAGAACGAAAATGGCGGCTGTATTATGGTTCTAGCAGCTTCTATAGCTGTTATAGAAACGATGGCGGCTATACGACTCAAAATGGCGGCAGTATTACGTATCCAGCAGCTGGTATAGCTATGATGTAAAGGATGGCGGGTATAAGACTCAAAATGGCGGTTGTAGAATGGTTTTAGCAGATTGTATAGCTGTTATATAAAGAATGGCGGCTTTAAGACTCAAAATGGCGGCAGTAGAACGGTTCCAGCAGCTTGTATAGATGTTATATAAATGATGGCGGCCATAAGAACGAAAATGGCGGCTGTATTATGGTTGCAGCGGCTTGTATAGCTGTAATAGAAATGATGGCGGCTATACGACTCAAAATGGCAACAGTATAGCGGATCCAGCAGATTGTACAGCTATGATGTAAAGGATGGCAGCTATAAGACTCAAATTGGCTCTTGTAGAATGGTCCCAGCAGCTTGTGTAGCTGTTATACAAAGAATGGCGGCTTTGAGACTCAAAATGGCGGCAGTAGAACGGTTCCAGCAGCTTGTATAGCTGTTATATAAAGGATGGCGGCTATAAGAACGAAAATGGCGGCTGTATTATGGTTGCAGCAGCTTGTGTAGCTGTTATAGAAACGATGGCGGCTATACGACTGAAAATGGCGGCAGTATTACGGATCCAGCAGCTTGTATAGCTATGATGTAAAGGATGGCGGCTATAAGACTCAAAATGAGGGTTGTAGAATGGTACCAGCAGCTTGTATAGCTGGATATAGAATGGCGGCTATAAGACTCAAAATGGAGGCAGTATTACGGATCCATCAGCTTGTATAGCTATGATGTATAGCTGTATTATAGCTGTTATAGAAACGATGGCGGCTATACGACTCAAAATGGCGGCAGTATTACGGATCCAGCAGCTGGTATAGCTATGATGTAAAGGATGGCGGCTATAAGACTCAAAATGGCGGTTGTAGAATGGTACCAGCAGCTTGTGTAGCTGGATATAGAATAGCGGCTATAAGACTCAAAATGGCGGGTGTATTATGGTTCCAGCAGCTTGTATAGCTGTTATATAAAGGATGGCGGCTATGAGACTCAAAATGGCGTCAGTAGAACGGTTCCAGCAGCTTGTATACCTGTTACATAAAGGATGACGGCTATAATACACAAAATGGCGATTGTAGTAGGGTTCCAGCAGATTGTATATCTGTTATATAATGGATGGCACTAGATTGTAATGCTCTTATATAAAAGATGGCGGCTATAAGACTCAAAATGGCGTCTGTGAAATGGTCCCAGCAGCTTGTACAGCTGTTATATAAAAAATGGCGGCCATAAGACTCAAAATGGCGGCTGTATTATAGTTCCAGCAGGTTGTAAAGCTGGTATAAAAAGTATGGCGGCTACAAGTCTCAAAATGGCGGCAGTAGAACGGTTAAACCAGCTTGTATAGATGTTATATAAAGGATAACGGCTATAAGACTCAAAATGGCGGCTATAGAATGGTCTCAGCAGATTTTATAGATGTTATATAAAAAATGGCGGCTGTAAGAACGAAAATGGCGGCTGTATTATGGTTGCAGCAGCTTGTATAGCTGTAATAGAAACGATGGCGGCTATACGACTCAAAATGGCGGCAGTATAGCGGATCCAGCAGATTGTACAGCTGTGATGTAAAGGATGGCAGCTATAAGAGTCAAATTGGCACTTGTAGAATGGTCCCAGCAGCTTGTATAGCTGTTTTATAAAGGATGCTGGCTATAAGAGTCAAAATGGAGGCCCTATTATGGTTCCATCAACTTGTATAGCTGTTATGTAGAGGATAGCTGCTATAAGACTCAAAATGGCGGCAGTATTACGATTGCAGCACATTCGATAAGACTCAAAATGGCGTCTGTATTATGGTTCCAGCAGGTTGTATAGCTGTTATAAAAAGGAGTGTGGCTATAAGTCTCAAAATGGCGGCAGTAAAACGGTTAAACCAGCTTGTACAGATGTTATATAAAGGATAACGGCTATAAGACTCAAAATGGCGTCTGTGAAATGGTTCCATCAACTTGTATAGCTGTTATGTAGAGGATAGCTGTTCCAGCACATTCGATAGCTGTTGTGTAAAAAATGGCTGCCATAAGACTCAAAATGGTGGCTGTATTATGGTTGCAGCAGCTTGTGTAGCTGTTATAGAAACGATGGCGGCTATACGACTCAAAAGGGCGGCAGTGTTACGGATCCAGCAGCTGGTATAGCTATGATGTAAAAGATGGCGGCTATAAGACTCAAAATCGCGGTTGTAGAATGGTTTTGGCAGCTTGTATATCTTATATATAAAGAATGGCGGCTTTGAGTTTCAAAATAGCGGCAGTAGAACGGTTCCAGCAGCTCGAGTAGCTGTTATAGAAACGATTATATAAAGGATGGCGGCTATTAGAACGAAAATGGCGGCTGTATTATGGTTCTAGCAGCTTCTGTAGCTGTTATAGAAACGATGGCGGCTATACGACTCAAAATGGCGGCAGTATTACGTATCCAGCAGCTGGTATAGCTATGATGTAAAAGATGGCGGGTATAAGACTCAAAATGGCGGTTGTAGAATCGTTTTAGCAGATTGTATAGCTGTTATATAAAGAATGGCGGCTTTGAGACTCAAAATGGCGGCTATAGAATGGTCTCAGCAGCTTTTATAGATGTTATATAAAAATGGCAGCTGTAAGAACGAAAATGGCGGCTGTATTATGGTTGCAGCAGCTTGTATAGCTGTAATAGAAATGATGGCGGCTATACGACTCAAAATGGCGGCAGTATAGCGGATCCAGCAGATTGTACAGCTATGATGTAAAGGATGGCAGCTATAAGAGTCAAATTGGCGCTTGTAGAATGGTCCCAGCAGCTTGTGTAGCTGTTATACAAAGAATGGCGGCTTTGAAACTCAAAATGGCGGCAGTAGAACGGTTCCAGCAGCTTGTAAAGCTTTTATGTAAAGGATGGCGGCTATAAGAACGAAAATGGCGGCTGTATTATGGTTGCAGCAGCTGGTGTGGCTGTTATAGAAACGATGGCGGCTATACGACTGAAAATGGCGGCAGTATTACGGATCCAGCAGCTTGTATAGCTATGATGTAAAGGATGGCGGCCATAAGACTCAAAATGGCGGTTGAAGAATGGTTCCAGCAGCTTGTATAGCTGGATATAGAATGGCGGCTATAAGACTCAAAATGGCGGCAGTATTACGGATCCAGCAGCTTGTATAGCTATGATGTATAGCTGTATTATAGCTGTTATAGAAACGATGGTGGCTATACGACTCAAAATGGCGGCAGTATTACGGATCCAGCAGCTGGTATAGCTATGATGTAAAGGATGGCGGCTATAAGACTCAAAATGGCGGTTGTAGAATGGTACCAGCAGCTTGTATAGCTGGATATAGTATGGCGGCTTTAAGACTCAAAATGGCGGGTGTATTATGGTTCCAGCAGCTTGTATAGCTGTTATATAAAGGATGGCGGCTATGAGTCTCATAATGGCGTCAATAGAACGGTTCCAGCAGCTTGTATACCTGTCACAAAAAGGATGACGGCTATAATAATCAAAATGGCGGTTATAGTAGGGTTCCAGCAGATTGTATATCTATTATATAATGGATGGCACTAGATTGTTATGCTCTTATATAAAAGATGGCGGCTATAAGACTCAAAATGGCGTCTGTGAAATGGTCCCAGCAGCTTATATAGCTGTTATATAAAGGATAGTGGCTATAAGAGTCAAAGTGGAGGCCCGATTATGCTTCCATCAACTTGTTTAGCTGTTATACCTGTAATATAAAGAATGGCGGCTATAAGACTTAAAATTGCGGCAGTAGAACGGTTCCATCAGTTGGTAAACCTGTTATATAAAGGATGGCGGCTATAAGAAGCAAAATGGCGGCAGTAAAAAGGTTTCAGCAGCTTGAGAGTCAAAATGGAGGCCCGATTATGGTTCCATCAACTTGTATAGCTGTTATTTAAAGGATAGCTGCTATAAGACTCAAAATCGCGGCAGTATTACGGTTCAAGCACATTCAATAGCTGTTGTGTAGCTGTTATATAAATGATGGCGGCTATAAGAACGAAAATACGGCTGTATTATGGTTGCAGCAGCTTGTATAGCTGTAACAGAAACGATAGCGGCTATACGACTCAAAAAGGCGGCAGTATAACGGATCCAGCAAATTGTATAGCTGTGATGTAAAGGATGGCGGCTATAAGACTCAAATTGGCGCTTGTAGAATGGTTCCAGCAGCTTGTTTAGCTGTTATACAAAGAATGGCGGCTTTGAGACTCAAAATGGCGGCATTAGAACGGTTCCAGCAGCTTGTATAGCTGTTATATAAAGGTGGCGGCTATAAGAACGAAAATGGCGGTTGTAGAATGGAACCAGCAGCTTGTATAGCTGTTATAGAAATGATGGCGGCTATACGACTCAAAATGGCGGCAGTATTACGGATCCAGCAGCTGGTATAGCTATGATGTAAAGGATGGCGCCTATAAGACTCAAAATGGCGGTTGAAGAATGGTTCCAGCAGCTTGTATAGCTGGATATAGAATGGCGGCTTTAAGACTCAAAATGGCGTTTGTATTATGGTTCCAGCAGCTTTTATAGCTGTTATATAAAGGATGGCGGCTATGAGACTCATAATGGCGTCAGTAGAACGGTTCCAGCAGCTTGTATACCTGTCACATAAAGGATGACGGCTATAATAATCAAAATGGCGGTTGTAGTAGGGTTCCAGCAGATTGTATATCTGTTATATAATGGATGGCACTAGATTGTTATGCTCTTATATAAAAGATGGCGGCTATAAGACTCAAAATGGCGTCTGTGAAATGGTCCCAGCAGCTTGTATAGCTGTAATAGAAACGATAGAGGCAGTATAACGGATCCAGCAGATTGTATAGCTATGATATAAAGGATGGCGGCTATAAGACTCAAAATGGCGGTTGTAGATTGGTACCAGCAGCTTGTATAGCTGTTATAGAAACGATGGTGGCTATACGACTCAAAATGGCGGCAGTATTACGGATCCAGCAGCTTGTATAGCTGTTATATAAAAGATGGCGGCTATGAGAGTCAAAGTCAAGGCCCGATTATGCTTCCATCAACTTGTTTAGCTGTTATACCTGTAATATAAAGAATGGCGGCTATAAGACCTAAAATTGCGGTAGTAGAACGGTTCCATCAGCTGGTAAACCTGTTATATAAAGGATGGCGGCTATAAGAAGCAAAATGGCGGCAGTAAAAAGGTTTCAGCAGCTTGAGAGTCAAAGTCGATTATGGTTCCATCAACTTGTATAGCTGTTATTTAAAGGATAGCTGCTATAAGACTCAAACTTATTATATTATTACGGTTCCAGCACATTCAATAGCTGTTGTGTAGCTGTTATATAAATGATGGCGGCTATAAGAACGAAAATACGGCTGTATTATGGTTGCAGCAGCTTGTATAGCTGTAATAGAAACGATGGCGGCTATACGACTCAAAAAGGCGGCAGTATAACGGATCCAGCAAATTGTATAGCTATGATGTAGAGGATGGCGGCTGTAAGACTCAAATTGGCGCTTGTAGAATGGTTCCAGCAGCTTGTTTAGCTGTTATACAAAGAATGGCGGCTTTGAGACTCAAAATGGCGGCATTAGAACGGTTCCAGCAGCTTGTATAGCTGTTATATAAAGGTGGCGGCTATAAAAACGAAAATGGCGGTTGTAGAATGGTACCAGCAGCTTGTATAGCTGTAATAGAAACGATGGCGGCTATACGACTCAAAAAGGCGGCAGTATAACGGATCCAGCAAATTGTATAGCTATGATGTAGAGGATGGCGGCTATAAGACTCAAATTGGCGCTTGTAGAATGGTTCCAGCAGCTTATTTAGCTGTTATACAAAGAATGGCGGCTTTGAGACTCAAAATGGCGGCATTAGAACGGTTCCAGCAGCTTGTATAGCTGTTATATAAAGGTGGCGGCTATAAAAACGAAAATGGCGGTTGTAGAATGGTTGCAGCAGCTTGTATAGCTGTTATAGAAATGATGGCGGCTATACGACTCAAAATGGCGGCAGTATAACGGAACCAGCAAATTGTGTAGCTATGATGTAAAGGATAGCGGCTATAAGACTCAAAATGGCGGTTGTAGAATGGTACCAGCAGCTTATTTAGCTGTTATACAAAGAATGGCGGCTTTGAGACTCAAAATGGCGGCATTAGAACGGTTCCAGCAGCTTGTATAGCTGTTATATAAAGGATGGCGGCTATAAGAACGAAAATGGCGGCTGTATTATGGTTGCAGCAGCTTGTATAGCTGTTATAGAAATGATGGCGGCTATACGACTCAAAATGGCGGCAGTATTACGGATCCTGCAGCTTGTATAGCTATGATATAAAGGATGGCGGCTATAAGACTCAAAATGGCGGTTGTAGAATGGTACCAGCAGCTTGTATAGCTGTTATAGAAACGATGGCGGCTATACAACTCAAAATGGCGGCAGTATTACGGATCCAGCAGCTTGTACATCTGTTATATAAAGGATGGCGGCTATAAGACTCAAAATGGCGGCAGTAAAATGGTCCCAGCAGCTTGTATAGCTGTTATATAAAGGGTAGTGGCTATAAGAGTCAAAGTGGAGGACCGATTATGGTTTCATCAACTTGTTTAACTGTTATATCTGCAGTATAAAGAATGGCGGCTATAAGACTTAAAATTGCGGTAGTAGAACGGTTCCATCAGCTGGTAAACCTGTTATATAAAGGATGGCGGCTATAAGAAGCAAAATGGCGGCAGTAAAAAGGTTTCAGCAGCTTGAGAGTCAAAATGGAGGCCCGATTATGGTTCCATCAACTTGTATAGCTGTTATTTAAAGGATAGCTGCTATAAGACTCAAAATCGCGGCAGTATTACGGTTCCAGCACATTCAATAGCTGTTGTGTAGCTATTATATAAATGATGGCGGCTATAAGAACAAAAATACGGCTGTATTATGGTTGCAGCAGCTTGTATAGCTGTAATAGAAACGATGGCGGCTATACCACTCAAAACAGCGGCAGTATAATGGATCCAGCAGATTGTATAGCTATGATATAAAGGATGGCGGCTATAAGACTCAAAATGGCGGTTGTAGAATGGTACCAGCAGCTGTTATAGAAACGATGGTGGCTATGCGACTCAAAATGGCGGCAGTATTACGGATCCAGCAGCTTGTATAGCTGTTATATAAAGGATAGTGGCTATAAGAGTCAAAGTCAAGGCCCGATTATGCTTCCATCAACTTGTTTAGCTGTTATACCTGTAATATAAAGAATGGCGCCTATAAGACTTAAAATTGCGGTAGTAGAACGGTTCCATCAGCTGGTATAACTGTTATATAAAGGATGGCGGCTATAAGAAGCAAAATGGCGGCTGTAAAAAAGCTTCAGCAGCTTGTATAGCTGTTATATTAAATATGGATCAAAATGGAGGCAGTATTACGGTTCCAGCAGCTTGTACATCTGTTATATAAAGGATGGCGGCTATAAGACTCAAAATGGCGGCTGTAAAATGGTCCCAGCAGCTTGTATAGCTGTTATATAAAGGGTAGTGGCTATAAGAGTCAAAGTGGAGGACCGATTATGGTTCCATCAACTTGCTTAGCTGTTACACCTGTAATATAAAGAATGGCGGCTATAAGACTTATAATTGCGGTAGTAGAACGGTTCCATCAGCTGGTAAACCTGTTATATAAAGGATGGCGGCTATAAAAAGTTTTCAGCAGCTTGAGAGTCAAAATGGAGGCCCGATTATGGTTCCATCAACTTGTATAGTTGTTATTTAAAGGATAGCTGCTATAAGACTCAAAATTATTATATTATTACGGTTCCAGCACATTCAATAGCTGTTGTGTAGCTGTTATATAAATGATGGCGGCTATAAGTACGAAAATACGGCTGTATTATGGTTGCAGCAGCTTGTATAGCTGTAATAGAAACGATGGCGGCTATACGACTCAAAAAGGCGGCAGTATAACGGATCCAGCAAATTGTATAGCTATGATGTAGAGGATGGCGGCTATAAGACTCAAATTGGCGCTTGTAGAATGGTTCCAGCAGCTTGTTTAGCTGTTATACAAAGAATGGCGGCTTTGAGACTCAAAATGGCGGCATTAGAACGGTTCCAGCAGCTTGTATAGCTGTTATATAAAGGTGGCGGCTATAAAAACGAAAATGGCGGTTGTAGAATGGTACCAGCAGCTGGTAAACCTGTTATATAAAGGATGGCGGCTATAACAAGCAAAATGGCGGCAGTAAAAAGGTTTCAGCAGCTTGAGAGTCAAAATGGAGGCCCGATTATGGTTCCATCAACTTGTATAGCTGTTATTTAAAGGATAGCTGCTATACGACTCAAAAAGGCGGCAGTATTACGGTTCCAGCACATTCAATAGCTGTTGTGTAGCTGTTATATAAATGATGGCGGCTATAAGAACAAAAATACGGCTGTATTATGGTTGGAGCAGCTTGTATAGCTGTAATAGAAACGATGGCGGCTATACCACTCAAAAAGGTGGCAGTATAACGGATCCAGCAGATTGTATAGCTATGATATAAAGGATGGCGGCTGTAAGACTCAAAATGGTGGTTGTAGAATGGTACCAGCAGCTGTTATAGAAACGATGGTGGCTATACGACTCAAAATGGCGGCAGTATTACGGATCCAGCAGCTTGTATAGCTGTTATATAAAAGATGGCGGCTATGAGACACAAAATGGCGGCTATAAAATGGTCCCAGCAGCTTGTATGGCTGTTATATAAAGGATAGTGGCTATAAGAGTCAAAGTCAAGGCCCGATTATGCTTCCATCAACTTGTTTAGCTGTTATACCTGTAATATAAATAATGGCGCCTATAAAACTTAAAATTGCGGTAGTAGAACGGTTCCATCAGCTGGTAAACCTGTTATATAAAGGATGGCGGCTATAAGAAGCAAAATGGCGGCTGTAAAAAAGCTTTAGCAGCTTGTATAGCTGTTATATTAAATATGGATCAAAATGGAGGCAGTATTACGGTTCCAGCAGCTTCTAAAGCTATTATGTAAAGGATGGCGGCTATGAGACTCATAATGGCGTCAGTAGAACGGTTCCAGCAGCTTGTATACCTGTTACATAAAGGATGGCGGCTATAATACTCAAAATGGCGGTTGTAGAATGGTTCCAGCAGATTGTATAGATGTTATAGAAACGATGGCGGCTATACGACTCAAAATGGCGGCAGTATTACGAATCCAGCAGCTTGTATAGCTATGATATAAAGAATGGCGGCTGTAAGACTCAAAAAGGCGGCTGTAAAATGGTCCCAGCAGCTTGTATAGCTGTTATATAAAGGATAGTGGCTATAAGAGTCAAAGTGGAGGACCGATTATGGTTCCATCAACTTGTTTAACTGTTATAGCTGTAGTTTAAAGAATGGCGGCTATAAGACTTAAAATTGCGGTAGTAGAACGGTTCCATCAGCTGGTATAAATGTTATATAAAGGATGGCGGCTATAAGAAGCAAAATAGCGGCTGTAAAAAGGTTTCAGCAGCTTGTATAGCTGTTATATAAAATATGGATCAAAATGGAGGCAGTATTACGGTTCCAGCAGCTTCTAAAGCTATTATGTAAAGGATGACGGCCATAAGACTCAAAATGTCGGGTGTATTATGTTTCCAGCAGCTTGTATAGCTGTTATATAAAGGATGGCGGCTATGAGACTCATAATGGCGGCATTAGAACGGTTCCAGCAGCTTGTATAGCTGTTATATAAAGGATGGCGGCTATAAGATCGAAAATGGCGGCTGTATTATGGTTGCAGCAGCTTGTATAGCTGTTAAAGAAACGATGGCGGCTATACGACTCAAAATGGCGTCAGTATTACCTGTTTATCTGTTTATCTGTTTACCTGTTTATCTGTTATATAAAGGATGGCGGCTATAAGACTCAAAATGGCGGCTGTAAAATGGTCCCAGCAGCTTGTATAGCTGTTATATAAAGGATAGTGGCTATAAGAGTCAAAGTGGAGGACCGATTATAGTTCCATCAACTTGTTTAACTGTTATAGCTGTAGTATAAATAATGGCGGCTATAAGACTTAAAATAGCGGTAGTAGAACGGTTCCATCTGCTGGTATAACTATTATATAAAGGATGGCGGCTATAAGATGCAAAATGGCGGCTGTAAAAAGGTTTCAGCAGCTTGTATAGCTGTTATATAAAGGATGGCGGCTTTGAGAATCATAATGGCGTCAGTAGAACGGTTCCAGCAGCTTGTATACCTGTTACATAAAGGATGGCGGCTATAATACTCAAAATGGCGGTTGTAGAATGGTTCCAGCAGATTGTATAGCTGTTATATAAAGGATGGGTCTAGATTGTTAAGCTCTTATATAAAAGATGGCGGCTATAAGACTCCATCAACTTGTATCTCTGTTATGTAAGGGATAGCTGCTATAAGACTCAAAATCGCGGCAGTATTACGGTTCCAGCACATTCAATAGCTGTTGTGTAAAAAAAGGCGGCCATAAGACTCAAAATGTCGGGTGTATTATGGTTCCAGCAGCATGTATATCTGTTATAAAAAGGATGGCGGCAATGAGACTCAAAATGGCGTCAGTAGAACGGTTCCAGCAGCTTGTGTACCTGTTATATAAAGGAAGGCGGCTATAGTACTCAAAATGGGGGTTGTAGAATGGTTCCAGCAGCTTGTATAGCTGTTATAGAGACGATGGCGGCTATACGACTCAAAATGGCGGCAGTATTACGGATCCAGCAGCTGGTAAACCTATTATATAAAGGATGGCGGCTATAAGAAGCAAAATGGCGGCAGTAAAAAGGTTTCAGCAGCTTGAGAGTCAAAATGGAGGCCCGATTAGGGTTCCATCAACTTGTATAGCTGTTATTTAAAGGAAAGCTGCTATAGGACTCAAAATCGCGGCAGTATTACGGTTCCAGCACGTTCAATAGCTGTTGTGTAGCTGTTATATAAATGATGGCGGCTATAAGAACGCAAATACGGCTGTATTATGGTTGCAGCAGCTTGTATAGCTGTAATAGAAACGATGGCGGCTATACGAGTCAAAAAGGCGGCAGTATAACGGATCCAGCAGATTGTATAGCTATGATGTAAAGGATGGCGGCTATAAGACTCAAATTGGGGCTTGTAGAATGGTTCCAGCAGCTTGTATAGCTGTTATACAAAGAGACTTTATATAACGGCTTTGAGACTCAAAATGGCGGCATTAGAACAGTTCCAGCAGCTTGTATAGCTGTTATATAAAGGATGGCGGCTATAAGATCGAAAATGGCGGCTGTATTATGGTTGCAGCAGCTTGTATAGCTGTTATAGAAACGATGGCGGCTGTACGACTCAAAATGGCGGCAGTATTATGGATCGAGCAGCTTGTATAGCTAGATATAAAAGATGGCGGCTATAAGACTCAAAATGGCGGTTGTAGAATGGTACCAGCAGCTTGTATAGCTGTTATAGAAACGATGGCGGCTATACGACTCAAAATGGCGGCAGTATTACGGATCCAGCAGCTTGTATAGCTGTTATATAAAAGATGGCGGCTATGAGACTCAAAATGGCGGCTATAAAATGGTCCCAGCAGCTTGTATAGCTGTTATATAAAGGATAGTGGCTATAATAGTCAAAGTCAAGGCCCGATTATGCTTCCATCAACTTGTTTAGCTGTTATACCTGTAATATAAAGAATGGCGCATATAAGACTTAAAATTGCGGTAGTAGAACGGTTCCATCAGCTGGTAAACCTGTTATATAAAGGATGGCGGCTATAAGAAGCAAAATGGCGGAAGTAAAAAGGTTTCAGCAGCTTGAGAGTCAAAATGGAGGCCCGATTATGGTTCCATCAACTTGTATAGCTGTTATTTAATGGATAGCTGCTATAAGACTCAAAATCGCGGCAGTATTACGATTCCAGCACATTCTATAGCTGTTGTGTAGCTGTTATATAAATGATGGCGGCTACAAGAAGGAAAATTGCGGTTGTAGAATGGTACCAGCAGCTTGTATAGCTGTTATAGAAATGATGGCGTCTATACGACTCAAAAAGGCGGCAGTATAACGGATCCAGCAAATTGTATAGCTAAGATGTAAAGGATGGCGGCTATAAGACTCAAATTGGCGCTTGTAGAATGGTTCCAGCAGCTTGTTTAGCTGTTATACAAAGAATGGCGGCTTTGAGACTCAAAATGGCGGCATTAGAACGGTTCCAGCAGCTTGTATAGCTGTTATATAAAGGATGGCGGCTATAAGAACGAAAATGGCGGCTGTATTATTGTTGCAGCAGCTTGTATAGCTGTTATAGAAATGATGGCGGCTATACGACTCAAAATGGCGGCAGTATTACGGATCCTGCAGCTTGTATAGCTATGATATAAAGGATGGCGGCTATAAGACTCAATTTGGCGGTTGTAGAATGGTACCAGCAGCTTGTATAGCTGTTATAGAAACGATGGCGGCTATGCAACTCAAAATGGCGGCAGTATTACGGATCCAGCAGCTTGTACATCTGTTATATAAAGGATGGCGGCTATAAGACTCAAAATGGCGGCTGTAAAATGCTCCCAGCAGCTTGTATAGCTGTTATATAAAGGGTAGTGGCTATAAGAGTCAAAGTGGAGGACCGATTATGGTTCCATCAACTTGTTTGACTGTTATATCTGTAGTATAAAGAATGGCGGCTATAAAACTTAAAATTGCGGTAGTAGAACGGTTCCATCAGCTGGTATAACTGTTATATAAAGGATGGCGGCTATAAGAAGCAAAATGGCGGCTGTAAAAAAGCTTCAGCAGCTTGTATAGCTGTTATATAAAATATGGATCAAAATGGAGGCAGTATTACGGTTCCAGCAGCTTCTAAAGCTATTATGTAAAGGATGACGGCCATAAGACTCAAAATGTCGGGTGTATTATGTTTCCAGCAGCTTGTATAGCTGTTATAGAAACGATGGCGGCTATGCAACTCAAAATGGCGGCAGTATTACGGATCCAGCAGCTTGTACATCTGTTATATAAAGGATGGCGGCTATAAGACTCAAAATGGCGGCTGTAAAATGGTCCCAGCAGCTTGTATAGCTGTTATATAAAGGATAGTGGCTATAAGAGTCAAAGTGGAGGACCGATTATGGTTCCATCAACTTGTTTAGCTGTTATACCTGTAATATAAAGAATGGCGGCTATAAGACTTAAAATTGCGGTAGTAGAACGGTTCCATCAGCTGGTAAACCTGTTATATAAAGGATGGCGGCTATAAGAAGCAAAATGGCGGCTGTAAAAAGGTTTCAGCAGCTTGAGAGTCAAAATGGAGGGCCGATTATGGTTTCATCAACTTGTATAGCTGTTATTTAAAGGATAGCTGCTATAAGACTCAAAATCGCGGCAGTATTACGGTTCCAGCACATTCAATAGCTGTTGTGTAGCTGTTATATAAATGATAGCGGCTATAAGAACAAAAATACGGTTGTATTATGGTTGCAGCAGCTTGTATAGGTGTAATAGAAACGATGGCGGCTATACCACTCAAAAAGGCGGCAGTATAACGGATCCAGCAGATTGTATAGCTATGATGTAAAGGATGGCGGCTATAAGACTCAAAATGGCGGCAGTATTACGCATCCAGCAGCTTCTATAGCTATTATGTAAAGGATGACGGCCATAAGACTCAAAATGGCGGCTGTATTATGGTTCCAGCAGCTTGTATATCTGTTATATAAGGGATGGCGGCAATGAGACTCAAAATGGCGTCAGCAAAACGGTTCCAGCAGCTTGTGTACCTGTTATATAAAGGATGGCGGCTATAGTACTCAAAATGGCGGTTGTAGAATGGTTCCAACAGCTTGTATAGCTGTTATAGAAACGATGGCGGCTATACGACTCGAAATGGCGGCAGTATTACGGATCCAGCAGCTTTTATAGCTATTATGTAATGGATGGCGGCTATAAGACTCAAAATGGCGGCAGTATTACGGATCCAGCAGCTTCTATAGCTATTATGTAAAGGATGACGGCCATAAGACTCAAAATGGCGGCTGTATTATGGTTCCAGCAGCTTGTATATCTGTTATATAAAGGATGGCGGCAATGAGACTCAAAATGGCGTCAGCAGAACGGTTCCAGCAGCTTGTGTACCTGTTATATAAAGGATGGCGGCTATAGTACTCAAAATGGCGGTTGTAGAATGATTCCAACAGCTTGTATAGCTGTTATAGAAACGATGGCGGCTATACGACTCGAAATGGCGGCAGTATTACGGATCCAGCAGCTTGTATAGCTATGATGTAATGGATGGCGGCTATAAGACTCAAAATGGCGGCAGTATTACGGAAGCAGCAGCTTCTATAGCCATTATGTAAAGGATGACGGCCATAAGACTTAAAATGGCGGCTGTATTATGGTTCCAGCAGCTTGTATATCTGTTATATAAAGGATGGCGGCAATGAGACTCAAAATGGCGTCAGTAGAACGGTTCCATCAGCTTGTGTACCTGTTATATAAAGGATGGCAGCTTGTATAGCTATGATGTAAAGGATGGCGGCTATAAGACTCAAAATGGCGGCAGTATTACGGATCCAGCAGCTTTTATAGCTATTATGTAAAGGATGACGGCCATAAGACTCAAAATGGCGGCTGTATTATGGTTCCACCAGCTTGTATATCTGTTATATAAAGAATGGCGGCAATGAGACTCAAAATGGCGTCAGTAGAACGGTTCCATCAGCTTGTGTACCTGTTATATAAAGGATAGCGGCTATAGTACTCAAAATGGCGGTTGAAGAATGGTTCCAGCAGCTTGTATAGCTGTTATAGAAACGATGGCGGCTATACGACTCGAAATGGCGGCAGTATTACGGATCCAGCAGCTTGTATAGCTATGATGTAAAGGATGGCGGCTATAAGACTCAAAATGGCGGCAGTATTACGGATCCAGCAGCTTTTATAGCTATTATGTAAAGGATGACGGCCATGAGACTCAAAATGGCGGCTGTATTATGGTTCCAGCAGCTTGTATATCTGTTATATAAAGGATGGCGGCTGTAAGACTCAAAATGGCGGCTGTAAAATGGTCCCAGCAGCTTGTATAGCTGTTATATAAAGGATAGTGGCTATCAGAGTCAAAGTGGAGGCCCGATTATGGTTCCATCAACTTGTTTAGCTGTTATTTAAAGGATAGCTGCTATAAGACTCAAAATCGCGGCAGTATTACGGTTCCAGCACATTCGATAGCTGTTGTGTAAAAAATGACGGTCATAAGACTCAAAATGGCGGCTGTATTATGGTTCCAGCAGGTGGTAAAGCTGTTATAAAAAGGATGGCGGCTACAAGTCTCAAAATGGCGGCAGTAGAACGGTTAAACCAGTTTGTATAGATGTTATATAAAGGATAACGGCTATATAAAGCAAAATGGCGGTTGTAGAATGGTACTAGCAGTTTGTATAGCTGTTATATAAAAAATGGCGGCTATAAGACTCAAAATGTCGCTTGTAGAATGGTTCCAGCAGCTCATATAGCTGTTATAGAAACGATTATATACGACTCAAAAAGGCAGCAGTATAACGGATCCAGCAGATTGTATAGCTATGATGTAAAGGATGGTGGCTATAAGACTCAAATTGGCGCTTGTAGAATGGTTCCAGCAGCTTGTATATCTGTTATACAAAGGAATGGCTGCTTTAAGACTCAAAATGGCGGCTGTAAAAAGGTTTCAGCAGCTTGTATAGCTGTTATATAAAGGATGGTGGCTATAAGAGTCAAAATGGAGCCCGATTATTGTTCCATCAACTTGTATAGCTGTTATGTAAAGAATAGCTGCTATAAGACTCAAAATCGCGGCAATATTACGGTTCCAGAACATTCGTTAGCTGTTGTGTAAAAAATGGCGGCCATAAGACTCAAAATGACGGGTGTATTATGGTTCCAGCAGCTTGTATAGCTGTTATATAAAGGATGGCGGCTATGAGACACATAATGGCTTCAGTTGAACGGTTCCAGCAGTTTGTATACCTGTTACATAGAGGATGGCGGCTATAATACTCAAAATGGCGGTTGCAGAATGGTTCCAGCAGATTGTATAGCTGTTATATATAGGACGGCACTAGATTGTTAAGCTCTTATATAAAAGATGGCGGCTATAAGACTCACAATGGCATCTGTGAAATGGTCCCAGCAACTTGTTTAGCTGTTATATAAAGGATGGTGTCTGTAAGAGTCAAAATGGAGGCCCGATTATGGTTCCATCAACTTGTATATCTGTTATGTAAAGGATAGCTGCTATAAGACTCAAAATCGCGGTAGTATTACGGTTCCAGCTTATTCGATAGCTGTTGTATAAAAAATAGCGGCCATAAGACTCAAAATGGCGGCTGTATTATGGTTCCAGCAGGTTGTATAGCTGTTATAAAAATGATGGCGGCTACAAGTCTCAAAATGGCGGCAGTAGAACGGTTTAACCAGCTTGTATAGATGTTAT
Source organism: Drosophila paulistorum (assembly GCA_018152135.1). Classification (NCBI taxonomy): domain Eukaryota; kingdom Metazoa; phylum Arthropoda; class Insecta; order Diptera; family Drosophilidae; genus Drosophila; species Drosophila paulistorum. Next base: position 861,689 of record JAECXG010000692.1, read on the forward strand.
ATAAAGGATGACGGCTATAAGACTCAAAATGGCGTCTGTGAAATGGTCCCAGCAGCTTGTATAGCTGTTATATAAATGATAGTGGCTATAAGAGTCAAAATGGAGGCCCGATTATGGTTCCATCAACTTGTATATCTGTTATGTAAAGGATAGCTGCTATATGACTCTAAATCGCGGCAGTATTACGGTTCCAGCACATTCAATAGCTGTTGTGTAAAAAATGGCGGCCATAAGATTCAAAATCGCGGCTGTATTATGGTTCCAGCAGCTTGTATATCTGTTATATAAAGGATGGCGGCAATGAGACTCAAAATGGCGGTTGTAGAATGGTTCCAGCAGCTTGTATAGCTGTTATAGAAACGATGGCGGCTATACAACTCAAAATGGCGGCAGTATTACGGATCCAGCAGCTTGTATAGCTATGATATAAAGGATGGCGGCTATAAGACTCAAAATGGCGGTTGTAGAATGGTACCAGCAGCTTGTATAGCTGTTATAGAAACGATGGCGGCTATAAGACTCACAATGGCATCTGAGAAATGGTCCCAGCAACTTGTTTAGCTGTTATATAAAGGATAGTGGCTATAAGAGTCAAAGTGGAGGACCGATTATGGTTTTATCAACTTGTTTAACTGTTATAGCTGTAGTATAAAGAATGGCGGCTATAAGACTTAAAATTGCGGTAGTAGAACGGTTCCATCAGCTGGAAAACCTGTTATATAAATGATGGCGGCTATAAGAAGCAAAATGGCGGCTGTAAAAAGGTTTCAGCAGCTTTTATAGCTGCTACATAAAATATGGATTAAAATGGCGGCAGTATTACGGCTATTATGTAAAGGATGACAGCCATAAGACTCAAAATGTCGGGTGTATTATGTTTCCAGCAGCTTGTATAGCTGTTATATAAAGGATGGCGGCTATGAGACTCATAATGGCGTCAGTAGAACGGTTAAACCAGCTTGTGTAGATGTTATATAAAGGATAATGGCTATAAGACTTAAAATGGCGTCTGTGAAATGGTCCCAGCAGCTTGTATAGCTGTTATATAAAGGATGGTAGCTATAAGAGTCAAAATGGAGGCCCGATTATGGTTCCATCAACTTGTATAGCTGTGATGTAGAGGATAGCTGCTATAAGACTCAAAATCGCGGCAGTATTACGGTTCCAGCACATTCGATAGCTGTTGTGTAAAAAATGGCGGCCATTAGACTCAAAATGGCGGCTGTATTATGGTTCCAGCAGGTTGTATAGCTGTTATAAAAATGATGGCGGCTATAAGTCTCAAAATGGCGGCAGTAGAACGGTTAAACCAGCTTGTGTAGATGTTATCTAAAGGATAATGGCTATAAGACTTAAAATGGCGTCTGTGAAATGGTCCCAGCAGGTTGTATAGCTGTTATATAAAGGATGGTAGCTATAAGAGTCAAAATGGAGGCCCGATTATGGTTCCATCAACTTGTATAGCTGTGATGTAGAGGATAGCTGCTATAAGACTCAAAATCGCGGCAGTATTACGGTTCCAGCACATTCGATAGCTGTTGTGTAAAAAATGGCGGCCATAAGACTCAAAATGGTGGCTGTATTATGGTTCTAGCAGTTATAAAAACGGTGGCGGCTATAAGACTCAAAATGGCGGCAGTAAAGCGGATCCAGCAGATTGTATGATGTAAAGGATGGCGGCTATAAAACTCAAAATGACGGTGGTAGAATGGTTCCAGCAGCTTGTTTAGCCGTTATACAAAGAATGACGGCTTTGACACTCAAAATGGCGGCATTAGAACGGTTCCAGCAGATTGTATAGCTGTTATATAAAGGATGGCGGCTATAAGAACGAAAATGGCGGCTGTATTATGGTTGCAGCAGCTTGTATAGCTGTTATAGAAACGATGGCGGCTATACGACTCGAAATGGCGGCAGTATTACGGATTCAGCAGATTGTATAGCTATGATGTAAAGTGTGGCGTCTATAAGACTCAAATTGGCCTTTGCAGAATGGTTCCAGCAGCTTGTTAAGCTGTTATACAAAGGATGGCGGCTATAAGAACGAAAATGGCGGCTGTATTATGGTTGCAGCAGCTTGTATAGCTGTTATAGAAACGATGGCAGCTATACGACTCGAAATGGCGGCAGTATTACGGTTTCAGCACATTCAATAGCTAGTGTGTAGCTGTTATATAAATGATGACGGCTATAAGAACGAAAATACGGCTGTATTATGGTTGCTTTTATAGCTGTAATAAAGACGATGGCGGCTATACGATTCAAAAAGGCGGCAGTATAACGGATCCAGCAGATTGTATAGCTATGATGTAATGTATGGCGGCTATAAATCAAATTGGCGTTTGTAGAATGGTTCCAGCAACTTGTTTAGCTGTTATACAAAGAATGGCGGCTTTGAGACTCAAAATGGCGGCATTAGAACGGTTCCAGCAGCTTGTATAGCTGTTATATAAAGGATGGCGGCTATAAGACTCAAAATGGCGGATGTAGAATGGTACCAGCAGCTTGTATAGCTGTTATAGAATCGATGGAGTCTATACGACTCGAAATGGCGGCAGTATTACGGATCCAGCAGCTTGTATAGCTATGATATAAAGGATGGCGGCTATAAGACTCAAAATGGCGGATGTAGAATGGTACCAGCAGCTTGTATAGCTGTTATAGAAACGATGGCGGCTATACGACTCAAAATGGCGGCAGTATTACGGATCCAGCAGCTTCTATAGCTATTATGTAAAGGATGAAGGCCATAAGACTCAAAATGGCGGCTGTATTATGGTTCCAGCAGCTTGTATATCTGTTATATAAAGGATGGCGGCTATAAGACTCAAAATGGCGGCTGTAAAATGGTCCCAGCTGCTTGTATAGGTTTATATAAAGGATAGTGGCTATAAGAGTCAAAGTGGAGGCCCGATTATGGTTCCATCAACTTGTTTAGCTGTTATTATTGTAATATAAAGAATGGCGGCTTTAAGACTTAACATTGCGGTAGTAGAACGGTTCCATTAGCTGGTATAACTGTGAGATAAAGGATGGCGGCTATAAGAAGCAAAATGACGGCTGTAAAAAGGTTTCAGCAGCTTGAGAGTGAAAATGGAGGCCCGATTATGGTTCCATCAACTTGTATACCTGTTATGTAGAGGATAGCTGCTATAAGACTCAAAATGGCGGCCGTATTACGGTTCCAGCACATTCGACAGCTGTTGTGTAAAAAATGACGGCCATAAGACTCAAAATTGTGGCTGTATTATGGTTCTAGCAGTTATAGAAACGATGGCGGCTATAGCGGATCCAGCAGATTGTATGATGTAAAGGATGGCGGCTATGAAACTCAAAATGGCGGTGGTCGAATGGTTCCAGCAGCTTGTTTGGCTGTTATACAAAGAATGGCGGCTTTGACACTCAAATTGGCGGCATTAGAACGGTTCCAGCAGCTTGTGTAGATGTTATATAAAGGATGGCGAATATAAGAACGAAAATGGCGGCTGTATTATATTTGCAGCAGCTTGTATAGCTGTTATAGAAACGATGGCGGCTATACGACTCGAAATGACGGGAGTATTACGGATCCAGCAGATTGTATAGCTATGATGTAAAGTATGGCGGCTATAAGACTCAAATTGGCGTTTGTAGAATGGTTCCAGCAGCTTGTTAAGCTGTTATACAAAGGATGGCGGCCATAAAAACGAAAATGGCGGCTGTATTATGGTTGCAGCAGCTTGTATAGCTGTTATAGAAACGATGGCAGCTATACGACTCGAAATGGCGGCAGTATTACGGTTCCAGCACATTCAATAGCTGGTGTGTAGCTGTTATATAAATGATGGCGGCTATAAGAACAAAAATACGGATGTATTATGGTTGCTTTTATAGCTGTAATAGAAACGATGGCGGCTATACGATTCAAAAAGGCGGCAGTATAACGGATCCAGCAGATTGTATAGCTATGATGTAAAGTATGGCGGCTATAAGACTCAAATTGGCGTTTGTAGAATGATTCCAGCAGCTTGTATAGCTGTTATAGAAACGATGGCGGCTATACGACTCAAAATGGCGGCAGTATTACGGATCCAGCAGCTTGTATAGCTGTCATATAAAAAATGGCGGCTATAAGACTCAAAATGGCGGCTGTAAAATGGTCCCAGCAGCTTGTATAGCTGGTATATGAAGGATAGTGGCTATAAGAGTCAAAGTGCAGGACCGATTATGGTTCCAACAACTTGTTTAGCTGTTATTATTGTAATATAAAGAATGGCGGCTTTAAGACTTAAAATCGCGGTAGTTGAACGGTTCCATCAGCTGGTATAACTGTTATATAAAGGATGGCGGATATAAGAAGCAAAATGGCGGCTGTAAAAAGGTTTCAGCAGCTTGAGAGTCAAAATGGAGGCCCGATTATGGTTCCATCAACTTGTATAGCTGTTATGTAAAGGATAGCTGCTATAAGACTCAAAATCGCGGCAGTATTACGGTTCCAGCACATTCAATAGCTGTTGTGTAGCTGTTATATAAATGATGGCGGCTATAAGAACGAAAATACGGCTGTATAATGGTTGCAGCAGCTTGTATAGGTGTTATAGAAACGATGGCGGCTATAAGACTCAAAATGGCGGCAGTATTACGGTTCCAGCAGCTTCTATAGCTATTATGTAAAGGATGAGGGCCATAAGACTCAAAATGGCGGCTGTATTATGGTTCCAGCAGCTTGTATATCTGTTATATAAAGGATGGCGGCTATAAGACTCAAAATGGCGGCTGTATAACGGATCCAGCAGATTGTATGGCTATGATATAAAGGATGGCGGCTATAAGACTCAAAATGGCGGTTGTTGAATGATACCAGCAGCTTGTATAGCTGTTATAGAAACGATGGCGGCTATACGACTCAAAATGGCTACAGTATTACGGATCCAGCAGCTTGTATAGCTGTTATATAAAAAATGGCGGCTATAAGACTCAAAATGGCGGCTGTAAAATGGTCGCAGCAGCTTGTATAGCTGGTATATGAAGGATAGTGGCTATAAGAGTCATAGTGGAGGCCCGATTATGGTTCCATCAACTTGTTTAACTGTTATAGCTGTAATATAAAGAATGGCGGCTATAAGACTTAAAATTGCGGTAGTAGAACGGTTCCATCAGCTGGTATAACTGTTATATAAAGGATGGCGGCTATAAGAAGCAAAATGGCGGCTGTAAAAAGGTTTCAGCAGCTTGTATAGCTGTTATATAAAATATGGATCAAAATGGAGGCAGTATTACGGTTCCAGCAGCTTCTAAAGCTATTATGTAAAGGATGACGGCCATAAGACTCAAAATGTCGGGTGTATTATGGTTCCAGCAGCTTGTATAGCTGTTATATAAAGAATGGCGTCAGTAGAACGGTTCCAGCAGCTTGTATACCTGTTACATAAAGGATGGCGGCTATAATACTCAAAATGGCGGTTGTAGAATGGTTCCAGCAGATTGTATGGCTGTTATATAAAGGATGGCACTAGATTGTTAAGCTCCTATATAAAAGATGGCGGCTATAAGACTCAAAATGGCATCTGTGAAATGGTCCCAGCAGCTTGTATAGCTGTTATATAAAGGCTGGTGGCTATAAGAGTCAAAGTGGAGGCCCGATTATGGTTCCATCAACTTGTATATCTGTAATGTAAAGGAAAGCTGCTATAAGACTCAAAATCTTGGCAGTATTACGGTTCCAGCACATTCAATAGCTGTTGTGTAAAAAATGGCGGCCATAAGACTCAAAATCGCGGCTGTATTATGGTTCCAGCAGGTTGTATAGCTATGATGTAAAGGATGGCGGCTATAAGACTCAAAATGGCGGTTGTAGTATAGTTTTAGCAGCTTGTGTTATATAAAGAATGGCGGCTTTGAGACTCAAAATGGCGGCAGTAGAACGGTTCCAGCAGCTCGTGTAGCTGTTATAAAAACGATGGCGGCTATACGACTCAAAATGGCGGCAATATTACGGAGCCAGTAGCTTGTATACCTATGATGTAAAGGATGGCAGCTATAAAACTCAAAATGGCGGTTTTAGAATGGTTCCAGCAGCTTGTCTTTCTGTTATATAAAGGATGGCGGCTATAAGACTCAAAATGTCGTTAGTAGAATGGTTCCAGCAGCTCATATAGCTGTTATAGAAACGATGGCGGCAATACGACTAAAAATAGCGGCAGTATTACGGATCTACCAGCTTGACTAGCTATGATGAAAAGGATGGCAACTAAAAGACTCAACTTGTTTAGCTGTTATGTAGAGGATAGCTGCTATAAGACTCAAAATTGCGGCAGTATTACGGTTCCAGCACATTCGATAGATGTTGTATAAAAAATGGGGGCCATAAGACTCAAAATGGCGGATGTATTATGGTTCCAGCAGGTTTTTTAGCTGTTATAAAAATGATGGCGGCTATAAGTCTCAAAATGGCGGCAGTAGAACGGTTAAACCAGCTTGTATAGATGTTATATTAAGGATAACGGCTATAAGACTCAAAATGGCGTCTGTGAAATGGTCCCAGCAGCTTGTATAGCTGTTATATAAAGGATGGTGGCTATAAGAGTCAAAATGGAGGCCCGATTATGGTTCCATCAACTTGTATAGCTGTTATGTAGAGGATAGCTGCTATAAGAATCAAAATGGCGGCAGTATTACGATTCCAGCACATTCGATAGCTTTTGTGTAAAAAATGGCGGCCATAAGACTCAAAATGGTGGCTGTATTATGATTCTAGCAGTTTTTATAGCTGTTATAGAAACGATGGCGGCTATACGACTCAAAATGGCGGCAGTATTACGGATCCAGCAGCTGGTATAGCTATGATGTAAAGGATGGCGGCATTAAAACTCAAAATGGCGGTTGTAGAATGGTTTTAGCAGATTGTATAGCTGTTCTATAAAGAATGGCGGCTTTGAGGCTCAATATGGCGGCAGTAGAACGGTTCCAGCACGTTGTATAGATGTTATATAAATGATGGAGGCTATAAGAACGAAAATGGCGGCTGTATTATGGTTGCAGCAGCTTGTATAGCTGTAATAGAAACGATGGCGGCTATACGACTCAAAATGGCGGCAGTATTACGGTTCCAGCACATTCTCAAGACTCAAAATGGTGGCTGTATTATGGTTCCAGCAAGTTTAGAAACGATGGCGGCTATACGACTCAAAATGGCGTCAGTATAGCGGATCCAGCAGATTGTATAGCTATGATGTAAAGGATGGCGGCTATAAAACTCAAAATGGCGGTTGTAGAATGGTTTTAGCAGATTGTATAACTGTTATATAAAGGATGGCACCAGCTTGTTAAGCTCTTATATAAAGGATGGTGGCTATAAGACTCAAAATGGCGTCTGTGAAATGGTCCCAGCAGCTTATACAAGCTGTTATATAAAGGTTGGCACCAGCTTGTTAAGCTCTTAAAGAAGAACGAAAATGGCGGCTGTATTATGGTTGCAGCAGCTTGTATATCTGTTATATAAAGGATGGCGGCAATGAGACTCAAAATGGCGTCAGCAAAACGGTTCCAGCAGCTTGTGTACCTGTTATATAAAGGATGGCGGCTATAGTACTCAAAATGGCGGTTGTAGAATGGTTCCAACAGCTTGTATAGCTGTTATAGAAACGATGGCGGCTATACGACTCGAAATGGCGGCAGTATTACGGATCCAGCAGCTTGTATAGCTATGATGTAATGGATGGCAGCTATAAGACTCAAAATGGCGGCAGTATTACGGATCCAGCAGCTTCTATAGCTATTATGTAAAGGATGACGGCCATAAGACTCAAAATGGCGGCTGTATTATGGTTCCAGCAGCTTGTATATCTGTTATATAAAGGATGGCGGCAATGAGACTCAAAATGGCGTCAGCAGAACGGTTCCAGCAGCTTGTGTACCTGTTATATAAAGGATGGCGGCTATAGTACTCAAAATGGCGGTTGTAGAATGATTCCAACAGCTTGTATAGCTGTTCTAGAAACGATGGCGGCTATACGACTCGAAATGGCGGCAGTATTACGGATCCAGCAGCTTGTATAGCTATGATGTAATGGATGGCGGCTATAGGACTCAAAATGGCGGCAGTATTACGGATCCAGCAGCTTCTATAGCTATTATGTAAAGGATGACGGCCATAAGACTTAAAATGTCGCTTGTAGAATGGTTCCAGCAGCTCACATAGCTGTTATAGAAACGATTATATACGACTCAAAAAGGCAGCAGTATATCGGATCCAGCAGATTGTATAGCTATGATGTAAAGGATGGTGGCTATAAGACTCAAATTGGCGCTTGTAGAATGGTTCCAGCAGCTTGTATATCTGTTATACAAAGGAATGGCTGCTTTAAGACTCAAAATGGCGGCTGTAAAAAGGTTTCAGCAGCTTGTATAGCTGTTATATAAAGGATGGTGGCTATAAGAGTCAAAATGGAGCCCGATTATTGTTCCATCAACTTGTATAGCTGTTATGTAAAGAATAGCTGCTATAAGACTCAAAATCGCGGCAATATTACGGTTCCAGAACTTTCGATAGCTGATGTGTAAAAAATGGCGGCCATAAGACTCAAAATGACGGGTGTATTATGGTTCCAGCAGCTTGTATAGCTGTTATATAAAGGATGGCGGCTATGAGACACATAATGGCTTCAGTTGAACGGTTCCAGCAGTTTGTATACCTGTTACATAGAGGATGGCGGCTATAATACTCAAAATGGCGGTTGCAGAATGGTTCCAGCAGATTTTATAGCTGTTATATATAGGACGGCACTAGATTGTTAAGCTCTTATATAAAAGATGGCGGCTATAAGACTCACAATGGCATCTGTGAAATGGTCCCAGCAACTTGTTTAGCTGTTATATAAAGGATGGTGTCTGTAAGAGTCAAAATGGAGGCCCGATTATGGTTCCATCAACCTGTATATCTGTTATGTAAAGGATAGCTGCTATAAGACTCAAAATCGCGGCAGTATTACGGTTCCAGCTCATTCGATAGCTGTTGTATAAAAAATAGCGGCCATAAGACTCAAAATGGCGGCTGTATTATGGTTCCAGCAGGTTGTATAGCTGTTATAAAAATGATGGCGGCAATGAGACTCAAAATGGCGTCAGCAGAACGGTTCCAGCAGCTTGTGTACCTGTTATATAAAGGATGGCGGGTATAGTACTCAAAATGGTGGCTGTATTATGGTTCTAGCAGTTTGTATAGCTGTTATAGAAACGATGGCGGCTTTGAGACTCAAAATGGCGGCAGTAGAACGGTTCCAGCAGGTTGTATAGATGTTATATAAATGATGGCGCCTATAAGAACGAAAATGGCGGCTGTATTATGGTTGCAGCAGCTTGTATAGCTGTAATAGAAACGATGGCGGCTATACGACTCAAAATGGCGGCAGTATAGCGGATCTAGCAGATTGTATAGCTATGATGTAAAGAATGGCGGCTTTGAGACTCAAAATGGCGGTTGTAGAATGGTTTTAGCAGATTGTATAGCTGTTATATAAAGAATGGAGGCTTTGAGACTCAAAATGGCGGCAGTAGAACGGTTCCACCACGTTGTGTAGATGTTATATAAATGTTGGCGGCTATAAAAACGAAAATGGCGGCTGTATTATGGTTGCAGCAGCTTGTATAGCTGTTATAGAAACGATGGCGGCTATACGACTCAAAATGGCGGTTGTAGAATGGTTCCAGCAGCTTGTATTTCTGTTATCAAAAAGCTTCTGCTCTCTGACGTGACGGTCGTGTTTTTGCTTAGCTCCTGAGTTTTATTAATATATATTGTTTTCTCCCAATTTTTAATTGTGCCTAGTTTGTTTTCGTTTTCGCTGGTGTCGTTTGCTTGAAACGCTTGTGTTTTATTTGCATAATTTGCCAAAGTAAACAGTTTTGTTTTTTTCTTTTTTGTGATTAGTGTTTGGTGCATCTAAATTGTTTTTATTTTTTTCTTATTCTTCTCTCTCGTCATTGCTTCTGCAGTTGCTCCCCTCATCGCCCCCATCATACCATCAGTGCTAGTGGTTTTGTTGTTCTCTCTGCTTTGTGCTTGTGCTCAGCTTCTCTCCCGCGTAATCACTTTTGTAAGGCCGCCTCTCAAAGCTCGTCTTATAACTGTTCTTGCACTCTCTCTTGTGCTGTGTACTCTAGCTGTCTCTTTGTTTTATCTGTAGTTATTGATTTTTTAACGATAATTATCTTTGTGCTGTTTATTTAAATTTTTATAAATATTTTTTTTTGTTGTTTTTTTTTTTTTGCCTTGTGTTTATTTTGGCTTTTCAATGGCTTGTTGTCTACCCAATTGCAAGCATTCTGATCGTTTTGACGATCAGTATAGAGCAATATCGTGTTGGCTTTGCGATAATCTTATTCACTTAAAATGTGCTGGCCTCAACGGCCGTGATTACGACAAATTTTCTGGTTTGTCTGTGTCTAAGCCTGAGCTTGGCTTAATGCGCTGGACTTGCCCATCTTGTGCCAGCCAGCAGCTTGATTTTAGCCGAATGTATAGGGATCTTCGTTTAAAGTTTCTTTCTCTAAATAAAATGGCCAAACAGCTCTCTAATGAGTGTATCTCTAGCATACATTTATTGTCGCAATTCAAGTTTGGTCCACCTTCTAAGGAATTGCCCAAGAAATGTACCCTTGAGTTGCCTCATAAGCAGTCGCCCGCACTTTCTATTACATCTTCTCCCATTTTACTTTCGCCTACACCATCTTCTTGTCCCTCTTTATGCTCTTCTTTTCAGATTGATGTACCCACTACAAGCCCTGGTGTACCTCAATCTATCCCTCACGGGAACTCTGATCAATTACTGGATCATGCTGGCTTTCAATCACTTGCGGATCCCAATGCTCCTCCGCCTCCACTAACTGTAGTGCCTCATCGTAAACAATTATTTATCTCTAGGCTTGCTCCAGATACTTCTGAATCGTCTGTGGCAGCTTACATTGGTAATATATGCCCTGCTAAGGTTTTAATTCAAAAGTTTAAGGTTTTAATTAAAGTATTTCTCAGCTATGGTTGACCCTAACTTTTGGCCAGACGGCCTAGTTGTACATGAATTTGCGGCCAATAGGCGCTCCCGCCCTTTGCCTGTCCACCTTCCTATTGTATCTTCTGCTTCAAAAAACTAATAACGTCTAGTCTTTGAATTCACTATCAAAATGTAAGAGGACTTCTTACCAATTCCAAAAGACGCTCTAATTTACTACCTTCCACCTTCAGACTTAATGACCAGACTAATAATTGTGATTCAGATATTGCAGATCTGTTTGCTAAATTCTTTCAGTCGACTTATTCTTCTACTGCATCGGATCCCACACCTTATCCCTTCACAATTCCACATTTAAATTGTATGTTTTTTCCTAATATTACTGAAGACTGTATTATCTCTAGCTTGTCATCTATGACGTCTTCCTTCGTACCCGGGCCTGATAATATACCTAGTTGCATCCTTAAAATGTGTTCGATTTCCCTATCTAAGCCTTTATCTCGGTTATTCTTTATATCGAGTGAGACTTGTCGCTTCCCTGATATTTGGAAGGAGTCTTTTATTATTCCGCTTTTTAAAAAGGGTAACAAATCGGATATTTCTAACTACCGTGGCATTGCCAAACTTTCAGCAATACCTAAGCTGTTTGAGAAAATTATTACGTCTTCCCTTCAACACCTATCCAGATCCGCTATTTCTGCTTGTCAGCATGGCTTCATGAAAGGTCGTTCGTCACTTACCAACCTTTTAGAATTGACTACCCTTGTACACCATGGCTTCCGTAAAAAGTGTCAAACTGATGTTATTTATACTGACTTTAGTAAGGCTTTCGATACGGTTGATCATTCCTTGCTTCTCATGAAACTTAACATCATGGGTTTTTCCCCGAAACTATTGGCTTGGTTAAAGTCGTATCTTATTGGCAGAACCCAAAAGGTGTCTTTTCGTTCCTCGATATCTAAAACTGTTCGAGTTACGTCAGGTGTCCCCCAAGGCAGTCATCTGGGCCCACTGTTATTTACCTTGTTTATAAACGATTTGCCTCTGGCCTTGGCTCATTCACGCGTGCTCATGTTTGCGGATGACGTCAAGATTTGTTATTCATATAATGATCCTTCTTTCCAACAGTACTTGCAATCAGATCTCGATGCGTTCTGTGTTTGGTGTCACGTTAATAAATTACACCTTAATGCCTCTAAATGCTCTTTTATGACTTTCAGTCGTTTGTCGCCGTTCCTAGCTCATTACTCTATTAAGTCTGTTCTGTTAAATTGTGTACCATCATTTAAAGACTTAGGCGTTATGTTTGACCCAAAACTTTCTTTTAATATTCATATATCTTCAATTGTTAATAAAGCATGCAGTCTTCTTGGCTTCATTAAACGTTGGGCCAAAGAATTTGATGATCCATATGTGACAAAGGTTTTATACACTTCGTTAGTTCGCCCTACTCTAGAATATTGCTCACCAGTGTGGAACCCTCAATATGATGTTCACCAGCGTAGTATTGAATCGGTACAGAAGCAATTCCTTAAGTTTGCGTTACGCGGTCTTAATTGGGACCCGAATCTTCGCCTACCTTCTTATTCTGACAGACTTCTTCTTATTAATCTTCCTTTACTTTACAACCGTAGGCTCGTATTTGGGATTCTCTTTCTACATAAAGTAGTCAACGGCGAAGTCAGTTCTACCAATTTACTATATACGCTATATTTTTGTGTTCCCTCACGTCGGACCAGAAACTTTTTTCCTCTTCACCTTAGTAGATGTTTGACTAACTACTCTCTTCACGAACCTCTTCGTGTTTTTTGCCAATCTTTTAACAACCTTTCTCACCTTATTTCTCCTCATCTATCTGTCACTTCTCTTCGCGCTATACTTTTGAATTATCTACAGCGTAACCACTGAAAGTATTCTGGACTGGATATTGGATTGGCTGCAACTCATCCCTGACCACATTGGCTGTGAATCGGGGCATAGATGGCACCTTGTTGCAAGTAAAACACCTCCACCGGGTCGGGGATGTTGTGCATAAAGCTAAGCTACTTTCATGATTTAATTACTATCTGTATTTTAGCTTAAGCTTTTTCGTCGACTGCTGACTTAGTTGACGTAAATAAATAAATAAATGAATAAATAAATATATGAAGGATGGCGGCTATAAGACTCAAAATGTCGTTAGTAGAATGGTTCCAGCAGCTCATATAGCTCAAAAGACTCAAAATGGCGTCTGTGAAATTGTCCCAGCAGCTTGTACGTCTGTTATATATAGGATGGTGGCTATAAGACTCAAAATGGCGGCAGTATTACGGATCCAGCAGCTTCTATAGCTATTATGTAAAGGATGACGGCCATAAGACTCAAAATGGCGGCTGTATTATGGTTCCAGCAGCTTGTATATCTGTTATATAAAGGATGGCGGCAATGAGACTCAAAATGGCGTCAGCAGAACGGTTCCAGCAGCTTGTGTACCTGTTATATAAAGGATGGCGGGTATAGTACTCAAAATGGTGGCTGTATTATGTTTCTAGCAGTTTGTATAGCTGTTATAGAAACGATGGCGGCTATACGACTCAAAATGGCGGCAGTATTACGGATCCAGCAGCTTCTATAGCTATTATGTAAAGGATGACGGCTATAAAACTCAAAATGGCGGTTGTAGAATGGTTTTAGCAGATTGTATAGCTGTTATATAAAGAATGGCGGCTTTGAGACTCAAAATGGCGGCAGTAGAACGGTTCCAGCAGGTTGTATAGATGTTATATAAATGATGGCGGCTATAAGAACGAAAATGGCGGCTGTATTATGGTTGCAGCAGCTTGTATAGCTGTAATAGAAACGATGGCGGCTATACGACTCAAAATGGCGGCAGTATAGCGGATCCAGCAGATTGTATAGCTATGATGTAAAGGATGGGGGTTATAAAACTCAAAATGGCGGTTGTAGAATGGTTTTAGCAGATTGTATAGCTGTTATATAAAGAATGGAGGCTTTGAGACTCAAAATGGCGGCAGTAGAACGGTTCCACCACGTTGTGTAGATGTTATATAAATGTTGGCGGCTATAAAAACGAAAATGGCGGCTGTATTATGGTTGCAGCAGCTTGTATAGCTGTTATAGAAACGATGGCGGCTATACGACTCAAAATGGCGGTTGTAGAATGGTTCCAGCAGCTTGTATTTCTGTTATCAAAAAGCTTCTGCTCTCTGACGTGACGGTCGTGTTTTTGCTTAGCTCCTGAGTTTTATTAATATATATTGTTTTCTCCCAATTTTTAATTGTGCTTAGTTTGTTTTTGTTTTCGCTGGTGTCGTTTGCTTGAAACCCTTGTGTTTTATTTGCATAATTTGCCAAAGTAAACAGTTTTGTTTTTTCTTTTTTGTGATTAGTGTTTGGTGCATCTAAATTGTTTTTATTTTTTTCTTCTGCAGTTGCTCCCCTCATCGCCCCCATCATACCATCAGTGCTAGTGGTTTTGTTGTTCTCTCTGCTTTGTGCTTGTGCTCAGCTTCTCTCCCGCGTAATCACTTTTGTAAGGCCGCCTCTCAAAGCTCGTCTTATAACTGTTCTTGCACTCTCTCTTGTGCTGTGTACTCTAGCTGTCTCTTTGTTTTATCTGTAGTTATTGATTTTTTAACGATAATTATCTTTGTGCTGTTTATTTAAATTTTTATAAATATTTTTTTTTTGTTTTTTTTTTTTTTTGCCTTGTGTTTATTTTGGCTTTTCAATGGCTTGTTGTCTACCCAATTGCAAGCATTCTGATCGTTTTGACGATCAGTATAGAGCAATATCGTGTTGGCTTTGCGATAATCTTATTCACTTAAAATGTGCTGGCCTCAACGGCCGTGATTACGACAAATTTTCTGGTTTGTCTGTGTCTAAGCCTGAGCTTGGCTTAATGCGCTGGACTTGCCCATCTTGTGCCAGCCAGCAGCTTGATTTTAGCCGAATGTATAGGGATCTTCGTTTAAAGTTTCTTTCTCTAAATAAAATGGCCAAACAGCTCTCTAATGAGTGTATCTCTAGCATACATTTATTGTCGCAATTCAAGTTTGGTCCACCTTCTAAGGAATTGCCCAAGAAATGTACCCTTGAGTTGCCTCATAAGCAGTCGCCCGCACTTTCTATTACATCTTCTCCCATTTTACTTTCGCCTACACCATCTTCTTGTCCCTCTTTATGCTCTTCTTTTCAGATTGATGTACCCACTACAAGCCCTGGTGTACCTCAATCTATCCCTCACGGGAACTCTGATCAATTACTGGATCATGCTGGCTTTCAATCACTTGCGGATCCCAATGCTCCTCCGCCTCCACTAACTGTAGTGCCTCATCGTAAACAATTATTTATCTCTAGGCTTGCTCCAGATACTTCTGAATCGTCTGTGGCAGCTTACATTGGTAATATATGCCCTGCTAAGGTTTTAATTCAAAAGTTTAAGGTTTTAATTAAAGTATTTCTCAGCTATGGTTGACCCTAACTTTTGGCCAGACGGCCTAGTTGTACATGAATTTGCGGCCAATAGGCGCTCCCGCCCTTTGCCTGTCCACCTTCCTATTGTATCTTCTGCTTCAAAAAACTAATAACGTCTAGTCTTTGAATTCACTATCAAAATGTAAGAGGACTTCTTACCAATTCCAAAAGACGCTCTAATTTACTACCTTCCACCTTCAGACTTAATGACCAGACTAATAATTGTGATTCAGATATTGCAGATCTGTTTGCTAAATTCTTTCAGTCGACTTATTCTTCTACTGCATCGGATCCCACACCTTATCCCTTCACAATTCCACATTTAAATTGTATGTTTTTTCCTAATATTACTGAAGACTGTATTATCTCTAGCTTGTCTTCCTTCGTACCCGGGCCTGATAATATACCTAGTTGCATCCTTAAAATGTGTTCGATTTCCCTATCTAAGCCTTTATCTCGGTTATTCTTTATATCGAGTGAGACTTGTCGCTTCCCTGATATTTGGAAGGAGTCTTTTATTATTCCGCTTTTTAAAAAGGGTAACAAATCGGATATTTCTAACTACCGTGGCATTGCCAAACTTTCAGCAATACCTAAGCTGTTTGAGAAAATTATTACGTCTTCCCTTCAACACCTATCCAGATCCGCTATTTCTGCTTGTCAGCATGGCTTCATGAAAGGTCGTTCGTCACTTACCAACCTTTTAGAATTGACTACCCTTGTACACCATGGCTTCCGTAAAAAGTGTCAAACTGATGTTATTTATACTGACTTTAGTAAGGCTTTCGATACGGTTGATCATTCCTTGCTTCTCATGAAACTTAACATCATGGGTTTTTCCCCGAAACTATTGGCTTGGTTAAAGTCGTATCTTATTGGCAGAACCCAAAAGGTGTCTTTTCGTTCCTCGATATCTAAAACTGTTCGAGTTACGTCAGGTGTCCCCCAAGGCAGTCATCTGGGCCCACTGTTATTTACCTTGTTTATAAACGATTTGCCTCTGGCCTTGGCTCATTCACGCGTGCTCATGTTTGCGGATGACGTCAAGATTTGTTATTCATATAATGATCCTTCTTTCCAACAGTACTTGCAATCAGATCTCGATGCGTTCTGTGTTTGGTGTCACGTTAATAAATTACACCTTAATGCCTCTAAATGCTCTTTTATGACTTTCAGTCGTTTGTCGCCGTTCCTAGCTCATTACTCTATTAAGTCTGTTCTGTTAAATTGTGTACCATCATTTAAAGACTTAGGCGTTATGTTTGACCCAAAACTTTCTTTTAATATTCATATATCTTCAATTGTTAATAAAGCATGCAGTCTTCTTGGCTTCATTAAACGTTGGGCCAAAGAATTTGATGATCCATATGTGACAAAGGTTTTATACACTTCGTTAGTTCGCCCTACTCTAGAATTTTGCTCACCAGTGTGGAACCCTCAATATGATGTTCACCAGCGTAGTATTGAATCGGTACAGAAGCAATTCCTTAAGTTTGCGTTACGCGGTCTTAATTGGGACCCGAATCTTCGCCTACCTTCTTATTCTGACAGACTTCTTCTTATTAATCTTCCTTTACTTTACAACCGTAGGCTCGTATTTGGGATTCTCTTTCTACATAAAGTAGTCAACGGCGAAGTCAGTTCTACCAATTTACTATATACGCTATATTTTTGTGTTCCCTCACGTCGGACCAGAAACTTTTTTCCTCTTCACCTTAGTAGATGTTTGACTAACTACTCTCTTCACGAACCTCTTCGTGTTTTTTGCCAATCTTTTAACAACCTTTCTCACCTTATTTCTCCTCATCTATCTGTCACTTCTCTTCGCGCTATACTTTTGAATTATCTACAGCGTAACCACTGAAAGTATTCTGGACTGGATATTGGATTGGCTGCAACTCATCCCTGACCACATTGGCTGTGAATCGGGGCATAGATGGCACCTTGTTGCAAATAAAACACCTCCACCGGGTCGGGGATGTTGTGCATAAAGCTAAGCTACCTTCATGATTTAATTACTATCTGTATTTTAGCTTAAGCTTTTTCGTCGACTGCTGACTTAGTTGACGTAAATAAATAAATAAATGAATAAATAAATATATGAAGGATGGCGGCTATAAGACTCAAATTGTCGTTAGTAGAATGGTTCCAGCAGCTCATATAGCTGTTATAGAAACGATGGCGGCTATACGACTAAAAATTACGGATCTACCAGCTTGAATAGCTATGATGAAAAGGATGGCAACTAAAAGACTGAAAATGGCGGTTGTAAAATGGTTCCAGCAGCTTGTATAGCTGTTATATAAAGGATGGCACCAGATTGTTAAGCTCTTATATAAAAGATGGAGGCTATAAGACTAAAAATGGCGTCTGTGAAATGGTCCCCGCAACATGTATACCTGTTATATAAAGGATGGTGGCTATAAGAGTCACAATGGAGGCCCGATTATGGTTCCATCAACTTGTTTAACTGTTATGTAGAGGATAGCTGCTATAAGTCTCAAAATTGCGGCAGTATTACGGTTCCAGCACACTCGATAGCTGTTGTATAAAAAATGGCGGCCATAAGACTCAAAATGGCGGCTGTATTATGGTTCTAGCAGTTATAGAAACGATAGCGGCTATACGACTCAAAATGGCGGCAGTATTACGGATCCAGCAGCTGGTATAGCTATGATGTAAAGGATGGCGGCTATAGACCTCAAAATGGCGTTTGTAGAATGGTTTTAGCAGATTGTATAGCAGTTATATAAAGGATGGCACCAGCTTGTTAAGCTCTTATATAAAGGATGGTGGCTATAAGACTCAAAATGGCGTCTGTGAAATGGTCCCAGCAGCTTGTATAGCTGTTATATAAAGGATGGCACCAGCTTGTTAAGCTCTTATAGAAGAACGAAAATGGCGGCTGTATTATGGTTGCAGCAGCTTGTATAGCTGTTATAGAAACGATGGCGGCTATACGACTCAAAATGGCGGAAGTGTAGCGGATCCAGCAGATTGTATAGCTATGATGTAAAGGATGGCGGCTTTAAGACTCAAATTGGCGCTTGTAGAATGGTTTTATCAGATTGTATAGCTGTTATATAAAGAATGGCGTCTTTGAGACTCAAAATGGCGGCAGTAGAACGGTTCCAGCAGGTTGTATAGATGTTATATAAATGATGGCGGCTATAAGAACGAAAATGGCGGCTGTATTATGGTTGCAGCTGCTTGTATAGCTGTTATAGAAACGATGGCGACTATACGACTCAAAATGGCGGTTGTAGAATGGTTCCAGCAGATTGTATAGCTGTTATATAAAGGGTGGCACCAGCTTGTTAAGCTCTTATATAAAGGATGGTGGCTATAAGAACGAAAATGGCGGCTGTTTTATGGTTCCAGCAGCTTGTATATCTGATATACAAAGGATGGCATATATAAGACTCGAAATGGCGGTTGTAGAATGGTTTCAGCAGCTTGTATAGCTCTTATATAAAGGATGGCACCAGCTTGTTAAGCTCTTATATAAAAGATATAAAAGTATTACGGATCCAGCAGCTGGTATAGCTATAATGTAAAGGATAGCGGTTATAAGACTCAAAATGGCGGTTGTAGAATGGTTTTAGCAGCTTGTATAGCTGTTATATAAAGAATTGCGGCTTTGAGACTCAAAATGGCGGCAATAGAACGGTTCCAGTAGCTCGTGTAGCTGTTATAAAAACGATGGCGGCTATACGACTCAAAATGGCGGCAGTATTATGGATACAGCTGCTTGTATAGCTATGATGTAAAGGATGGCGGTTGTAGAATGGTTCCAGCAGTTTGTATAGCTGTTATATAAAGAATGGCGGCTATAAGACTCAAAATTTCGCTTGTAGAATGTAAACGATGACGGCTATACGACTCAAAATGGCGGCAGTATTACGGATCTACCAGCTTGTATAGCTATGATATAAAGTAAGGCGGCTATAAGACTCAAAATGGCGGCAGTATTACGGTTCCAGCAGCTTCGATAGCTGTTGTGTAAAAAATGGCGGCCATAAGACTCAAAATGGCGGCTGTATTATGGTTCTAGCAGGTTGTATAGCTGTTGTAAAAATGGCGCTTATAGAATGGTTCCAGCAGCTTGTATAGCTGTTATATAAAGAATGGCGGCTTTGAGACTCAAATTGGCGGCTGCAGAACGGTTCCAACAGCTTGTATAGCTTTTATATAAAGGATGGCAGCTTTAAGATCGAAAGTGGCGGCTGTAAAATGGTCCCAGCAGCTTGTATAGCTGTTATATAAAGTATAGTGGCTATAAGAGTCAAAGTGGAGGCCCGAGGCAAAATCTTTATAATTACAAAATGAGCGTATTTACTAAGCAAATATACATACCAAATATGGTGTCTCTAGCTGCAATAGTTTTTGAGATAAACGTTTTTTTTAATTGCGGGGGCGGAAAGGGGCGTGGCAAAATCTTTATAATTACAAAATGAGCGCATTTACTAAGCAAATATACATACCAAATATGGTGTCTCTAGCTGCAATAGTTTTTGAGATAAACGTTTTTTTTGAACTGCGGGGGCGGAAAGGGGCGTGGCAAAATCTTTATAATTACAAAATGAGCGCATTTACTAAGCAAATATACATACCAAATATGGTGTCTCTAGCTGCAATAGTTTTTGAGATAAACGTTTTTTTTGAACTGCGGGGGCGGAAAGGGGCGTGGCAAAAATTTGAAACAAACTCGATCACTCTACATACCACACGAGCCTACATTTCAAATTTGGTGGCTCTATCTCTTATAGTCTCCGAGAACTAGGCGTTCATACGGACGGACAGACGGACAGACGGACAGACGGACGGACGGACGGACAGACGGACATGGCTAGATCGACTCGGCTGTTGATACAGATCAAGAATATATATACTTTATGGGGTCGGAAAAGCTTCCTTCTGCCTGTTGCATACATTTTGGCGACTTTAATATACCATTTCACCCTATGGGTGTATGGTATAAAAATGGCTTGTATAGCTGTTATACAAAGAATGGCGGCTATAATACTCAAAATGGCGGTTGTAGAATGGTTCCAGCAGCTTATATAGCTGTTATAAAAAGGATGGCAGCTATGAGATCAAAATGGCGTCAGTAGAACGGTTCCAGCAGCTTGTATACCTGTTGCATAAAGGATGGCGCCAGCAAGTCTCAAAATGGCGGCAGTAGAACGGTTAAACCAGCTTGTATAGATGTTATATAAAAGATTACGGGTATAAGACTCAAAATGGCGGCTATAGAATAGTATCAGCAGCTTTTAAAGCTGTTATATAAAAAATGGCGGCTATAAGAACGAAAATGGCGGCTGTATTATGGTTCTGAAAAATTACAGGAGATAATCGAGTTTTTCAAATTTCGGGGGCGGAAAGGGCGTGGCAAAATCTTTATAATTACAAAATGAGCGTATTTACTAAGCAAATATACATACCAAATATGGTGTCTCTAGCTGCAATAGTTTTTGAGATAAACGTTTTTTTTGAATTGCGGGGGCGGAAAGGGGCGTGGCAAAATCTTTATAATTACAAAATGAGCGCATTTACTAAGCAAATATACATACCAAATATGGTGTCTCTAGCTGCAATAGTTTTTGAGATAAACGTTTTTTTTGAATTGCGGGGGCGGAAAGGGGCGTGGCAAAAATTTGAAACAAACTCGATCACTCTACATACCACACGAGCCTACATTTCAAATTTGGTGGCTCTATCTCTTATAGTCTCCGAGAACTAGGCGTTCATACGGACGGACAGACGGACAGACGGACGGACGGACGGACAGACGGACATGGCTAGATCGACTCGGCTGTTGATACTGATCAAGAATATATATACTTTATGGGGTCGGAAAAGCTTCCTTCTGCCTGTTACATACATTTTGGCGACTTTAATATACCATTTCACCCTATGGGTGTATGGTATAAAAAGGGCGGCTATAAGACTTAAAATTGCGGTAGTAGGACGGTTCCATCAGCTGGTATAGCTGTTATATAAAGGATAACGGCTATAAGAAGCAAAATGGCGGATGTAAAAAGGTTTCAGCAGCTTGTATAGCTGTTATATAAAATATAGATCAAAATAGAGGCTGTATTATGGTTCCATCAGCTTGTATAGCTGTTATGTAAGGGATGGCGACTATAAGACTCAAAATGGAGGCAGTATTACGGTTCCAGCATCTTGTGTGGCTATTATGTAAAGGATGACTGCCTTAAGACTCAAAATGGCGGCTGTATTATGGTTCCAGCAGCTTGTATAGCTGTTATAAAAAGGATGGCGGCTATGAGATCAAAATGGCGTCAGTAGAACGGTTCCAGCAGCTTGTATACCTGTTACATAAAGGATGGCGGCTATAATACTCAAAATGGCGGTTGTAGAATGGTTCCAGCAGATTGTATAGCTGTAATATAAAAGATGGCACCAGCTTGTTAGGCTCTTATATAAAGGATGGTGGCTATAAGAACGAAAATGGCTGCTGTTTTATGGTTCCAGCAGTTTGTTTATCTGATATACAAAGGATTTATGGAAAAACGTTTATATGCATAACTTGGCTATTTTTTGTCCGATTTTGATCAAATTTGGTATTTTGCTGGATATTAGTATCAATTTCAAGTGTGCCAAATTTGATTCCACAAGGTGAAAAATTACGGGAGATAATCGAATTTTTCAAATTTCGGGGGCGGAAAGGGGCGTGGCAAAATCTATATAATTACAAAATGAGCGCATTTACTAAGCAAATATACATACCAAATATGGTGTCTCTAGCTGCAATAGTTTTTGAGATAAACGTTTTTTTTGAATTGCGGGGGCGGAAAGGGGCATGGCAAAAATTTGAAACAAACTCGATCACTCTACATACCACACGAGCCTACATTTCAAATTTGGTGGCTCTATCTCTTATAGTCTCCGAGAACTAGGCGTTCATACGGACGGACAGACGGACAGACGGACGGACGGACGGACAGACGGACATGGCTAGATCGACTCGGCTGTTGATACTGATCAAGAATATATATACTTTATGGGGTCGGAAAAGCTTCCTTCTGCCTGTTGCATACATTTTGGCGACTTTAATATACCATTTCACCCTATGGGTGTATGGTATAAAAATGGCGGCTATAAGAACGAAAATGGCGGCTGTATTATGGTTCTAGCAGCTTGTATATCTGTTATAGAAACGATGGCAGTATGATGTAAAAGATGGCGGCTATAAGACTCAAAATCGCGGTTGTAGAATGGTTTCAGCAGCTTGTATAGCTCTTATATAAAGGATGGCACCAGCTTGTTAAGCTCTTATATAAAAGATATAAAAGTATTACGGATCCAGCAGCTGGTATAGCTATAATGTAAAGGATAGCGGTTATAAGACTCAAAATGGCGGTTGTAGAATGGTTTTAGCAGCTTGTATAGCTGTTATATAAAGAATTGCGGCTTTGAGACTCAAAATGGCGGCAATAGAACGGTTCCAGTAGCTCGTGTAGCTGTTATAGAAACGATGGCGGCTATACGACTTAAAATGGCGGCAGTATTATGGATACAGCTGCTTGTATAGCTATGATGTAAAGGATGGCGGTTGTAGAATGGTTCCAGCAGTTTGTATAGCTGTTATATAAAGAATGGCGGCTATAAGACTCAAAATTTCGCTTGTAGAATGTAAACGATGACGGCTATACGACTCAAAATGGCGGCAGTATTACGGATCTACCAGCTTGTATAGCTATGATGTAAAGTAAGGCGGCTATAAGACTCAAAATGGCGGCAGTATTACGGTTCCAGCAGCTTCGATAGCTGTTGTGTAAAAAATGGCGGCCATAAGACTCAAAATGGCGGCTGTATTATGGTTCTAGCAGGTTGTATAGCTGTTGTAAAAATGGCGCTTATAGAATGGTTCCAGCAGCTTGTATAGCTGTTATATAAAGAATGGCGGCTTTGAGACTCAAATTGGCGGCTGCAGAACGGTTCCAACAGCTTGTATAGCTTTTATATAAAGGATGGCAGCTTTAAGAACGAGAGTGGCGGCTGTAAAATGGTCCCAGCAGCTTGTATAGCTGTTATATAAAGTATAGTGGCTATAAGAGTCAAAGTGGAGGCCCGAGGCAAAATCTTTATAATTACAAAATGAGCGTATTTACTAAGCAAATATACATACCAAATATGGTGTCTCTAGCTGCAATAGTTTTTGAGATAAACGTTTTTTTTTAATTGCGGGGGCGGAAAGGGGCGTGGCAAAATCTTTATAATTACAAAATGAGCGCATTTACTAAGCAAATATACATACCAAATATGGTGTCTCTAGCTGCAATAGTTTTTGAGATAAACGTTTTTTTTGAATTGCGGGGGCGGAAAGGGGCGTGGCAAAAATTTGAAACAAACTTGATCACTCTACATAACACACGAGCCTACATTTCAAATTTGGTGGCTCTATCTCTTATAGTCTCCGAGAACTAGGCGTTCATACGGACGGACAGACGGACAGACGGACGGACGGACGGACAGACGGACATGGCTAGATCGACTCGGCTGTTGATACTGATCAAGAATATATATACTTTATGGGGTCGGAAAAGCTTCCTTCTGCCTGTTACATACATTTTGGCGACTTTAATATACCATTTCACCCTATGGGTGTATGGTATAAAAAGGGCGGCTATAAGACTTAAAATTGCGGTAGTAGGACGGTTCCATCAGCTGGTATAGCTGTTATATAAAGGATAACGGCTATATGAAGCAAAATGGCGGATGTAAAAAGGTTTCAGCAGCTTGTATAGCTGTTATATAAAATATAGATCAAAATAGAGGCTGTATTATGGTTCCATCAGCTTGTATAGCTGTTATGTAAGGGATGGCGACTATAAGACTCAAAATGGCGGCAGTATTACGGTTCCAGCATCTTGTGTGGCTATTATGTAAAGGATGACTGCCTTAAGACTCAAAATGGCGGCTGTATTATGGTTCCAGCAGCTTGTATAGCTGTTATAAAAAGGATGGCGGCTATGAGATCAAAATGGCGTCAGTAGAACGGTTCCAGCAGTTTGTT
The DNA here is from genome assembly GCA_018152135.1 of Drosophila paulistorum. Classification (NCBI taxonomy): domain Eukaryota; kingdom Metazoa; phylum Arthropoda; class Insecta; order Diptera; family Drosophilidae; genus Drosophila; species Drosophila paulistorum. The sequence goes on from JAECXG010000692.1 coordinate 886,193, forward strand.
TATCTGATATACAAAGGATGGCGGATATAAGACTCAAAATGGCGGTTGTAGAATGGTTCCAGCAGATTGTATAGCTGTTGTAAAAAGGATAACACCAGCTTGTTAAATGTCAGCTGTATTATAGTTCCACCTGCTTGTATAGATCTTATATAAAGCGTCTGTATAATGTTTCCAGCAGCGTCTACAGCTGTTATATAAAAGATGGCGGCTATAAGACTCAAAATAGCGGCAGTAGAACGGTTCCAGCAGCTCGTGTTGCTGTTATATAAAGGATGGTGGCTATAAGAGTCAAAATGGAGGCCCGATTATGGTTCCATCAACTTGTATAGCTGTTATGTAAAGGATAGCTGCTATAAGTCTCAAAATCGCGGCAGTATTACGGTTCCAGCACATTCGATAGCTGTTGTGTAAAAAATGGCGGCCATTAGACTCAAAATGGCGGCTGTATTATGGTTCCAGCAGGTTGTATAGCTGTTATAAAAAGGATGGAGGCTACAAGTCTCAAAATGGCGGCAGTAGAACGGTTAAACCAGCTTGTATAGATGTTATATAAAGGATAACGGCTATAAGACTCAAAATGGCGGCTATAGAATGGTCTCAGCAGCTTTTATAGCTGTTATGTAAATGAAGTAAGTAAGTCGTCTCGCCGACTTAGGTATACCATACACCAGTAAAACAAATATTTCAAATTTGTAATAACAAATAACAAAATAATAGCAGCATTTGCCTATTTTAATAAAGTTCTGTTCACATGCTTTCTACAAGCATATCTTAGTGTCTCGCTCACTCATGCATTTGAGCACCCTAGCGCCCCACCCGCCAACGGCCAACTCCGGCCTTATGGAAAAACGTTTATATGCATAACTTGGCTATTTTTTGTCCGATTTTGATCAAATTTGGTATTTTGCTGGATATTAGTATCAATTTCAAGTGTGCCAGATTTGATTCCACAAGGTGAAAAATTACGGGAGATAATCGAATTTTTCAAATTTCGGGGGCGGAAAGGGGCGTGGCAAAATCTATATAATTACAAAATGAGCGTATTTACTAAGCAAATATACATACCAAATATGGTGTCTCTAGCTGCAATAGTTTTTGAGAAAAACGTTTTTTTTGAATTGCGGGGGCGGAAAGGGGCGTGGCAAAATCTATATAATTACAAAATGAGCGCATTTACTAAGCAAATATACATACCAAATATGGTGTCTCTAGCTGCAATAGTTTTTGAGATAAACGTTTTTTTTGAATTGCGGGGGCGGAAAGGGGCGTGGCAAAAATTTGAAACAAACTCGATCACTCTACATACCACACGAGCCTACATTTCAAATTTGGTGGCTCTATCTCTTATAGTCTCCGAGAACTAGGCGTTCATACGGACGGACAGACGGACAGACGGACGGACAGACGGACATGGCTAGATCGACTCGGCTGTTGATACTGATCAAGAATATATATACTTTATGGGGTCGGAAAAGCTTCCTTCTGCCTGTTACATACATTTTGGCGACTTTAATATACCATTTCACCCTATGGGTGTATGGTATAACTATGCTTTATTCAATTTATTCACAGATAGCCCGACACACACGAAATGTTTCGGGTTGAAGTAAATATACAATAGGTTCGAATATATATATGAAGAAAAAAAAGAACGGGTGTTCGAATGCAAGTCTCGTACTGGATTGATGATGGCGATTTACCGGAGAGCGCTTCGTCACCCTCCTCAGTATGACCGCATTCCGTATTGGGAAAAACCCTACCCCCCACTCTCTGCTGTTCACCCGGTGGCGTGAACATACCGCCCCCCTTGCAACAAGTTGCAATTGCCTCGCTGGATATGTCTAAGGATGGGGGATGGCAGCGTTCTGGATCGCCAATAGAAGTCCGATAGAAGTCCGAATGAAAGGCTGGTGCTTTTCGGGTCTTTGCTCTTTGGGTTGGATGTACGCGACTGAGCTGTCGCTGTGTAAGAGCGTGTGGTGTTGTTTGCCACAACGATGGCATCCTGCTGTGCTCCTGCAGGAACCATTGGAATGCTCATGAGCCAAACAGTTCGGGCAGTATCCGTTGCTCAAGACTACCCGTAACCTGTCTTCAGCTCGTAGTCCTCGAAACTGTCGGCACTGACGGAGCGCGTGTGCCCCTTGACAAACGCGGCACCTGAAACAATTGGAACTGCATTCTAAATCGGACTGTGCTGCTGTCCTTGGAGACATCTTCGGACTGCCGGAGGAGGTGGACCGAGACCGACTGGATTTATCAGTAACGGATCCACAGAGAACCCATCCGAACATCGTCTCGATTCCCACGAAAGAATCACCAACATTCTTGATGATTCGTTCCCCAAGGATAGTGGGGAGGAGCTCGACTCCAAGCACCAAATCCACAGGAGCCCTTTGGTAAAATTGCGGATCAGCGAGCGGAAGGTCAAGCGCATCCTTCTTAACCTTATCCGGGAAGGCGCGGGAGGGAAGTGCCTCTGCTACCCTAGGCAGCACAACGGCGACTGCTTGGAACAGTCGGAGCGGTTCGTCAGGAGGAGAAATCTGTAAGCGGCACACTTTGTCGCCGCTACCAGCATCGCATTGCCCAATGCCGCGAATGCTAGTTGATACTTTGCAGCTTGGAGGATTAATCAATTCAAACATTCTTTGGGAAATAAAGGACGCTTCGGATCCCATATCAATCAAAGCGCGGGTTTGAAACTGCTTGCCACGATGATGAAAAGTTACCCTCGCTGTACCCAGGAGGCCAGTGTTGCGAGTGGAGGCGAAGTAACTTCCCACGTCTACATGAGGGCTGCTGGAATAATCGGAGGTTGCAGGATTCGGAATTATACAAGCATTAGGTGCTGAGCTCTCTTGCACTTGAGCGGGAAAGGCCTGAGCTCTTACCGTAGGTTTTCGGCTTACGGAAGGAAAGGTCTGACCGCTAGAGCTTGGTTGAAGGACATCTGTGGCCTCTAGTACACGGTGGCGATCAGTTAGGAAACGATTCAGGTCGTCCCAGGATGAGACTGCGGTCTTATTTCGAACGGACTGCTCCCACAACAGAAGGGTGGATTTGGGCATTTTACTCGTACAGATTGCTATGAGAAGGATATCCCAATTGTCTGTACGAGCCCCGGAACGCTCAAGACCGGTTAAGCAACCTTGAATTGACGTCTGCAGTTCTCTCAACGCTTTGCCAGACTCTTGGGATACAGCTGGGATCTGTATAAGCTGCTTGGCTTGGCTCATAATCAATAATCGATTATTTTCGTACCGCGCAGTGAGGTTATCCCACGCGGACTGGAATCCTTCATTGGTCAAGGGTGACCTAGAAACAATGGCTCTGGCTTCACCGCGAGTTTTGCAACTTAAGTGGTAAAGTTTCTCCACTTGTGTTAGGCTTGGATTATGGATAAAAACCGCGGTAAACAAATCACGGAATGTAGGCCAAGGCAGGCTGTCTCCGTAGAAGTTTTCGACTTCGCACGGGGGAACTGTGTGGCTTTGATGGGTGGAATCGACGGAGAGCCTGACAGATGGCAGAGCCATTTTTGCGGACAACTTTGCTCTCCAAACGAAGTCCCGCCTCGCACATATCCCATATAACAATATTCATGTTTAGCATTAATTGTAGCTATGTGCTTCGGACTATCTTGGTTCTTTTGAGCCGTCAAGGCCTTATGGCATCGTGAAAACTCTGCCTCGACTTTTGCCCAAAGTGACTTAAGCTGGTCTAAGTGTATTTTGATGGAGACGAGTGGCACATCGTCAGCTAAAGCCTGGGTCTCGCGTGCCTCGAACGCCGTTAATGCCTCGCATACGGCAACAAAGTCGGAAAGAGGCATCGTAGAGTGTTCTCTGAGCTATTACGAATCGAATGGGAACAAATAACTTCGTGGAATTAGAGCGCTCAGGAGAGGAGATCGAAACGAAGCTGTAAGTGGACTGTATAATTTAAGGATAGAGGAGTGAGAAGCACAAGGGTCTCCTCTTTTAGTGAACACAACGAATAATACTAGATAGCATAAATGAAATTATAAGGATTTATAATTTTCCTCGCAGTTGTGTGAATAATTATAAGGATATATAATCACTTGGATATTAAAATTGATACAATGTGGAAATATGTTGAATTTTATAAGAGTATTTAAAGAATGTGGAGAAATTGAGATCAGTAGGATTAGGAGTGCCGATAACTTTTCAATGAAGGAAAAAAAACTCGGAATTAATTTTCATTAAGCGGACTAGGTTAATTTCATGGATCTGTGAGGCAAAAATCAAAATGCACAGAGACAAGACAAAATATTAATTCCATATAAATAAAATAATACTTATATTTATTTAGAAATTATTTTGCGAATTAGATACTGACTGATTGAAATATTTCTTATGGCACAATACGAAAATCACGATGGAAAAACTGGATGTCGGGACCGAGTCACGACTTGGTTCAAGTGTCAGCACTGATGAGACTTGAGTATCAGCACTGATCGGGAGTCAGCTGTTCTGCCGTTGTTTATGTTTTGTGAATTTAATTAATTTGAAATTTTAAATCGAATATCGCGATTTCCTGCTTTAATTATGTAGGTTTCAAATTTGGTTTGGGTGAAATTGAATTGTATGTGGACATACATATGTATGTACATATGTACGTATGAGTGTGCTTACCGCGGCAAAAATTATTACATATGTATGTATGTACATATGTATGTATGTATGTACATACATACATATGTATGGATGTACAAATTATTTGGCATAAATAATTTATGCCGATGGACTAATGATCAGCCTGTGGAGTGTGCTTTACACTTTAAGTAAGGGTAAGTGGTACTTTATAAAGTCGCGATTATTAAACACTTTACTTGCAGTTTAAAAACACAGCTGTTTTTACATGTATGTATGTATGTATGTATACATGTGTATATACATACATACAGATGTATTGCTACATATGCAATTGGAGTTTTGGACAATCAGAATTTCGAAGAATGGAAAAAAATGCACTTCATAAACACAAAAATGATTGGGAAATGCCAGGTAACGTTTGGAACAGGTCAGGTATGTACATAAAAGTATACAAAAGTGTGTAGGTCGCTATGGAAGAGCGGGAAACCTCCCACTTTTATAAGTATGTAATCGGATATAATGTGAATGGGATTTTTAATAAGAAATGTTGTAGTTATCAGGAATTCCGCCGATGCATGCTGGAAGACGGAAGGATATCCGGCGCGAACGACCAATGTTCGTGGAGGGGCGGAAAGATTTGCTGGGGTACAACCTTGGCGGGTGCCAATTTCTTCGTGGTATGGTGAGCGAGTGACTAATTAAGAACGCGCGAAACCTTCTTTTAAAAACTATGCTTTATTCAATTTATTCACAGATAGCCCGACACACATGAAATGTTTCGGGTTGAAGTATATATACAATAGGTTCGAACATACATGTGAAGAAAAACCAGAGGGCCGGGGTTAACTTCGACCACGTCGAAGTTTGTATACCCTTGCATCTGTTTTGGTAATTCTTTCCTTACCCATAGCCATCAAAGAGTAAAAACGTTTTATCCAAAAAGTCTAATGTTTGCAAACGAACGGCCTTCAATCTTAGCATAGGATATAACGAACTTTTTGATGAAAGTCACTGTTTTCCACCGTTCGTTCCTATGGGAGCTATATGATATAGTCACCCGATCTTGATCATATTTGGCACAATTATTAATAAGAACACAAAACTGACAAATACCAACTTTTATGACAATAGCTATAAAATTAATGAAGTTATTGAGAAAGTCACTGTTCGTGACTTTGCCGTTTGTATGGGAGCTATATGATATAGTCACCCGATCTTGATCAAATTTGGCACAATTATTAATAAGAATACAACACTGACAAATACCAACTTGTATGACAATAGCTATAAAATTAATGAAGTTATTGAGAAAGTCACTGTTCGTGACTTTGACGTTTGTATTGGAGCTATATGATATAGTCACCCGATCTTGATCAAATTTGGCACAATTATTAATAAGAACAAAACACTGACTAATACCATTTTATGACAATTGCTGATAAAATAACGAAGTTATTGAGAAAAGTCACTGTTCGTGACTTTGACGTTTGTATGGGAGCTACATGATATAGTTGTCCGATCCGGCTGAATCCGAGATATACAACGCCTGCAGTATATACAAGCCTACGTGCAAAATTTCAGCTCTGTAGCTCTTACGGTCTCGGAGGAGTTTGCGTTGATCCAGACGGACGGACTGACGGACGGACGGATGGACGGACGGACGGACATGGCTATTTGAACTCGTATCGTCGTGCTGATCAAGAATATATATACTTTATATGGTCTGAGATGCTTCGTTCTATGCGTTGCACACTTCTGACCAAAATTAATATACCCTTTTTGCAAGGGTATAAAAAGAACGGGTGTTCGAATGCAAGTCTCGTACTGGATTGATGATGGCGATTTACCGGAGAGCGCTTCGTCACCCTCCTCAGTATGACCGCATTCCGTTTTGGGAAAAACCCTACCCCCCACTCTCTGCCGTTCACCCGGTGGCGTGAACAGCTATAATGTAAAGGATGGCGGCTATAAGACTCAAAACGCTTGTAGAATGGTTCCAGCAGCTTGTATAGCTGTTATACAAAAAATAGCAGCTTTGAGTCTTAAAATGGCGGCATAAGAACGGTTCCAGCAGCTTGTATAGCTGTTATATAAAGGATGGTGGCTATAAGAGTCAAAATGGGGGCCCGATTATGGTTCCATCAACTTATTTAGCTGTAATGTAAGGGAAATCTGCTATAAGACTCAAAATCGCGGCAGTATTACGGTTCCAGCACATTCAATAGCTGTTGTGTAAATGAAGTAAGTAAGTCGTCTCGCCGACTTAGGTATACCATACACCAGTAAAACAAATATTTCAAATTTGTAATAACAAATAACAAAATAATAACAGCATTTGCCTATTTTAATAAAGTTCTGTTCACATGCTTTTTACAAGCATATCTTAGTATCTCGCTCACTCATGCACATGAGCACCCTAGCGCCCCACCCGCCAACGGCCAACTCCGGCCTTATGGAAAAACGTTTATATGCATAACTTGGCTATTTTTTGTCCGATTTTGATCAAATTTGGTATTTTGCTGGGTATTAGTATCAAATTCAAGTGTGCCAAATTTGATTCCACAAATTGAACAATTACGGGAGATAATCGAGTTTTTCAAATTTCGGGGGCGGAAAGGGCGTGGCAAAATCTTTATAATTACAAAATGAGCGTATTTACTAAGCAAATATACATACCAAATATGGTGTCTCTAGCTGCAATAGTTTTTGAGATAAACGTTTTTTTTGAATTGCGGGGGCGGAAAGGGGCGCGGCAAAATCTTTATAATTACAAAATGAGCGCATTTACTAAGCAAATATACATACCAAATATGGTGTCTCTAGCTGCAATAGTTTTTGAGATAAACGTTTTTTTTGAATTGCGGGGGCGGAAAGGGGCGTGGCAAAAATTTGAAACAAACTCGATCACTCTACATACCACACGAGCCTACATTTCAAATTTGGTGGCTCTATCTCTTATAGTCTCCGAGAACTAGGCGTTCATACGGACGGACAGACGGACAGACGGACAGACGGACGGACGGACGGACAGACGGACATGGCTAGATCGACTCGGCTGTTGATACAGATCAAGAATATATATACTTTATGGGATCGGAAAAGCTTCCTTCTGCCTGTTGCATACATTTTGGCGACTTTAATATACCATTTCACCCTATGGGTGTATGGTATAAAAATGGCTTGTATAGCTGTTATACAAAGAATGGCGGCTATAATACTCAAAATGGCGGTTGTAGAATGGTTCCAGCAGATTGTATAGCTGTTATATAAAGGATGGCACCAGCTTGTTAAGCTCTTATATAAAGGATGATGGCTATAAGAACGAAAATTGCGGCTGTATTATGGTTCCAGCAGCTTGTTTATCTGATATTCCAGCAGATTGTATAGCTGTTATAAAAAGGGTGGCACCAGTTTGTTAAGCTCTTATATAAATGATGGCGTCTATAAGACTCAAAATGGCGGCAGTATTACGGATCCAGCAGCTGGTATAGCTATAATGTAAAGGATGGCGGCTATAAGACTCAAAATGGCGGTTGTAGAATAGTTCCAGCAGATTGTATAGCTGTTATATAAAGGATGGCACCAGCTTGTTAAGTTTTATGTAAAGGATGGGGGCTATAAGAACGAAAATGGCGGCTGTATTATGGTTCCAGCAGCTTGTGTATCTGATATACAAAGGATGGCGGATATAAGACTCAAAATGGCGGCTGTAGAATGGTTCCAGCAGCTTGTATAGCTGTTATATAAAGGATGGCACCAGCTTGTTAAGCTCACATATAAAAGATGGCGTCTATAAGACTCAAAATGGCGGCAGTTTTACGGATCCAGCAGCTGGTATAGCTATTATGTAAAGGATGGCGGCTATAAGACTCAAAATGGCGGTTGTAGAATGGTTTTAGCAGCTTGTATAGCTGTTATATTAAGAATGGCGGCTTTGATGCTCAAAATGGCGGCAGTAGAACGGTTCCAGTAGCTCGTGTAGCTGTTATAGAAACGATGGCGGCTATACGACTCAAAATGGCGGCAGTATTATGGATACAGCTGCTTGTATAGCTATGATGTAAAGGATGGCAGCTATAGCTGCAATATAAAGAATGGCGGCTATAAGACTTAAAATTGCGGTAGTAGGACGGTTCCAGCAGCTTATATAGCTGTTATAAAAAGGATGGCAGCTATGAGATCAAAATGGCGTCAGTAGAACGGTTCCAGCAGCTTGTATACCTGTTGCATAAAGGATGGCGCCAGCAAGTCTCAAAATGGCGGCAGTAGAACGGTTAAACCAGCTTGTATAGATGTTATATAAAAGATTACGGGTATAAGACTCAAAATGGCGGCTATAGAATAGTATCAGCAGCTTTTAAAGCTGTTATATAAAAAATGGCGGCTATAAGAACGAAAATGGCGGCTGTATTATGGTTCTGAAAAATTACAGGAGATAATCGAGTTTTTCAAATTTCGGGGGCGGAAAGGGCGTGGCAAAATCTTTATAATTACAAAATGAGCGTATTTACTAAGCAAATATACATACCAAATATGGTGTCTCTAGCTGCAATAGTTTTTGAGATAAACGTTTTTTTTGAATTGCGGGGGCGGAAAGGGGCGTGGCAAAATCTTTATAATTACAAAATGAGCGCATTTACTAAGCAAATATACATACCAAATATGGTGTCTCTAGCTGCAATAGTTTTTGAGATAAACGTTTTTTTTTGAATTGCGGGGGCGGAAAGGGGCGTGGCAAAAATTTGAAACAAACTCGATCACTCTACATACCACACGAGCCTACATTTCAAATTTGGTGGCTCTATCTCTTATAGTCTCCGAGAACTAGGCGTTAATACGGACGGACAGACGGACAGACGGACGGACGGACGGACAGACGGACATGGCTAGATCGACTCGGCTGTTGATACTGATCAAGAATATATATACTTTATGGGGTCGGAAAAGCTTCCTTCTGCCTGTTACATACATTTTGGCGACTTTAATATACCATTTCACCCTATGGGTGTATGGTATAAAAATGGCTTGTATAGCTGTTATACAAAGAATGGCGGCTATAATACTCAAAATGGCGGTTGTAGAATGGTTCCAGCAGATTGTATAGCTGTTATATAAAGGATGGCACCAGCTTGTTAAGCTCTTATATAAAGGATGATGGCTATAAGAACGAAAATTGCGGCTGTATTATGGTTCCAGCAGCTTGTTTATCTCATATTCAAAGGATATCTGATATAAGACTGAAAATGGCGGTTGTAGAATGTTTCCAGCAGATTGTATAGCTGTTATATAAAGGGTGGCACCAGCTTGTTAAGCTCTTATATAAAGGATGATGACTATAAGAACGAAAATGTCGGCTGTATTAAGGTTCCAGCAGCTTGTTTATCTGATATTCAAAGGATATCGGATATAAGACTGAAAATGGCGGATGTAGAATGGTTCCAGCAGATTGTATAGCTGTTATAAAAAGGGTGGCACCAGTTTGTTAAGCTCTTATATAAATGATGGCGTCTATAAGACTCAAAATGGCGGCAGTATTACGGATCCAGCAGCTGGTATAGCTATAATGTAAAGGATGGCGGCTATAAGACTCAAAATGGCGGTTGTAGAATAGTTCCAGCAGATTGTATAGCTGTTATATAAAGGATGGCACCAGCTTGTTAAGTTTTATGTAAAGGATGGGTGCTATAAGAACGAAAATGGCGGCTGTATTATGGTTCCAGCAGCTTGTGTATCTGATATACAAAGGATGGCGGATATAAGACTCAAAATGGCGGCTGTAGAATGGTTCCAGCAGCTTGTATAGCTGTTATATAAAGGATGGCACCAGCTTGTTAAGCTCTCATATAAAAGATGGCGTCTATAAGACTCAAAATGGCGGCAGTTTTACGGATCCAGCAGCTGGTATAGCTATTATGTAAAGGATGGCGGCTATAAGACTCAAAATGGCGGTTGTAGAATGGTTTTAGCAGCTTGTATAGCTGTTATATTAAGAATGGCGGCTTTGATGCTCAAAATGGCGGCAGTAGAACGGTTCCAGTAGCTCGTGTAGCTGTTATAGAAACGATGGCGGCTATACGACTCAAAATGGCGGCAGTATTATGGATACAGCTGCTTGTATAGCTATGATGTAAAGGATGGCAGCTATAGCTGCAATATAAAGAATGGCGGCTATAAGACTTAAAATTGCGGTAGTAGGACGGTTCCAGCAGCTTATATAGCTGTTATAAAAAGGATGGCAGCTATGAGATCAAAATGGCGTCAGTAGAACGGTTCCAGCAGCTTGTATACCTGTTGCATAAAGGATGGCGCCAGCAAGTCTCAAAATGGCGGCAGTAGAACGGTTAAACCAGCTTGTATAGATGTTATATAAAAGATTACGGGTATAAGACTCAAAATGGCGGCTATAGAATAGTATCAGCAGCTTTTAAAGCTGTTATATAAAAAATGGCGGCTATAAGAACGAAAATGGCGGCTGTATTATGGTTCTGAAAAATTACAGGAGATAATCGAGTTTTTCAAATTTCGGGGGCGGAAAGGGCGTGGCAAAATCTTTATAATTACAAAATGAGCGTATTTACTAAGCAAATATACATACCAAATATGGTGTCTCTAGCTGCAATAGTTTTTGAGATAAACGTTTTTTTTGAATTGCGGGGGCGGAAAGGGGCGCGGCAAAATCTTTATAATTACAAAATGAGCGCATTTACTAAGCAAATATACATACCAAATATGGTGTCTCTAGCTGCAATAGTTTTTGAGATAAACGTTTTTTTTGAATTGCGGGGGCGGAAAGGGGCGTGGCAAAAATTTGAAACAAACTCGATCACTCTACATACCACACGAGCCTACATTTCAAATTTGGTGGCTCTATCTCTTATAGTCTCCGAGAACTAGGCGTTCATACGGACGGACAGACGGACAGACGGACAGACGGACGGACGGACGGACAGACGGACATGGCTAGATCGACTCGGCTGTTGATACTGATCAAGAATATATATACTTTATGGGGTCGGAAAAGCTTCCTTCTGCCTGTTACATACATTTTGGCGACTTTAATGTACCATTTCACCCTATGGGTGTATGGTATAAAAATGGCTTGTATAGCTGTTATACAAAGAATGGCGGCTATAATACTCAAAATGGCGGTTGTAGAATGGTTCCAGCAGATTGTATAGCTGTTATATAAAGGATGGCACCAGCTTGTTAAGCTCTTATATAAAGGATGATGGCTATAAGAACGAAAATTGCGGATGTATTATGGTTCCAGCAGCTTGTTTATCTCATATTCAAAGGATATCTGATATAAGACTGAAAATGGCGGTTGTAGAATGTTTCCAGCAGATTGTATAGCTGTTATATAAAGGGTGGCACCAGCTTGTTAAGCTCTTATATAAAGGATGATGACTATAAGAACGAAAATGTCGGCTGTATTAAGGTTCCAGCAGCTTGTTTATCTGATATTCAAAGGATATCGGATATAAGACTGAAAATGGCGGATGTAGAATGGTTCCAGCAGATTGTATAGCTGTTATAAAAAGGGTGGCACCAGTTTGTTAAGCTCTTATATAAATGATGGCGTCTATAAGACTCAAAATGGCGGCAGTATTACGGATCCAGCAGCTGGTATAGCTATAATGTAAAGGATGGCGGCTATAAGACTCAAAATGGCGGTTGTAGAATAGTTCCAGCAGATTGTATAGCTGTTATATAAAGGATGGCACCAGCTTGTTAAGTTTTATGTAAAGGATGGGTGCTATAAGAACGAAAATGGCGGCTGTATTATGGTTCCAGCAGCTTGTGTATCTGATATACAAAGGATGGCGGATATAAGACTCAAAATGGCGGCTGTAGAATGGTTCCAGCAGCTTGTATAGCTGTTATATAAAGGATGGCACCAGCTTGTTAAGCTCTCATATAAAAGATGGCGTCTATAAGACTCAAAATGGCGGCAGTTTTACGGATCCAGCAGCTGGTATAGCTATAATGTAAAGGATGGCGGCTATAAGACTCAAAATAGCGGTTGTAGAATGGTTTTAGCAGCTTGTATAGCTGTTATATTAAGAATGGCGGCTTTGAGACTCAAAATGGCGGCAGTAGAACGGTTCCAGTAGCTCGTGTAGCTGTTATAGAAACGATGGCGGCTATACGACTCAAAATGGGGGCAGTATTATGGATACAGCTGCTTGTATAGCTATGATGTAAAGGATGGCAGCTATAGCTGCAATATAAAGAATGGCGGCTATAAGACTTAAAATTGCGGTAGTAGGACGGTTCCAGCAGCTTGTATAGCTGTTATAAAAAGGATGGCAGCTATGAGATCAAAATGGCGTCAGTAGAACGGTTCCAGCAGCTTGTATACCTGTTGCATAAAGGATGGCGCCTGCAAGTCTCAAAATGGCGGCAGTAGAACGGTTAAACCAGCTTGTATAGATGTTATATAAAAGATTACGGGTATAAGACTCAAAATGGCGGCTATAGAATAGTATCAGCAGCTTTTATAGCTGTTATATAAAAAATGGCGGCTATAGGAACATAAATGGCGGCTGTATTATGGTTCTAGCAGCTTGTATAGCTGTTATAGGAACGATGGTAGTATTTCGGATCCAGCAGCTGGTATAGCTATGATGTAAAAGATGGTGGTTATAAGACTCAAAATCGCGGTTGTAGAATGGTTTTGGCAGCTTGTATAGGTTATATATAAAGAATGGCGGCTTTGAGACTCAAAATGGCGGCAGTAGAACGGTTCCAGCAGCTCGAGTAGCTGTTATAGAAACGATGGCGGCAATATGACTGAAAATGGCGGCAGTATAACGGATCCAGCAGATTGTATAGCTATGATGTAAAGAATGGCGGCTTTGAGACTCAAAATGACGGCAGTAGAACGGTTCTAGCAGCTCGAGTAGCTGTTATAGAAACGATGGCGGCAATACGACTGAAAATGGCGGCAGTATAACGGATCCAGCAGATTGTATAGCTATGATGTAAAGGATGGCGGCTATAAGACTCAAATTGGCGCTTGTAGAATGGTTCCAGCAGATTGTATAGCTGCTATTCAAAGAATGGCGGCTTTGAGACTCAAAATGGCGGCATTAGAACGGTTTCTGCAGCTTGTATAGCTGTTATATAAATGATGGCTGCTATAAGAACGAAAATACGGCTGTATTATGGTTGCAGCAGCTTGTATAGCTGTAATAGAAACGATGGCGGCTATACGACTCAAAAAGGCGGCAGTATAACGGATCCAGCAGATTATATAGCTATGATGTAAAGGATGGCGGCTATAAGACTCAAATTGGCGCTTGTAGAATGGTTCCAGCAGCTTGTATAGCTGCTATTCAAAGAATGGCGGCTTTGAGACTCAAAATGGCGGCATTAGAACGGTTTCTGCAGCTTGTATAGCTGTTATATAAAGGATGGTGGCTATAAGAGTCAAAATGGAGGCCCGATTATGGTTCCATCAACTTGTATAGCTGTTATGTAAAGGATAGCTGCTATAAGACTCAAAATCGCGGCAGTATTACGGTTCCAGCACATTCAATAGCTGTTGTGTAAAAAATGGCTTGTATAGCTGTTATACAAAGAATGGTATAGCCGCCATTCTACTCAAAATGGCGGTTGTAGGAGAGGAGATCGAAACGAAGCTGTAAGTGGACTGTATAATTTAAGGATAGAGGATAAGGATAAGTGAGAAGCACAAGGGTCTCCTCTTTTAGTGAACACAACGAATAATACTAGATAGCATAAATGAAATTATAAGGATTTATAATTTTCCTCGCAGTTGTGTGAATAATTATAAGGATATATAATCACTTGGATATTAAAATTGATACAATGTGGAAATATGTTGAATTTTATAAGAGTATTTAAAGAATGTGGAGAAATTGAGATCAGTAGGATTAGGAGTGCCGATAACTTTTCAATGAAGGAAAAAAAAACTCGGAATTAATTTTCATTAAGCGGACTAGGTTAATTTCATGGATCTGTGAGGCAAAAATCAAAATGCACAGAGACAAGACAAAATATTAATTCCATATAAATAAAATAATACTTATATTTATTTAGAAATTATTTTGCGAATTAGATACTGACTGATTGAAATATTTCTTATGGCACAATACGAAAATCACGATGGAAAAACTGGATGTCGGGACCGAGTCACGACTTGGTTCAAGTGTCAGCGCTGATGAGACTTGAGTATCAGCACTGATCGGGAGTCAGCTGTTCTGCCGTTGTTTATGTTTTGTGAATTTAATTAATTTGAAATTTTAAATCGAATATCGCGATTTCCTGCTTTAATTATGTAGGTTTCAAATTTGGTTTGGGTAAAATTGAATTGTATGTGGACATACATATGTATGTACATATGTACGTATGAGTGTGCTTACCGCGGCAGAAATTATTACATATGTATGTATGTACATATGTATGTATGTATGTACATACATACATATGTATGGATGTACAAATTATTTGGCATAAATAATTTATGCCGATGGACTAATGATCAGCCTGTGGAGTGTGCTTTACACTTTAAGTAAGCGTAAGTGGTACTTTATAAAGTCGCGATTATTAAACACTTTACTTGCAGTTTAAAAACACAGCTGTTTTTACATGTATGTATGTATGTATGTATACATGTGTATATACACACATACAGATGTATTGCTACATATGCAATTGGATTTTTGGACAATCAGAATTTCGAAGAATGGAAAAAAATGCACTTCATAAACACAAAAATGATTGGGAAATGCCAGGTAACGTTTGGAACAGGTCAGGTATGTACATAAAAGTATACAAAAGTGTGTAGGTCGCTATGGAAGAGCGGGAAACCTCCCACTTTTATAAGTATGTAATCGAATATAATGTGAATGGGATTTTTAATAAGAAATGTTGTAGTTATCAGGAATTCCGCCGATGCATGCTGGAAGACGGAAGGATATCCGGCGCGAACGACCAATGTTCGTGGAGGGGCGGAAAGATTTGCTGGGGTACAACCTTGGCGGGTGCCAATTTCTTCGTGGTATGGTGAGCGAGTGACTAATTAAGAACGTGCGAAACCTTCTTTTAAAAACTATGCTTTATTCAATTTATTCACAGATAGCCCGACACACACGAAATGTTTCGGGTTGAAGTATATATACAATAGGTTCGAATATACATATGAAGAAAAACCAGAGGGCCGGGGTTAACTTCGACCACGTCGAAGTTTGTATACCCTTGCATCTGTTTTGGTATTTCTTTCCTTACCCATAGCCATCAAAGAGTAAAAACGTTTTATCCAAAAAGTCTAATGTTTGCAAAAGAGCGGCCTTCAATCTTAGCATAGGATATAACGAACTTTTTGATGAAAGTCACTGTTTTCCACCGTTCGTTCCTATGGGAGCTGTATGATATAGTCACCCGATCTTGATCATATTTGGCACAATTATTAATAAGAACACAAAACTGACAAATACCAACTTTTATGACAATAGCTATAAAATTAATGAAGTTATTGAGAAAGTCACTGTTCGTGACTTTGCCGTTTGTATGGGAGCTATATGATATAGTCACCCGATCTTGATCAAATTTGGCACAGTTATTAATAAGAACAAAACACTGACCAATACCAACTTGTATGACAATTGCTGATAAAATAACGAAGTTATTGAGAAAAGTCACTGTTCGTGACTTTGACGTTTGTATGGGAGCTATATGATATAGTTGTCCGATCCGGCTGAATCCGAGATATACAACGCCTGCAGTATATACAAGCCTACGTGCAAAATTTCAGCTCTGTAGCTCTTACGGTCTCGGAGGAGTTTGCGTTGATCCAGACGGACGGACGGACGGACGGACGGATGGACGGACGGACGGACATGGCTATTTGAACTCGTATCGTCGTGCTGATCAAGAATATATATACTTTATATGGTCTGAGATGCTTCGTTCTATGCGTTGCACACTTCTGACCAAAATTAATATACCCTTTTTGCAAGGGTATAAAAAGAACGGGTGTTCGAATGCAAGTCTCGTACTGGATTGATGATGGCGATTTACCGGAGAGCGCTTCGTCACCCTCCTCAGTATGACCGCATTCCGTTTTGGGAAAAACCCTACCCCCCACTCTCTGCTGTTCACCCGGTGGCGTGAACAGCTATAATGTAAAGGATGGCGGCTATAAGACTCAAATTGGCGCTTGTAGAATGGTTCCAGCAGCTTGTATAGCTGTTATACAAATAATGGCGGCTTTGAGACTTAAAATGGCGGCATAAGAACGGTTCCAGCAGCTTGTATAGCTGTTATATAAAGGATGGTGGCTATAAGAGTCAAAATGGGGGCCCGATTATGGTTCCATCAACTTATTTAGCTGTTATGTAAGGGAAATCTGCTATAAGACTCAAAATCGCGGCAGTATTACGGTTCCAGCACATTCAATAGCTGTTGTGTAAAAAATGGCTTGTATAGCTGTTATACAAAGAATGGCGGCAATAATACTCAAAATGGCGGTTGTAGAATGGTTCCAGCAGATTGTATAGCTGTTATATAAAGGATGGCACCAGCTTGTTAAGCTCTTATATAAAGGATGATGGCTATAAGAACGAAAATTGCGGCTGTATTATGGTTCCAGCAGCTTGTTTATCTGATATTCAAAGGATATCGGATATAAGACTGAAAATGGCGGTTGTAGAATGTTTCCAGCAGATTGTATATCTGTTATATAAAGGGTGGCACCAGCATGTTAAGCTCTTATATAAAGGATGATGGCTATAAGAATATCGGCTGTATTACGGATCCAGCAGCTGGTATAGCTATAATGTAAAGGATATCGGATATAAGACTGAAAATGGCGGATGTAGAATGGTTCCAGCAGATTGTATAGCTGTTATAAAAAGGGTGGCACCAGCTTGTTAAGCTCTCATATAAAAGATGGCGTCTATAAGACTCAAAATGGCGGCAGTTTTACGGATCCAGCAGCTGGTATAGCTATAATGTAAAGGATGGCGGCTATAAGACTCAAAATGGCGGTTGTAGCATGGTTTTAGCAGCTTGTATAGCTGTTATATTAAGAATGGCGGCTTTGAGACTCAAAATGGCGGCAGTAGAACGGTTCCAGTAGCTCGTGTAGGTGTTATAGAAACGATGGCGGCTATACGACTCAAAATGGCGGCAGTATTATGGATACAGCTGCTTGTATAGCTATGATGTAAAGGATGGCAGCTATAGCTGCAATATAAAGAATGGCGGCTATAAGACTTAAAATTGCGGTAGTAGGACGGTTCCAGCAGCTTGTATAGCTGTTATAAAAAGGATGGCTATGAGATCAAAATGGCGTCAGTAGAACGGTTCCAGCAGCTTGTATACCTGTTGCATAAAGGATGGCGCCTGCAAGTCTCAAAATGGCGGCAGTAGAACGGTTAAACCAGCTTGTATAGATGTTATATAAAAGATAACGGGTATAAGACTCAAAATGGCGGCTATAGAATAGTATCAGGAGCTTTTATAGCTGTTATATAAAAAATGGCGGCTATAAGAACGAAAATGGCGGCTGTATTATGGTTCTAGCAGCTTGTATAGCTGTTATAGGAACGATGGTAGTATTTCGGATCCAGCAGCTGGTATAGCTATGATGTAAAAGATGGTGGTTATAAGACTCAAAATCGCGGTTGTAGAATGGTTTTGGCAGCTTGTATAGGTGATATATAAAGAATGGCGGCTTTGAGACTCAAAATGGCGGCAGTAGAACGGTTCCAGCAGCTCGAGTAGCTGTTATAGAAACGATGGCGGCAATACGACTGAAAATGGCGGCAGTATAACGGATCCAGCAGATTGTATAGCTATGATGTAAAGAATGGCGGCTTTGAGACTCAAAATGACGGCAGTAGAACGGTTCTAGCAGCTCGAGTAGCTGTTATAGAAACGATGGCGGCAATACGACTGAAAATGGCGGCAGTATAACGGATCCAGCAGATTGTATAGCTATGATGTAAAGGATGGCGGCTATAAGACTCAAATTGGCGCTTGTAGAATGGTTCCAGCAGATTGTATAGCTGCTATTCAAAGAATGGCGGCTTTGAGACTCAAAATGGCGGCATTAGAACGGTTTCTGCAGCTTGTATAGCTGTTATATAAATGATGGCTGCTATAAGAACGAAAATACGGCTGTATTATGGTTGCAGCAGCTTGTATAGCTGTAATAGAAACGATGGCGGCTATACGACTCAAAAAGGCGGCAGTATAACGGATCCAGCAGATTATATAGCTATGATGTAAAGGATGGCGGCTATAAGACTCAAATTGGCGCTTGTAGAATGGTTCCAGCAGCTTGTATAGCTGCTATTCAAAGAATGGCGGCTTTGAGACTCAAAATGGCGGCATTAGAACGGTTTCTGCAGCTTGTATAGCTGTTATATAAAGGATGGTGGCTATAAGAGTCAAAATGGAGGCCCGATTATGGTTCCATCAACTTGTATAGCTGTTATGTAAAGGATAGCTGCTATAAGACTCAAAATCGCGGCAGTATTACGGTTCCAGCACATTCAATAGCTGTTGTGTAAAAAATGGCTTGTATAGCTGTTATACAAAGAATGGTATAGCCGCCATTCTACTCAAAATGGCGGTTGTAGAATGGTTCCACCATATTGTATAGCTGTTATATAAAGGATGGCACCAGCTTGTTAAGCTCTTATATAAAGGATGATGGCTATAAGAACAAAAATGGCGGCTGTATTATGGTTCCCGCAGCTTGTTTATGTGATATACAAAGGATATCGTATATAAGACTGAAAATGGCGGTTGTAGAATGGTTCCAGCATATTGTATAGCTGTTATATAAAGGGTGGCACCAGCTTGTTAGGCTCTTATATAAAGGATGGTGGCTATAAGAACGAAAATGGCAGCTGTATTATGGTTCCAGCAGCTTGTATATCTGATATACAAAGTATGGCGGATATAAGACTCAAAATGGCGGTTGTAGAATGGTTCCAGCAGCTTGTGTAGCTGTTATATAAAGGATGGCACCAGCTTGTTAAGCTCTTATATAAAAGATGGCGTCTATAAGACTCAAAATCGCGGCAGTAGAACGGTTCCAGCAGCTCGTGTTGCTGTTATATAAAGGATGGTGGCTATAAGAGTCAAAATGGAGGCCCGATTATGGTTCCATCAACTTGTATAGCTGTTATGTAAAGGATAGCTGCTATAAGACTCAAAATTGCGGCAGTATTACATTCGATAGCTGTTGTGTAAAAAATGGCGGCCATAAGACTCAAAATGGCGGCTGTATTATGGTTCCAGCAGGTTGTATAGCTGCTATAAAAAGGATGGCGGCTCCAAGTCTCAAAATGGCGGCAGTAGAACGGTTAAACCAGCTTGTATAGATGTTATAAAAATGGCGGCTATAGAATAGTCTCAGCAGCTTTTATAGCTGTTATATAAAAAATGGCGGCTATAAGAACGAAAATGGCGGCTGTATTATGGTTCTAGTAGCTTGTATAGCTGTTATAGAAACGATGGCAGTATTACGGATCCAGCAGCTGGTATAGCTATGATGTAAAAGATGGCGGCTATAAGACTCAAAATGGCGGCATTAGAACGGTTCCAGCAGTTTGTATAGCTGTTATTTAAAGGATGGTGGCTTTGAGACTTAAAATAGCGGCATTAGAACGGTTCCAGCAGCTTGTATAGCTGTTATATAAAGGGTGGCACCAGCTTGTTAAGCTCTTATATAAAGGATGGTGGCTATAAGAACGAAAATGGCGGCTGTGTTATGGTTCCAGCAGCTTGTATATCTGATATACAAAGGATGGCGGATATAAGACTCAAAATGGCGGTTGTAGAATGGTTCCAGCAGCTTGTATAGCTGTTATATAAAGGATGGCACCAGCTTGTTTAGCTCTTATATAAAAGATGGCGTCTATAAGAACGAAAATGGCGGCTGTGTTATGGTTCCATCAGCTTGTATATCTGATATACAAAGGATGGCGGATATAAGACTCAAAATGGCGGTTGTAGAATGGTTCCAGCAGCTTGTATAGCTGTTATATAAAGGATGGCACCAGCTTGTTAAGCTCTTATATAAAAGATGGCGTCTATAAGACTCAAAATGGCGGCAGTATTACGGATCCAGCAGCTGGTAAAGCTATAATGTAAAGGATGGCGGCTATAAGAATCAAAATGGCGGTTGTAGAATGGTTTTAGCAGCTTGTATAGCTGTTATATAAAGAATGGCGGCTTTGAGACTCAAAATAGCGGCAGTAGAACGGTTCCAGTAACTCGTGTAGCTGTTATAGAAACGATGGCGGCTATACGACTCAAAATGGCGGCAGTATTATTGATACAGCTGCTTGTATAGCAATGATGTAAAGGATGCCGGCTATAAGACTCAAAATGGCGGTTGTAGAATTGTTCCAGCAGTTTGTATAGCTGTTATATAAAGAACGGCGGCTATAATACTCAAAATGTCGCTTGTAGAATGGTTCCAGCAGCTCATATAGCTGTTATAGAAACGATGGCGGCTATACGACTCAAAATGGCGGCAGTATTACGGTTCCAGCAGCTTCGATAGCTGTTGTGTACAAAATGGCGGCCATAAGACTCAAAATGGCGGCTGTATTATGGTTCCAGCAGGTTGTATAACTGTTATAAAAAGGATGGCGTCTCTAAGTCTCAAAATGGCGCTTGTAAAATGGTTCTAGCAGCACATATAGCTGTCATAGAACCGATGGTGGCTATACGACTCAAAATGGCGGCAGTATTACGGATCCAGCAGCTTGTATAGCTGTTATATAAAAAATAGCGGCTATAAGACTCAAAATGGCGGCTGTAAAATGGTCCCAGCAGCTTGTATAGCTGTAATATAAAGGATAGTAGCTATAAGAGTCAAAGTGGAGGCCCGATTTTGGTTCCATCAACTTGTTTAGCTATTATAGCTGTAATATAAAGAATGGCGGCTATAAGACTTAAAATTGCGGTAGTAAGACGGTTCCATCAGCTTGTATAGCTGTTATATAAAGGATATCTGCTATAAGAAGCAAAATGGCGGCTGTAAAAAGGTTTCAGCAGCTTGTATAGCTGTTATATAAAATATGTGGCTATTATGTAAAGGATGACGGCCTTAAGACTCAAAATGGCGGCTGTGTTATGGTTTCAGCAGCTGTTACATAAAGCATGGTGGCTATAATTCTCAAAATGGCGGTTGTAGAATAGTTCCAGCATAGTGTATAGCTGTAATATAAAAGATGGCACCAGCTTGTTAAGCTCTTATATAAAGGATGGTGGCTATAAGAACGAAAATAGCGGCTGTGTTATGATTCCAGCAGTTTGTTTATCTGATATAAAAAGGATGGCGGATATAAGACTCAAAATGGCGGTTGTAGAATTGTTCCAGCAGCTCGTGTTGCTGTTATATAAAGGATGGCGGCTATAAGAACAAAAATGGGGGCTGTATTATGGTTCTAGCAGATTGTATAGCTGTTATAGAAACGATGGCGGCTATACGACTCAAAATGGCGGCAGTATTACGGATCCAGCAACTGGTAAAGCTATGACGTAAAGGATGGCGGCTATAAGACTCAAAATGGCGGTTGTAGAATGGTTTTAGCAGCTTGTATAGCTGTTATATAAAGAATGGCGGCTTTGAGACTCAAAATGGCGGCAGTAGAACGGTTCCAGTAGCTCGTGTAGCTGTTATAGAAACGATGGCGGCTATACGACTCAAAATGGCGGCAGTATTACGGATCCAGCAACTGGTAAAGCTATGACGTAAAGGATGGCGGCTATAAGACTCAAAATAGAATGGTTTTCGCAGCTTTTATAGCTGTTATATAAAAAATAGCGGCTATAAGACTCAAAATGGCGGCTGTAAAATGGTCCCAGCAGCTTGTATAGCTGTTATATAAAGGATAGTAGCTATAAGAGTCAAAGTGGAGGCCCGATTTTGGTTCCATCAACTTGTTTAGCTATTATAGCTGTAATATAAAGAATGGCGGCTATAAGACTTAAAATTGCGGTAGTAAGACGGTTCCATCAGCTTGTATATCTGTTATATAAAGGATATCTGCTATAAGAAGCAAAATGGCGGCTGTAAAAAGGTTTCAGCAGCTTGTATAGCTGTTATATAAAATATGTGGCTATTATGTAAAGGATGACGGCCTTAAGACTCAAAATGGCGGCTGTATTATGGTTTCAGCAGCTGTTACATAAAGCATGGCGGCTATAATACTCAAAATGGCGGTTGTAGAATGGTTCCAGCATATTGTATAGCTGTAATATAAAAGATGGCACCAGCTTGTTAAGCTCTTATATAAAGGATGGTGGCTATAAGAACGAAAATAGCGGCTGTGTTATGATTCCAGCAGTTTGTTTATCTGATATAAAAAGGATGGCGGATATAAGACTCAAAATGGCGGTTGTAGAATTGTTCAAGCAGCTTGTATAGCTGTTATAAAAAGGATAAGACCAGCTTGTTAAGCTCTTATATAAAATATGGCGGCTATAAGACTCAAAATGGCGGCAGTATTACGGTTCCAGCAGTTTCGATAGCTGCTATGTAAATGAAGTAAGTAAGGCGTCACGCCGACTTAGGTATACCATACACCAGTAAAACAAATATTTCAAATTTGTAAAAACAAATGCATTTGCCTATTTTAAAAAAGTTCTGTTCACATGCTTTTTTCAAGCATATCTTAGTATCTCGCTCACTCATGCATGTGAGCACCCTAGCGCCCCACCCGCCAACGGCCAACTCCGGCCTTATGGAAAAACGGTTTTATACATAACTTGGCTATTTTTTGTCCGATTTTGAACAAATTTGGTATTTTGATGGGTATTAGTATCAAATTTAAGTGTGACAAATTTGATCGCACAAGGTAGAAAATTACGGGAGATAATCGAGTTTTTCAAATTACGGGGGCGGAAAGGGGTGTGGCAAAATCTTTATACATACAAAATATACTAAGCAAATATGCGTACCAAATGTGGTGTCTCTAGCTGCAATAGTTTTTGAGCTAAACGTTTTTTTTGAATTGCGGGGGCGGAAAGGGGCGTGGCAAAAATTTAAAACAAACTCGATCACTCTACATACTACATGAGCCTACATTCCAAATTTGGTGGCTCTATCTCTTATAGTCTCCGAGATCTAGGCGTTCATACGGACGGACAGACGGACGGACAGACGGACATGGCTAGATCGACTCGGCTGTTGATACTGATCAAGAATATATGTACTTTATGGGGTCGGAAAAGCTTCCTTCTGCCTGTTACATACATTTTGGCGACTTTAATATACCATTTCACCCTATGGGCGTATGGTATAAAAATGGCGGCCATAAGACTCAAAATGTCAGCTGTATTATAGTTCCACCTGCTTGTATAGATGTTATATAAAGGATAACGGCTATAAAACTCAAAATGGCGTCTGAAGAATGTTTCCAACAGCTTCTACAGCTGTTATATAAAAGATGGCGGCTATAAGACTCAAAATAGCGGCAGTAGAACGGTTCCAGCAGCTCGTGTTGCTGTTATATAAAGGATGGCGGCTATAAGAACGAAAATGGGGGCTGTATTATGGTTCTAGCAGCTTGTATAGCTGTTATAGAAACGATGGCGGCTATACGACTCAAAATGGCGGCAGTATTACGGATCCAGCAACTGGTAAAGCTATGACGTAAAGGATGGCGGCTATAAGACTCAAAATAGAATGGTTTTCGCAGCTTTTATAGCTGTTATATAAAGAATGGCGGCTTTGAGACTCAAAATGGCGGCAGTAGAACGGTTCCAGCAGCTCGTGTTGCTGTTATATAAAGGATGGCGGCTGTAAGAAAGAAAATGGGGGCTGTATTATGGTTCTAGCAGCTTGTATAGCTGTTATAGAAACGATGGCGGCTATACGACTCAAAATGGCGGCAGTATTACGGATCCAGCAACTGGTAAAGCTATGACGTAAACGATGGCGGCTATAAGACTCAAAATGGCGCTTGTAGAATGGTTTTAGCAGCTTGTATAGCTGTTATATAAAAAATAGCGGCATGGGGCTCAAATTGGCGGCAGTAGAACGGTTTCAGCAGCTTTTATAGCTGTTATATAAAGGATAGCAGCTATAAGAACGAAAGTGGCGGCTGTATTATACTTGCAGCAGCTTGTACAGCTGTTATATAAAGAATGGCGGCTATAAGACTCAAAATGTCGCTTGTAGAATGCTTCCAGCAGCTCATATAGCTGTTATAGAAACGATGGCGGCTATACGACTCAAAATGGCGGCAGTATTACGGCAGGATAACTGCTATAAAACTCAAAATGGCGTCTTTAGAATGTTTCAAACAGCTTCTACAGCTGTTATAGAAACGATGGTGGCTATACGACTCAAAATGGCGGCAGTATTACGGATCCAGCAGCTTGCATAGCTGTTATATAAAAGATGGGGGCTATAAGACTCAAAATGGCGGCTGTAAAATGGTCCCAGCAGCTTTTATAGCTGTTATATAAAGGATAGTAGCTATAAGAGTCAAAGTGGAGGCCCGATTTTGGTTCCATCAACTTGTTTAGCTATTATAGCTGTAATATAAAGAATGGCGGCTATAAGACTTAAAATTGCGGTAGTAAGACGGTTCCATCAGCTTCGATAGCTGTTGTGTAAAAAATGGCGGCCATAAGACTCAAAATGGCGGCTGTATTATGGTTCCAGCAGGTTGTACAACTGTTATAAAAAGGATGGCGTCTCTAAGTCTCAAAATGGCGCTAGTAAAATGGTTCTAGCAGCTCATATAGCTGTCATAGAAACGATGGTGGCTATACGACTGAAAATGGCGGAAGTATTACGGATCCAGCAGCTTGTATAGCTGTTATATAAAAAATAGCGGCTATAAGACTCAAAATGGCGGCTGTAAAATGGTCCCAGCAGCTTGTATAGCTGTTATACAAAGGATTTTTTTTTTTTTTTTTTTTTTATTAAAATTGCGGTAGTAAGACGGTTCCATCAGCTTGTATAGCTGTTACATAAAGCATGGCGGCTATAATACTCAAAATGGCGGTTGTTCCAGCATATTGTATGGCTGTAATTTAAAAGATTGCACCAGCTTGTTTGCTCTTATATAAAGGATGGTGGCTATAAGAACGAAAATAGCGGCTGTGTTATGATTCCAGCAGCTTGTTTATCTGATATACAAAGGATGGCGGATATAAGACTCAAAATGGCGGTTGTAGAATTGTTCAAGCAGCTTGTATAGCTGTTATAAAAAGGATAAGACCAGCTTGTAAAGCTCTTATATAAAGATGGCGGCTATAAGACTCAAAATGGCGGCAGGTTCCAGCAGTTTCGATAGCTGTTATGTAAATGAAGTAAGTAAGTCGTCACGCCGACTTAGGTATACCATACACCAGTAAAACAAATATTTCAAATTTGTAGTAACAAATGCATTTGCCTATTTTAAAAAGTTCTGTTCACATGCTTTTTACAAGCATATCTTAGTATCTCGCTCACTCATGCATGTGAGCACCCTAGCGCCCCACCCGCCAACGGCCAACTTCGGCCTTATGGAAAAACGGTTTTATACATAACTTGGCTATTTTTTGTCCGATTTTGATCAAATTTGGTATTTTGCTGGGTAATAGTATCAAATTTAAGTGTGCCAAATTTGATCGCACAAGGTAGAAAGTTACGGGAGATAATCGAGTTTTTCAAATTACGGGGGCGGAAAGGGGTGTGGCAAAATCTTTATACATACAAAATATACTAAGCAAATATGCGTACCAAATGTGGTGTCTCTAGCTGCAATAGTTTTTGAGATAAACGTTTTTTTTGAATTGCGGGGGCGGAAAGGGACGTGTCAAAAATTTAAAACAAACTCGATCACTCTACATACTACATGAGCCTACATTCCAAATTTGGTGGCTCTATCTCTTATAGTCTCCGAGATCTAGGCGTTCATACCGACGGACAGACGGACAGACGGACGGACAGACGGACATAGCTAGATCGACTCGGCTGTTGATACTGATCAGGAATATATACACTTTATGGGGTCGGAAAAGCTTCCTTCTGCCTGTTACATACATTTTGGCGACTTTAATATACCATTTCACCCTATGGGCGTATGGTATAAAAATGGCGGCCATAAGACTCAAAATGTCAGCTGTATTATAGTTCCACCTGCTTGTATAGATGTTATATAAAGGATAACGGCTATAAAACTCAAAATGGCGTCTGAAGAATGTTTCCAACAGCTTCTACAGCTGTTATATAAAAGATGGCGGCTATAAGACTCAAAATAGCGGCAGTAGAACGGTTCCAGCAGCTCGTGTTGCTGTTATATAAAGGATGGCGGCTATAAGAACGAAAATGGGGGCTGTATTATGGTTCTAGCAGCTTGTATAGCTGTTATAGAAACGATGGCGGCTATACGACTCAAAATGGCGGCAGTATTACGGATCCAGCAACTGGTAAAGCTATGACGTAAAGGATGGCGGCTATAAGACTCAAAATAGAATTGTTTTCGCAGCTTTTATAGCTGTTATATAAAGAATGGCGGCTTTGAGACTCAAAATGGCGGCAGTAGAACGGTTCCAGCAGCTCGTGTTGCTGTTATATAAAGGATGGCGGCTGTAAGAAAGAAAATGGGGGCTGTATTATGGTTCTAGCAGCTTGTATAGCTGTTATAGAAACGATGGCGGCTATACGACTCAAAATGGCGGCAGTATTACGGATCCAGCAACTGGTAAAGCTATGACGTAAACGATGGCGGCTATAAGACTCAAAATGGCGCTTGTAGAATGGTTTTAGCAGCTTGTATAGCTGTTATATAAAAAATAGCGGCATGGGGCTCAAATTGGCGGCAGTAGAACGGTTTCAGCAGCTTTTATAGCTGTTATATAAAGGATAGCAGCTATAAGAACGAAAGTGGCGGCTGTATTATACTTGCAGCAGCTTGTACAGCTGTTATATAAAGAATGGCGGCTATAAGACTCAAAATGTCGCTTGTAGAATGCTTCCAGCAGCTCATATAGCTGTTATAGAAACGATGGCGGCTATACGACTCAAAATGGCGGCAGTATTACGGCAGGATAACTGCTATAAAACTCAAAATGGCGTCTTTAGAATGTTTCAAACAGCTTCTACAGCTGTTATAGAAACGATGGTGGCTATACGACTCAAAATGGCGGCAGTATTACGGATCCAGCAGCTTGCATAGCTGTTATATAAAAGATGGGGGCTATAAGACTCAAAATGGCGGCTGTAAAATGGTCCCAGCAGCTTTTATAGCTGTTATATAAAGGATAGTAGCTATAAGAGTCAAAGTGGAGGCCCGATTTTGGTTCCATCAACTTGTTTAGCTATTATAGCTGTAATATAAAGAATGGCGGCTATAAGACTTAAAATTGCGGTAGTAAGACGGTTCCATCAGCTTCGATAGCTGTTGTGTAAAAAATGGCGGCCATAAGACTCAAAATGGCGGCTGTATTATGGTTCCAGCAGGTTGTACAACTGTTATAAAAAGGATGGCGTCTCTAAGTCTCAAAATGGCGCTAGTAAAATGGTTCTAGCAGCTCATATAGCTGTCATAGAAACGATGGTGGCTATACGACTGAAAATGGCGGAAGTATTACGGATCCAGCAGCTTGTATAGCTGTTATATAAAAAATAGCGGCTATAAGACTCAAAATGGCGGCTGTAAAATGGTCCCAGCAGCTTGTATAGCTGTTATACAAAGGATTTTTTTTTTTTTTTTTTTTTTTTATTAAAATTGCGGTAGTAAGACGGTTCCATCAGCTTGTATAGCTGTTACATAAAGCATGGCGGCTATAATACTCAAAATGGCGGTTGTAGAATGGTTCCAGCATATTGTATGGCTGTAATTTAAAAGATTGCACCAGCTTGTTTGCTCTTATATAAAGGATGGTGGCTATAAGAACGAAAATAGCGGCTGTGTTATGATTCCAGCAGCTTGTTTATCTGATATACAAAGGATGGCGGATATAAGACTCAAAATGGCGGTTGTAGAATTGTTCAAGCAGCTTGTATAGCTGTTATAAAAAGGATAAGACCAGCTTGTAAAGCTCTTATATAAAGATGGCGGCTATAAGACTCAAAATGGCGGCAGGTTCCAGTAGTTTCGATAGCTGTTATGTAAATGAAGTAAGTAAGTCGTCACGCCGACTTAGGTATACCATACACCAGTAAAACAAATATTTCAAATTTGTAGTAACAAATGCATTTGCCTATTTTAAAAAAGTTCTGTTCACATGCTTTTTACAAGCATATCTTAGTATCTCGCTCACTCATGCATGTGAGCACCCTAGCGCCCCACCCGCCAACGGCCAACTTCGGCCTTATGGAAAAACGGTTTTATACATAACTTGGCTATTTTTTGTCCGATTTTGATCAAATTTGGTATTTTGCTGGGTAATAGTATCAAATTTAAGTGTGCCAAATTTGATCGCACAAGGTAGAAAGTTACGGGAGATAATCGAGTTTTTCAAATTACGGGGGCGGAAAGGGGTGTGGCAAAATCTTTATACATACAAAATATACTAAGCAAATATGCGTACCAAATGTGGTGTCTCTAGCTGCAATAGTTTTTGAGATAAACGTTTTTTTTGAATTGCGGGGGGCGGAAAGGGACGTGTCAAAAATTTAAAACAAACTCGATCACTCTACATACTACATGAGCCTACATTCCAAATTTGGTGGCTCTATCTCTTATAGTCTCCGAGATCTAGGCGTTCATACCGACGGACAGACGGACAGACGGACGGACAGACGGACATAGCTAGATCGACTCGGCTGTTGATACTGATCAGGAATATATACACTTTATGGGGTCGGAAAAGCTTCCTTCTGCCTGTTACATACATTTTGGCGACTTTAATATACCATTTCACCCTATGGGCGTATGGTATAAAAATGGCGGCCATAAGACTCAAAATGTCAGCTGTATTATAGTTCCACCTGCTTGTATAGATGTTATATAAAGGATAACGGCTATAAAACTCAAAATGGCGTCTGTAGAATGTTTCCAACAGCTTCTACAGCTGTTATATAAAAGATGGCGGCTATAAGACTCAAAATAGCGGCAGTAGAACGGTTCCAGCAGCTCGTGTTGCTGTTATATAAAGGATGGCGGCTATAAGAACGAAAATGGGGGCTGTATTATGGTTCTACCAGCTTGTATAGCTGTTATAGAAACGATGGCGGCTATACGACTCAAAATGGCGGCAGTATTACGGATCCAGCAACTGGTAAAGCTATAACGTAAAGGATGGCGGCTATATGACTCAAAATGGCGGTTGTAGAATGGTTTTAGCAGCTTGTATAGCTGTTATATAAAGAATGGCGGCTTTGAGACTCAAAATGGCGGCAGTAGATCGGTTCCAGTAGCTCGTGTAGCTGTTTTAGAAACGATGGCGGCTATACGACTCAAAATGGCGGCAGTATTACGGATACAGCAACTGGTAAAGCTATGACGTAAAGGATGGCGGCTATAAGACTCAAAATGGCGGTTGTAGAATGGTTTTCGCAGCTTTCATAGCTGTTATATAAAGAATGGCGGCTTTGAGACTCAAAATGGCGGCAGTAGAACGGTTCCAGCAGCTCGTGTTGCTGTTATATAAAGGATGGCGGCTATAAGAACGAAAATGGGGGCTGTATTATGGTTCTAGCAGCTTGTATAGCTGTTATAGAAACGATGGCGGCTATACGACTCAAAATGGCGGCAGTATTACGGATCCAGCAACTGGTAAAGCTATGACGTAAAGGATGGCGGCTATATGACTCAAAATGGCGGTTGTAGAATGGTTTTAGCAGCTTGTATAGCTGTTATGTAAAGAATGGCGGCTTTGAGACTCAAAATGGCGGCAGTAGAACGGTTCCAGTAGCTCGTGTAGCTGTTATAGAAACGATGGCGGCTATACGACTCAAAATGGCGGCAGTATTACGGATCCAGCAACTGGTAAAGCTATGACGTAAAGGATGGCGGCTATAAGACTCAAAATGGCGGTTGTAGAATGGTTTTCGCAGCTTTCATAGCTATAAGAACGAAAATGGGGGCTGTATTATGGTTCTAGCAGCTTGTATAGCTGTTATAGAAACGATGGCGGCTATACGACTCAAAATGGCGGCAGTATTACGAATCCAGCAACTGGTAAAGCTATGACGTAAAGGATGGCGGCTATAAGACTCAAAATGGCGGTTGTAGAATGGTTTTAGCAGCTTGTATAGCTGTTATATAAAAAATAGCGGCTTTGAGACTCAAATTGGCGGCAGTAGAACGGTTTCAGCAGCTTTTATAGCTGTTATATAAAGGATAGCAGCTATAAGAACGAAAGTGGCGGCTGTATTATGGTTGCAGCAGCTTGTATAGCTGTTATATAAAGAATGGCGGCTATAAGACTCAAAATTTCGCTTGTAGAATGCTTCCAGCAGCTCATATAGCTGTTATAGAAACGATGGCGGCTATACGACTCAAAATGGCGGCAGTATTACGGCAGGATAACGGCTATAAAACTCAAAATGGCGTCTGTAGAATGTTTCCAACAGCTTCTACAGCTGTTATAGAAACGATGGTGGCTATACGACTCAAAATGGCGGCAGTATTACGGATCCAGCAGCTTGCATAGCTGTTATATAAAAGATGGGGGCTATAAGACTCAAAATGGCGGCTGTAAAATGGTCCCAGCAGCTTTTATAGCTGTTATATAAAGAATAGTAGCTATAAGAGTCAAAGTGGAGGCCCGATTTTGGTTCCATCAACTTGTTTAGCTATTATAGCTGTAATATAAAGAATGGCTGCTATAAGACTTAAAATTGCGGTAGTAAGACGGTTCCATCAGCTTGTATAGCTGTTATATAAAGGATAACTGCTATAAGAAGCAAAATGGCGGCTGTAAAAAGTTTCAGCAGCTTGTATAGCTGTTATATCAAATATGTGGCTATTATGTAAAGGATGACGGCCTTAAGACTCAAAATGGCGGCTGGCGGTTTCAGCAGCTTGTATAGCTGTTATAAAAAGGATGGCGGCTATGAGATCAAAATGGCGTCAGTAGAACGGTTCCAGCAGCTTGTATACCTGTTAGATAAAGCATGGCGGCTATAATACTCAAAATGGCGGTTGTAGAATGGTTCCAGCATATTGTATAGCTGTAATATAAAAGATGGCACCAGCTTGTTAAGCTCTTATATAAAGGATGGTGGCTATAAGAACGAAAATAGCGGCTGTGTTATGATTCCAGCAGTTTGTTTATGTGATATACAAAGGATGGCGGATATAAGACTCAAAATGGCGGTTGTAGAATTGTTCAAGCAGCTTGTATAGCTGTTATAAAAAGGATAAGACCAGCTTGATAAGCTTTTATATAAAAGATGGCGGCTATAAGACTCAAAATGGCGGCAATATTACGGTTCCAGCAGTTTCGATAGCTGTTATGTAAATGAAGTAAGTAAGTCGTCACGCCGACTTAGGTATACCATACACCAGTAAAACAAATATTTCAAATTTGTAGTAACAAATGCATTTGCCTATTTTAAAAAAGTTCTGTTCACATGCTTTTTACAAGCATATCTTAGTATCTCGCTCACTCATGCATGTGAGCACCCTAGCGCCCCACCCGCCAACGGCCAACTCCGGCCTTATGGAAAAACGGTTTTATACATAACTTGGCTATTTTTTGTCCGATTTTGATCAAATTTGGTATTTTGCTGGGTATTAGTATCAAATTTAAGTGTGCCAAATTGATCACGTCCCTTTTTTCCCCCTCTCCGCAAAATTCGGTGCTTGTCCGTCTCTCTGCCTACAAGCTGCGAACTCGAGATCGCGACCTTTTTCCCCCTCTCCGTAAAATTCGGTACTTGTCCGTCTCCCTGCCTACAAGTTCGACCAAAAAATGACCTTTTTCTCTGCCCAGCCTCTGCCGCTGATGCTCTGGCTCCCAACTGAAATTTTCGTGCCCACCCTTGCTCTACACACTACATGAGCCTACATTCCAAATTTGGTGGCTCTATCTCTTATAGTCTCCGAGATCTAGGCGTTCATACGGACGGACAGACGGACAGACGGACATGGCTAGATCGACTCGGCTGTTGATACTGATCAGGAATATATATACTTTATGGGGTCGGAAAAGCTTCCTTCTGCCTGTTACATACATTTTGGCGACTTTAATATACCATTTCACCCTATGGGCGTATGGTATAAAAATGGCGGCCATAAGACTCAAAATGTCAGCTGTATTATAGTTCCACCTGCTTGTATAGATGTTATATAAAGGATAACGGCTATAAAACTCAAAATGGCGTCTGTAGAATGTTTCCAACAGCTTCTACAGCTGTTATATAAAAGATGGCGGCTATAAGACTCAAAATAGCGGCAGTAGAACGGTTCCAGCAGCTCGTGTTGCTGTTATATAAAGGATGGCAGCTATAAGAACGAAAATGGGGGCTGTATTATGGTTCTAGCAGCTTGTATAGCTGTTATAGAAACGATGGCGGCTATACGACTCAAAATGGCGGCAGTATTACGGATCCAGCAACTGGTAAAGCTATGACGTAAAGGATGGCGGCTATAAGACTCAAAATGGCGGTTATAGAATGGTTTTAGCAGCTTGTATAGCTGTTATATAAAGAATGGCGGCTTTGAGACTCAAAATGGCGGCAGTAGAACGGTTCCAGTAGCTCGTGTAGCTGTTATAGAAACGATGGCGGCTATACGACTCAAAATGGCGGCAGTATTACGGATCCAGCAACTGGTAAAGCTGTGACGTAAAGGATGGCGGCTATAAGACTCAAAATAGAATGGTTTTAGCAGCTTTTATAGCTGTTACATAAAGAATGGCGGCTTTGAGACTCAAAATGGCGGCAGTAGAACGGTTCCAGCAGCTCGTGTTGCTGTTATATATAGGATGGCGGCTATAAGAACGAAAATGGGGGCTGTATTATGGTTCTAGCAGCTTGTATAGCTGTTATAGAAACGATAGCTGTAATATAAAAGATGGCACCAGCTTGTTAAGCTCTTATATAAAGGATGGTGGGTATAAGAACGAAAATAGCGGCTGTGTTATGATTCCAGCAGTTTGTTTATCTGATATACAAAGGATGGCGGATATAAGACTCAAAATGGCGGTTGTAGAATTGTTCAAGCAGCTTGTATAGCTGTTATAAAAAGGATAAGACCAGCTTGTTAAGCTCTTATATAAAAGATGGCGGCTATAAGACTCAAAATGGCGGCAGTATTACGGTTCCAGCAGTTTCGATAGCTGTTATGTAAATGAAATAAGTAAGTCGTCACGCCGACTTAGGTATACCATACACCAGTAAAACAAATATTTCAAATTTGTAGTAACAAATGCATTTGCCTATTTTAAAAAAGTTCTGTTCACATGCTTTTTACAAGCATATCTTAGTATCTCGCTCACTCATGCATGTGAGCACCCTAGCGCCCCACCCGCCAACGGCCAACTCCGGCCTTATGGAAAAACGGTTTTATACATAACTTGGCTATTTTTTGTCCGATTTTGATCAAATTTGGTATTTTGATGGGTATTAGTATCAAATTTAAGTGTGACAAATTTGATCGCACAAGGTAGAAAATTACGGGAGATAATCGAGTTTTTCAAATTACGGGGGCGGAAAGGGGTGTGGCAAAATCTTTATACATACAAAATATACTAAGCAAATATGGGTACCAAATGTGGTGTCTCTAGCTGCAATAATTTTGAGATAAACGTTTTTTTTTAATTGCGGTGGCGGAAAGGGGCGTGGCAAAAATTTAAAACAAACTCGATCACTCTACATACTACATGAGCCTACATTCCAAATTTGGTGGCTCTATCTCTTATAGTCTCCGAGATCTAGGCGTTCATACGGACGGACAGACGGACGGACGGACAGACGGACGGACGGACAGACGGACGGACGGACAGACGGACGGACAGACGGACATGGCTAGATCGACTCGGCTGTTGATACTGATCAGGAATATATATACTTTATGGGGTCGGAAAAGCTTCCTTCTGCCTGTTACATACATTTTGGCGACTTTAATATACCATTTCACCCTATGGGCGTATGGTATAAAAATGGCGGCCATAAGACTCAAAATGTCAGCTGTATTATAGTTCCACCTGCTTGTATAGATGTTATATAAAGGATAACGGCTATAAAACTCAAAATGGCGTCTGTAGAATGTTTCCAACAGCTTCTACACCTGTTATATAAAAGATGGCGGCTATAAGACTCAAAATAGCGGCAGTAGAACGGTTCCAGCAGCTCGTGTTGCTGTTATATAAAGGATGGCAGCTATAAGAACGAAAATGGGGGCTGTATTATGGTTCTAGCAGCTTGTATAGCTGTTATAGAAACGATGGCGGCTATACGACTCAAAATGGCGGCAGTATTACGGATCCAGCAACTGGTAAAGCTATGACGTAAAGGATGGCGGCTATAAGACTCAAAATGGCGGTTATAGAATGGTTTTAGCAGCTTGTATAGCTGTTATATAAAAAATAGCGGCTTTGAGACTCAAATTGGCGGCAGTAGAACGGTTTCAGCAGCTTTTATAGCTGTTATATAAAGGATAGCAGCTATAAGAACGAAAGTGGCGGCTGTATTATGGTTGCAGCAGCTTGTATAGCTGTTATATTAAGAATGGCGGCTATAAGACTCAAAATTTCGCTTGTAGAATGCTTCCAGCAGCTCATATAGCTGTTATAGAAACGATGGCGGCTATACGACTCAAAATGGCGGCAGTATTACGGCAGGATAACGGCTATAAAGCTCAAAATGGCGTCTGTAGAATGTTTCCAACAGCTTCTACAGCTGTTATATAAAAGATGGCGGCTATGAGCGCTCAAAATAGCGGCAGTAGAACGGTTCCAGCAGCTCGTATTGCTGTTATATAAAGGATGGCGGCTATAAGAACGAAAATGGGGGCTGTATTATGTTTCTAGCAGTTTGTATAGCTGTTATAGAAACGATGGCGGCTATACGATCCAGCAACTGGTAAAGCTATGACGTAAAGGATGGCGGCTATAAGACTCAAAATGGCGGTTGTAGAATGGTTTTAGCAGCTTGTATAGCTGTTATATAAAAAATAGCGGCTTTGAGACTCAAATTGGCGGCAGTAGAACGGTTTCAGCAGCTTTTATAGCTGTTATATAAAGAATAGCAGCTATAAGAACGAAAGTGGCGGCTGTATTATGGTTGCAGCAGCTTGTATAGCTGTTATATTAAGAATGGCGGCTATAAGACTCAAAATGTCGCTTGTAGAATGGTTCCAGCAGCTCATATAGCTGTTATAGAAACGATGGCGGCTATACGACTCAAAATGGTGGTTGTAGAATGGTTCCAGCAGATTGTATAGCTGTTATATAAAGGATGGCACCAGCTTGTTAAGCTTTTGTATAAAGAATGGTGGCTATAGGCTATATAATACTCAAAACGGTGGTTATATTAGATTGAATATCTGTTATATAAAGGATGTGTTATGATTCCAGCAGTTTGTTTATCTGATATACAAAGGATGGCGGATATAAGACTCAAAATGGCGGTTGTAGAATTGTTCAAGCAGCTTGAATAGCTGTTATAAAAAGGATAAGACCAGCTTGTTAAGCTATTATATAAAAGATAGCGGTTCCAGCAGTTTCGATAGCTGCTATGTAAATGAAGTAAGTAAGTCGTCACGCCGACTTAGGTATACCATACACCAGTAAAACAAATATTTCAAATTTGTAGTAACAAATGCATTTGCCTATTTTAAAAAAGTTCTGTTCACATGCTTTTTACAAGCATATCTTAGTATCTCGCTCACTCATGCATGTGAGCACCCTAGCGCCCCACCCGCCAACGGCCAACTCCGGCCTTATGGAAAAACGGTTTTATACATAACTTGGCTATTTTTTGTCCGATTTTGATCAAATTTGGTATTTTGCTGGGTATTAGTATCAAATTTAAGTGTGCCAAATTTGATCGCACAAGGTAGAAAATTACGGGAGATAATCGAGTTTTTCAAATTACGGGGGCGGAAAGGGGTGTGGCAAAATCTTTATACATACAAAATATACTAAGCAAATATGGGTACCAAATGTGGTGTCTCTAGCTGCAATAATTTTGAGATAAACGTTTTTTTTTAATTGCGGTGGCGGAAAGGGGCGTGGCAAAAATTTAAAACAAACTCGATCACTCTACATACTACATGAGCCTACATTCCAAATTTGGTGGCTCTATCTCTTATAGTCTCCGAGATCTAGGCGTTCATACGGACGGACAGACGGACGGACGGACAGACGGACATGGCTAGATCGACTCGACTGTTGATACTGATCAGGAATATATATACTTTATGGGGTCGGAAAAGCTTCCTTCTGCCTGTTACATACATTTTGGCGACTTTAATATACCATTTCACCCTATGGGCGTATGGTATAAAAATGGCGGCCATAAGACTCAAAATGTCAGCTGTATTATAGTTCCACCTGCTTGTATAGATGTTATATAAAGGATAACGGCTATAAAACTCAAAATGGCGTCTGTAGAATGTTTCCAACAGCTTCTACACCTGTTATATAAAAGATGGCGGCTATAAGACTCAAAATAGCGGCAGTAGAACGGTTCCAGCAGCTCGTGTTGCTGTTATATAAAGGATGGCAGCTATAAGAACGAAAATGGGGGCTGTATTATGGTTCTAGCAGCTTGTATAGCTGTTATAGAAACGATGGCGGCTATACGACTCAAAA
Organism: Drosophila paulistorum; assembly: GCA_018152135.1. Lineage (NCBI taxonomy): Eukaryota > Metazoa > Arthropoda > Insecta > Diptera > Drosophilidae > Drosophila > Drosophila paulistorum. The sequence continues at coordinate 923,512 of JAECXG010000692.1, forward strand.
TGGCGGCAGTATTACGGATCCAGCAACTGGTAAAGCTATGACGTAAAGGATGGCGGCTATAAGACTCAAAATGGCGGTTATAGAATGGTTTTAGCAGCTTGTATAGCTGTTATATAAAAAATAGCGGCTTTGAGACTCAAATTGGCGGCAGTAGAACGGTTTCAGCAGCTTTTATAGCTGTTATATAAAGGATAGCAGCTATAAGAACGAAAGTGGCGGCTGTATTATGGTTGCAGCAGCTTGTATAGCTGTTATATTAAGAATGGCGGCTATAAGACTCAAAATTTCGCTTGTAGAATGCTTCCAGCAGCTCATATAGCTGTTATAGAAACGATGGCGGCTATACGACTCAAAATGGCGGCAGAATTACGGCAGGATAACGGCTATAAAGCTCAAAATGGCGTCTGTAGAATGTTTCCAACAGCTTCTACAGCTGTTATATAAAAGATGGCGGCTATGAGCGCTCAAAATAGCGGCAGTAGAACGGTTCCAGCAGCTCGTATTGCTGTTATATAAAGGATGGCGGCTATAAGAACGAAAATGGGGGCTGTATTATGTTTCTAGCAGTTTGTATAGCTGTTATAGAAACGATGGCGGCTATACGATCCAGCAACTGGTAAAGCTATGACGTAAAGGATGGCGGCTATAAGACTCAAAATGGCGGTTGTAGAATGGTTTTAGCAGCTTGTATAGCTGTTATATAAAAAATAGCGGCTTTGAGACTCAAATTGGCGGCAGTAGAACGGTTTCAGCAGCTTTTATAGCTGTTATATAAAGAATAGCAGCTATAAGAACGAAAGTGGCGGCTGTATTATGGTTGCAGCAGCTTGTATAGCTGTTATATTAAGAATGGCGGCTATAAGACTCAAAATGTCGCTTGTAGAATGGTTCCAGCAGCTCATATAGCTGTTATAGAAACGATGGCGGCTATACGACTCAAAATGGTGGTTGTAGAATGGTTCCAGCAGATTGTATAGCTGTTATATAAAGGATGGCACCAGCTTGTTAAGCTTTTGTATAAAGAATGGTGGCTATAGGCTATATAATACTCAAAACGGTGGTTATATTAGATTGAATATCTGTTATATAAAGGATGTGTTATGATTCCAGCAGTTTGTTTATCTGATATACAAAGGATGGCGGATATAAGACTCAAAATGGCGGTTGTAGAATTGTTCAAGCAGCTTGAATAGCTGTTATAAAAAGGATAAGACCAGCTTGTTAAGCTATTATATAAAAGATAGCGGTTCCAGCAGTTTCGATAGCTGCTATGTAAATGAAGTAAGTAAGTCGTCACGCCGACTTAGGTATACCATACACCAGTAAAACAAATATTTCAAATTTGTAGTAACAAATGCATTTGCCTATTTTAAAAAAGTTCTGTTCACATGCTTTTTACAAGCATATCTTAGTATCTCGCTCACTCATGCATGTGAGCACCCTAGCGCCCCACCCGCCAACGGCCAACTCCGGCCTTATGGAAAAACGGTTTTATACATAACTTGGCTATTTTTTGTCCGATTTTGATCAAATTTGGTATTTTGCTGGGTATTAGTATCAAATTTAAGTGTGCCAAATTTGATCGCACAAGGTAGAAAATTACGGGAGATAATCGAGTTTTTCAAATTACGGGGGCGGAAAGGGGTGTGGCAAAATCTTTATACATACAAAATATACTAAGCAAATATGGGTACCAAATGTGGTGTCTCTAGCTGCAATAATTTTGAGATAAACGTTTTTTTTAATTGCGGTGGCGGAAAGGGGCGTGGCAAAAATTTAAAACAAACTCGATCACTCTACATACTACATGAGCCTACATTCCAAATTTGGTGGCTCTATCTCTTATAGTCTCCGAGATCTAGGCGTTCATACGGACGGACAGACGGACGGACGGACAGACGGACATGGCTAGATCGACTCGACTGTTGATACTGATCAGGAATATATATACTTTATGGGGTCGGAAAAGCTTCCTTCTGCCTGTTACATACATTTTGGCGACTTTAATATACCATTTCACCCTATGGGCGTATGGTATAAAAATGGCGGCCATAAGACTCAAAATGTCAGCTGTATTATAGTTCCACCTGCTTGTATAGATGTTATATAAAGGATAACGGCTATAAAACTCAAAATGGCGTCTGTAGAATGTTTCCAACAGCTTCTACACCTGTTATATAAAAGATGGCGGCTATAAGACTCAAAATAGCGGCAGTAGAACGGTTCCAGCAGCTCGTGTTGCTGTTATATAAAGGATGGCAGCTATAAGAACGAAAATGGGGGCTGTATTATGGTTCTAGCAGCTTGTATAGCTGTTATAGAAACGATGGCGGCTATACGACTCAAAATGGCGGCAGTATTACGGATCCAGCAACTGGTAAAGCTATGACGTAAAGGATGGCGGCTATAAGACTCAAAATGGCGGTTATAGAATGGTTTTAGCAGCTTGTATAGCTGTTATATAAAAAATAGCGGCTTTGAGACTCAAATTGGCGGCAGTAGAACGGTTTCAGCAGCTTTTATAGCTGTTATATAAAGGATAGCAGCTATAAGAACGAAAGTGGCGGCTGTATTATGGTTGCAGCAGCTTGTATAGCTGTTATATTAAGAATGGCGGCTATAAGACTCAAAATTTCGCTTGTAGAATGCTTCCAGCAGCTCATATAGCTGTTATAGAAACGATGGCGGCTATACGACTCAAAATGGCGGCAGAATTACGGCAGGATAACGGCTATAAAGCTCAAAATGGCGTCTGTAGAATGTTTCCAACAGCTTCTACAGCTGTTATATAAAAGATGGCGGCTATGAGCGCTCAAAATAGCGGCAGTAGAACGGTTCCAGCAGCTCGTATTGCTGTTATATAAAGGATGGCGGCTATAAGAACGAAAATGGGGGCTGTATTATGTTTCTAGCAGTTTGTATAGCTGTTATAGAAACGATGGCGGCTATACGATCCAGCAACTGGTAAAGCTATGACGTAAAGGATGGCGGCTATAAGACTCAAAATGGCGGTTGTAGAATGGTTTTAGCAGCTTGTATAGCTGTTATATAAAAAATAGCGGCTTTGAGACTCAAATTGGCGGCAGTAGAACGGTTTCAGCATATAAAGAATAGCAGCTATAAGAACGAAAGTGGCGGCTGTATTATGGTTGCAGCAGCTTGTATAGCTGTTATATTAAGAATGGCGGCTATAAGACTCAAAATGTCGCTTGTAGAATGGTTCCAGCAGCTCATATAGCTGTTATAGAAACGATGGCGGCTATACGACTCAAAATGGCGGCAGTATTACGGATCCAGCAGCTTCTAAAGCTTTTATGTAAAGGATGACGGCCATAAGACTCAAAATGGCGGCAGTATTACGGTTCCAGCAGTTTCGATAGCTGTTATGTAAAAAATGGCGGCCATAAGATTCAAAATGTCAGCTGTATTATAGTTCCACCTGCTTGTATAGATGTTATATAAAGGATAACGGCTATAAAACTCAAAATGGCGTCTGTAGAATGTTTCCAACAGCTTCTACACCTGTTATATAAAAGATGGCGGCTATAAGACTCAAAATAGCGGCAGTAGAACGGTTCCAGCAGCTCGTGTTGCTGTTATATAAAGGATGGCAGCTATAAGAACGAAAATGGGGGCTGTATTATGGTTCTAGCAGCTTGTATAGCTGTTATAGAAACGATGGCGGCTATACGACTCAAAATGGCGGCAGTATTACGGATCCAGCAACTGGTAAAGCTATGACGTAAAGGATGGCGGCTATAAGACTCAAAATGGCGGTTGTAGAATGGTTTTAGCAGCTTGTATAGCTGTTATATAAAAAATAGCGGCTTTGAGACTCAAATTGGCGGCAGTAGAACGGTTTCAGCAGCTTTTATAGCTGTTATATAAAGAATAGCAGCTATAAGAACGAAAGTGGCGGCTGTATTATGGTTGCAGCAGCTTGTATAGCTGTTATATTAAGAATGGCGGCTATAAGACTCAAAATGTCGCTTGTAGAATGGTTCCAGCAGCTCATATAGCTGTTATAGAAACGATGGCGGCTATACGACTCAAAATGGCGGCAGTATTACGGATCCAGCAGCTTCTAAAGCTTTTATGTAAAGGATGACGGCCATAAGACTCAAAATGGCGGCAGTATTACGGTTCCAGCAGTTTCGATAGCTGTTATGTAAAAAATGGCGGCCATAAGATTCAAAATGTCAGCTGTATTATAGTTCCACCTGCTTGTATAGATGTTATATAAATGATGGCGGCTATAATACTCAAAATGTTGTAGACTGGTTCCAGCAGATTATTTAGCTTTTATATAAAGGATGGCACCAGCTTGTTAAGCTTTTATATAAAGAATGGTGGCTATAAGAACGAAAATGGCGGCTGTATTATGGTTCCAGCAGCTTGTATAGCTGTTACATAAAGGATGGCGGCTATAATACTCAAAATGGTGGTTGTAGAATGGTTCCAGCAGATTGTATAGCTGTTATATAAAGGATGGCACCAGCTTGTTAAGCTTTTACATAAAGAATGGTGGCTATAGGAACGAAAAAGGCGTCTGTATTATAGTTCTAGCAGCTTATGTAGCTGTTATAGAAACGATGGCGGCTATACGACTCAAAATGGTGGTTGTAGAATGGTTCCAGCAGATTGTATAGCTGTTATATAAAGGATGGCACCAGCTTGTTAAGCTTTTGTATAAAGAATGGTGGCTATAGGCTATATAATACTCAAAACGGTGGTTATAGAATGGTTCCAGCAGATTGAATAGCTGTTATATAAAGGATGGCACCAGCTTGTTAAGCTCTTATATAAAGGATGGTGGCTATAAGAACGAAAATAGCGGCTGTGTTATGATTCCAGCAGTTTGTTTATCTGATATACAAAGGATGGCGGATATAAGACTCAAAATGGCGGTTGTAGAATTGTTCAAGCAGCTTGAATAGCTGTTATAAAAAGGATAAGACCAGCTTGTTAAGCTATTATATAAAAGATAGCGGTTCCAGCAGTTTCGATAGCTGCTATGTAAATGAAGTAAGTAAGTCGTCACGCCGACTTAGGTATACCATACACCAGTAAAACAAATATTTCAAATTTGTAGTAACAAATGCATTTGCCTATTTTAAGAAAGTTCTGTTCACATGCTTTTTACAAGCATATCTTAGTATCTCGCTCACTCATGCATGTGAGCACCCTAGCGCCCCACCCGCCAACGGCCAACTCCGGCCTTATGGAAAAACGGTTTTATACATAACTTGGCAATTTTTTGTCCGACTTTGATCAAATTTGGCATTTTGCTGGGTAATAGTATCAAATTTAAGTGTGCCAAATTTGATCGCACAAGGTAGAAAGTTACGGGAGATAATCGAGTTTTTCAAATTACGGGGGCGGAAAGGGGAGTGGCAAAATCTTTATACATACAAAATATACTAAGCAAATATGCGTACCAAATGTGGTGTCTCTAGCTGCAATAGTTTTTGAGATAAACGTTTTTTTTTAATTGCGGGGGCGGAAAGGGGCGTGGCAAAAATTTAAAACAAACTCGATCACTCTACATACTACATGAGCCTACATTCCAAATTTGGTGGCTCTATCTCTTATAGTCTCCGAGATCTAGGCGTTCATACCGACGGACAGACGGACAGACGGACGGACAGACGGACATGGCTAGATCGACTCGGCTGTTGATACTGATCAGGAATATATATACTTTATGGGGTCGGAAAAGCTTCCTTCTGCCTGTTACATACATTTTGGCGACTTTAATATATTATTTCACCCTATGGGCGTATGGTATAAAAATGGCGGCCATAAGACTCAAAATGTCAGCTGTATTATAGTTCCACCTGCTTGTATAGATGTTATATAAAGGATAACGGCTATAAAACTCAAAATGGCATCTGTAGAATGTTTCCAACAGCTTCTACAGCTGTTATATAAAAGATGGCGGCTATAAGAGTCAAAATAGCGGCAGTAGAACGGTTCCAGCAGCTCGTGTTGCTGTTATATAAAGGATGGCGGCTATAAGATCGAAAATGGGGGCTGTATTATGGTTCTAGCAGTTTGTATAGCTGTTATAGAAACGATGGCGGCTATACGACTCAAAATGGCGGCAGTATTACGGATCCAGCAACTGGTAAAGCTATGACGTAAAGGATGGCGGCTATAAGACTCAAAATGTCGCTTGTAGAATGGTTCCAGCAGCTCATATAGCTGTTATAGAAACGATGGCGGCTATACGACTCAAAATGGCGGCAGTATTACGGATCCAGCAGCTTCTAAAGCTTTTATGTAAAGGATGACGGCCATAAGACTCAAAATGGCGGCAGTATTACGGTTCCAGCAGTTTCGTTATGTAAAAAATGGCGGCCATAAGATTCAAAATGTCAGCTGTATTATAGTTCCACCTGCTTGTATAGATGTTATATAAAGGATGGCGGCTATAATACTCAAAATGTTGTAGACTTGTTCCAGCAGATTGTATAGCTTTTATATAAAGGATGGCACCAGCTTGTTAAGCTTTTATATAAAGAATGGCGGCTATAAGAACGAAAATGGCGGCTGTATTATGGTTCCAGCAGCTTGTATAGCTGTTACATAAAGGATGGCGGCTATAATACTCAAAATGGTGGTTGTAGAATGGTTCCAGCAGATTGTATAGCTGTTATATAAAGGATAGCACCAGCTTGTTAAGCTTTTATATAAAGAATGGTGGCAATAGGAACGAAAATGGCGTCTGTATTATGGTTCTAGCAGCTTATGTAGCTGTTATAGAAACGATGGCGGCTATACGACTCAAAATGGCGGCCGTATTACGGATCCAGCAACTGGTAAAGCTATGACGTAAAGAATGGCGGCCATAAGACTCAAAATGGCGGCTGTATTATGGTTCCAGCAGCTTGTATACCTGTTACATAAAGGATGGCGGCTATAATACGCTTTCCATGTACCTATTGTATTGTGCACCCGCAAAAGGACGGTCAATTTCAACATATTCTTTTTTGGCTTTGTTGAATCGACAAACTTTGTCCTTGGGAAGTATCCCACTGTTGGACAATTCCTCGTCCAGTTAGTAAATTGTTTCCTTGTTAGGAGATTCGATGCCTCATAACTTCCCTAGTTTATAGTTCCACAATTATCCCAAAAAGATTAGTCGACGATATTCCGTTTGTACATTTATTTGCGTTCGTCGCATTCGAGTTCTCATAGTACAGTAAATTCTTAAAGTTATATGCTACGAGAGAGAGCAATTCAAAGTACAATGTAAAGGGATAAGGAAGAAAATCAGAATAATTAAATGAATGAGTTTAAATTCAGGATTTCTCCTCCAACAACCACCATAGGTGGATGCTAATGATATGATTTTATTGTTCAACCACGATGTTAGTGATATGTCAACAGCTATACAAGCTGCTGGGACCATTATACAGCGTCCATTTTGAGCCTTATAGCCACCATCCTTTATATAACAGCTATACAAGCTGCTGGAACCATAATATAGCCGCCATTGTCGTTCTAATAGCCGCCATCCTTTATATAACAGCTATACAAGCTGTTGGAACGGTTCTTTTAGCCGCCATCTTTTATATAACAGCTGTAGAAGCTGATGGAACCATTCTACAGCCGCTACTTTGAGTCCTGTAGTCGCCATCCTTTACATAACAGATATACATGCTACTTTGAGTCCTGTAGTCGCCATCCTTTACATAACAGCTATACATGTTGATGGAACCATAATCGGGCCTCCATTTTGACTTTTATAGCCACCGTCCTTTATATAACAGCTATACAAGTTGCTGGGACCATTCTACAGCGTCCATTTTGAGTCTTATAGCCACCATCCTTTATACAACAGCTATACAAGCTGCTGGAACCATAATACAGCCGCCATTGTCGTTCTTATAGCCGCCATCCTTTATATAACAGCTATACAAGCTGTTGGAACCGTTCTTTTAGCCGCCATCTTTTATATAACAACTGTAGAAGCTGATGGAACAATTCTACAGCCGCCATTTTGAGTCTTGTAGTCGCCATCCTTTACATAACAGCTATACATGTTGATGAAACCATAATCGGGCCTCCATTTTGACTTTTATAACCACCGTCCTTTATATAACAGCTATACAAGCTGCTAGGACCATTCTACAGCGTCCATTTTTAGTCTTTTAGCCACCATCCTTTATATAACAGCTATACAAGCTGCTGGAACCATAATATAGCCGCCATTGTCTTTCTTATAGCTGCCATCCTTTATATAACAGCCATACAACCTGCTGGGACCATTTTTATATAACAGCTATACAAGGTAATAGAACCACAATACAGGCTCCATTTTTATAGCCGCCACCGTTTGTGTAACAGCTATACGAGCTGCTGGAACCATTCTACAAGTGACATTTTGAGTCTTATAGCCGCCCCTTTCTATAACAGCTATACAAGCTGCTGGAACCATAATACAGCCGCCATTGTCGTTCTTATAGACGTCCTTTATATAAAAGCTATACAAGCTGTTCGAACCGTTCTTTTAGCCGCCATCTTTTATATAACAACTGTAGAAGCTGATGGAACAATTCTACAGCCGCCATTTTGAGTCTTGTAGTCGCCATCCTTTCGTCGGGCCTACATTTTGACTCTTATAGCCACCATCCTTTATATAACAGCTATACAAGCTGCTGGAACCATTCTACATGCGACATTTTGAGTCTTGTAGCCGCCATCCTTTACATAACAGCTATACATGTTGATGGAACCATAATCGGGCCTCCATTTTGACTTTTATAGCCACCGTCCTTTATATAACAGCTATACAAGCTGCTGGGACCATTCTACAGCGTCCATTTTGAGTCTTATAGCCACCATCCTTTATAAATTTCGAGTCTTATAGCCGCCATACTTTACTTAACAGCTATACAAGCTGCTGGAACCATAATACAGCCGCCATTTTGAGTCTCATAACCGCCATCTTATATGTAACAGCTATACAAACTGCCGGAACCGTTCTTCTGCCGCCATTTTGAGTCTTATAGCCGCCATACTTTACATAACAGCTATACAAGTTGATGGAACTATAATACAGGCTCCATTTTTATAGCCGCCATTGTTTTTATGATAGCTATACGAGCTGCTGGAACCATTCTACAAGTGACATTTTGAGTCTTATAGCCGCCATTTTCTATAACAGCTATATAAGCTGCTGGAACCATAATATAGCCGCCATTGTCGTTCTAATAGCCGCCATCCTTTATATAACAGCAATACAAGCTGTTGGAACCGTTCTTTTAGCCGCCATCTTTTATATAACAGCTGTAGAAGCTGATGGAACCATTCTACAGCCGCTATTTTGAGTCTTGTAGTCGCCATCCTTTAGATAACAGCTATACATGTTGATGGAACCATAATCGGGCCTCCATTTTGACTTTTATAGCCACCGTCCTTTATATAACAGCTATACAAGCTGCTGGGACCATTCTACAGCGTCCATTTTGAGTCTTATAGCCACCATCCTTTATATATTTCGAGTCGTATAGCCGCCATCCTTTACATAACAGCTGTACAAGCTGCTGGAACCATAATACAGCCGCCATTTTGAGTCTTAAGGCCGCCATTTTTTCCATAACAGCTATCGAAGCTGCTGGAACCGTAGTACTGCCGCCATTTTAAGTCTTTTATAGCCGCTATCCTTTACATAACAGCTATACAAGTTGATGGAACCATAATCGGGCCTCCACTTTGACTCTTATAGCCACCATCCTTTATATAACAGCTATACAAGCTGCTGGGACCATTGTACAGCGTCAATTTGGAGTCTTATAGCCACCATCCTTTATAAATTTCGATTCGTATATAGCCGCCATCCTTTACATAACAGCTATTCAAGCTGCTGGAACCATAATACAGCCGCCATTTTGAGTCTTAAGGCCGCCATTTTTTCCAGCTATCGAAGCTGCTGGATCCGTAATACTGCCGCCATTTTAAGTCTTATAGCCACTATCCTTTACATAACATCTATACAAGTTGATGGAACCAAATTCGGGCCTCCGTTTTGACTCTTATAGCCACCATTCTTTTTATAAGAGATATACAAGCTGCTGGGACCATTTCACAGACGCCGTTTTGAGTCTTATAGCCACCATATTTTATATAAGAGCTTATCAAGCTGGTGCCATTCTTTATATAACAGCTATACAAGCTGCTGGAACCATTCTACAACCGCCATTTTGAGTCTTATATCCGCCATTCTTTATATATAAGATATACAAGCTGCTGGAACCATAATACAGCCGCCATTTTCGTTCTTATAGCCACCATCCTTTATATAAGAGCTTAACAATCTGGTGCCATCCTTTATATAACAGCTATACACGCTGCTGGAACCATTCTACAACCGCCATTTTGAGTATTATAGACGCCATCCTTTATATATTGAGTATACAAGCTGCTGGAACCGTTCTACTGCCGCCATTTTAAATCTCATACCCGCCATCCTTTATATAACAGCCATACAAGCTGCTGGAACCATAACACAGCCGCCATTTTCGTTCTTATAGCCGTCATCCTTTATATAACAGCTGTACAAGCTGCTGGAACCGTTCTACTGCCGCCATTTAGAGTCTTATGGCCGCCATCTTTTACAATACAGCTATCGAAGCTGCTGGAACCGTAATACTGCCGCCATTTTGAGTCTTATAGCAGGCATCCTTTACATAACAGTTATACAAGTTGATGGAACTACAATCGGGCCTCCATTTTGACCACCGTCCTTTATATAACAGCTATACAAGCTGCTGGGACCATTTTACAGTCGCCATTTTGAGTCTCATAGCCGCCATCTTATATGTAACAGCTATACAAACTGCTGGAACCGTTCTTCTACCGCCATTTTGAGTCTTTTAGCCACCATCCTTTATATTATAGCCGCCATCTATTATATAACAGATATACAAGCTGCTGGAACCATAATACAGCCGCCATTTTCGTTCTTATAGCCACCATCCTTTATATAAGAGCTTAACAAGCTGGTGCCATCCTTTATATAACAGCTATACACGCTGCTGGAATCATTCTACAACCGCCATTTTGTGTCTTATAGCCGCCATCCTTTATATAACGTCTATTCAAGTTGCTGGTCCCATAATACAGCCGCCATTTTCGTTCTTTTAACCGCCAACTTTTATATAACAGCTATACAAGCTGCTGGAACCTTTCTTTTGCAGCCAATTTCAGTCTTATAGCCGCCATCCTTTATATAACAGCTGTAGAAGCTGCTGGAACCATTCTACAGCCGTCATTTTGAGTGTTATAGCCGCCATCCTTTACATCATAGCTATACAATCTGCTGGATCCATAATACTGCCATCATTTTGAGTCTTGTAGCCGTCATCCTTTACATAACAGCTATACATGTTGATGGAGCCATAATCGGGCCTCCATTTTGACTTTTATAGCCACCGTCCTTTATATAACAGCTATACAAGCTGCTGGGACCATTGTACAGCGTCCGATTTGAGTCTTATAGCCACCATCCTTTATAAATTTCGAGTCGTATATAGCCGCCATCCTTTACATAACAGCTATACAAGCTGCTGGAACCATAATACAGCCGCCATTTTGATTCTTAAGGCCGCCATTTTTTCCATAACAGCTATCGAAGCTGCTGGAAACGTAATACTGCCGCCATTTTAAGTCTTATAGCCACTATCCTTTACATAACATCTATACAAGTTGATGGAACCGTGCTACTGCCGCCATTTTAAATCTCATACCCGCCATCCTTTATATAACAGCTATACAAGCTGCTGGAACCATAACACAGCCGCCATTTTCGTTCTTATAGCAGTCATCCTTTATATAACAGCTGTACAAGCTGCTGGAACCGTTCTACTGCCGCCATTTAGAGTCTTATGGCCGCCATCTTTTACATTACAGCTATCGAAGCTGCTGGAACCGTAATACTGCCGCCATTTTGAGTCTTATAGCAGGCATCCTTTACATAACAGTTATACAAGTTGATGGAACTACAATCGGGCCTCCATTTTGACTCTTATAGCCACCGTCCTTTATATAACAGCTATACAAGCTGCTGGAACCATAACAGAGACGCCATTTTGAGTCTTATAGCCACCATTCTTTTTATAACAGCTATACAAGCTGCTGGGACCATTTCACAGACGCCGTTTTGAGTCTTATAGCCGCCATCTTTTATACAAGAGCTTAACAACCTGGTGCCATTCTTTATATAACAGTCATTTTGAGTATTATAGCCGCCATCCTTTATGTATTGGGTATACAAGCTGCTGGAACCGTTCTACTGCCGCCATTTTAAATCTCATACCCGCCATCCTTTATATAAGAGCTATACAAGCTGCTGGAACCATAACACAGCCGCCATTTTCGTTCTTATAGCCGTCATCCTTTATATAACAGCTGTACAAGCTGCTGGAACCGTTCTACTGCCGCCATTACAGCTATCGAAGCTGCTGGAACCGTAATGCTGTCGCCATTTTGAGTCCTATAGCAGGCATCCTTTACATAACAGTTATACAAGTTGACGGAACTACAATCGGGCCTCCATTTTGACTCTTATAGCCACCGTCCTTTATATAACAGCTATCCAAGCTGCTGGGACCATTTTACAGTCGCCATTTTGAGTCTCATAGCCGCCATCTTATATGTAACAGCTAAACAAACTGCTGGAACCGTTCTTCTGTCGCCATTTTGAGAATAATAGCCGCCATACTTTACATAACAGCTATACAAGTTGATGGAACTATAATACAGGCTCCATTTTAATAGCCGCCATCGTTTTTATAACAGCTATACGAGCTGCTGGAACCATTCTACAAGTGACATTTTGTGTCTTATAGCCGCCATTCTTTCTATAATAGTTATACAAGCTGCTGGAACCATAATACCGCTGCCATTTTTGTTCTTATAGTCGCCATCCTTTATATAACAGCTATACAAGCTGTTGGAACCGTTCTTTTAGCCGCCATCTTTTATATAACAGCTGTAGAAGCTGCTGAATCCATTCTACAGCCACCATTTTGAGTCTTGTAGCCGCCATCCTTTACATAAGATCTATACATGTTGATGAAACCATAATCTGGCCTCCATTTTGACTTTTATAGCCACCATTCTTTATTTAACAGCTACACAATCTGCTGGGACCATTCTACAGCTTCCATTTTGAGTCTTCTAGCCACCATCCTTTATATATTTCGAGTCGTATAGCCGCCATCCTTTACATAACAGCTATACAAGCTGCTGGAACCATAAAACAGCCGCTATTTTGAGTCTTAAGGCCGCCATTTTTTAGATAACGGCTATCGAAGCTGCTGGAACCGTAGTACTGCCGCCATTTTGAGTCTTATAGCCGCTATCCTTTACATAACAGCTATTCAAGTTGATGGAACCACAATCGGGCCTCGATTTTTACTGTTATAGCAACCATTCTTTATATAACAGCTATACAAGCTGCTGGAACCGTTCTTCTGACGCCATTTTTAGTCTTAAAGCCGGCATCTTTTACATAGCAGCTATACAAGCTGCTGGAACCATTCTACAGCCGCCATTTTGAGTCTTATAGCCGTTTTCCTGTACATCATAGCTATACAAGTTAATGGAACCATAAACGGGCCTCGATTTTTACTCTTATAGCAACCATCCTTTATATAACAGCTATACAAGCTAGTGGCACCGTTATATTGCCGCAATTTTGAGTCTTTTAGCCATTCTTTTTATAACAGCTATACAACCTGCTGGAACCATAATACAGCCAGAGTATTATAGCCGCCATCCTTTATATATTGGGTATACAAGCTGCTGGAACCGTTCTACTGCCGCCATTTTGAGTGGTTTAACCGCCATTTTTTACATAACATCTATCGAAGCTGCTGGAACCATAATACTGGCGCCATTTTGAGTCTTATAGCCGCCATCTCTTACATAACAAGCTGGGACAATTTCACAGACGCCGTTTTGAGTCTTATAGCCGCCATCTTTTATATAAGAGCTTAACAAGCTGGTGCTATCCTTTATATAACAGCTATACAAGCTGCTGGAACCATTCTACAACCGCCATTTTGTGTCTTATAGCCGCCATCCTTTATATAACGGGTATACAAGCTGCTGGAACCGTTCTACTGCCGCCATTTTGAGTCTCATAGCCGCCGTCCTTTATATAACAGCTATACAAGCTGCTGGATCCGTAATACTGCCGCCATTTTGAGTCGTAAAGCCGCCATCGTTTATATATAAGATATAAAAGCTGCTGGAACGATAATACAGCCGCCATTTTGAGTCTTATATCCGCCATCCTTTATATACAAGCTGCTGGAACCATAATACAGCCGCCATTTTCGTTCTTATAGCCGCCATCTTTTATATAAGAGCTTAACAAGCTGGTGCCATCCTTTATATAACAGCTATACAAGCTGCTGGAACCATTCTACAACCGCCATTTTGTGTCTTATAGCCGCCATCCTTTTTATAACGTCTATTCAAGTTGATGGAACCATAATCGGGCCTCCGTTTTGACTCTTATAGCCACCATCATTTATATAACAGCTATACAAGCTGCTGGGACCATTTCACAGACGCCATTTTGAGTCTTATAGCCGCCATCTTTTATATAAGAGCTTAACAAGCTGGTGCCATCCTTTATATAACAGCTATACAAGCTGCTGGAACCATTCTACAACCGTCATTTTGAGTCTTATATCCGCCATCCATAAGATATACAAGCTGTTGGAACCATAATACAGCCGCCATTTTGGTTCTTATAGCCACCATCCTTTATATAAGAGCTTAACAAGCTGGTGCCATCCTTTATATAAGAGCTATACACGCTGCTGGAACCATTCTTCAACCGCCATTTTGAGTATTATAGCCGCCATCCTTTATATAACGGGTATACAAGCTGCTGGAACCGTTCTACTGCCGCCATTTTGAGTCTCATAGCCGCCGTCCTTTATATAACAGCTATACAAGCTGCTGGATCCGTAATACTGCCGCCATTTTGAGTCGTAAAGCCGCCATCGTTTATATATAAGATATAAAAGCTGCTGGAACGATAATACAGCCGCCATTTTGAGTCTTATATCCGCCATCCTTTATATACAAGCTGCTGGAACCATAATACGTTGCTGCTGGAACCATAAATCGTTCTTATAGCCACCATCCTTTATATAAGAGCTTAACAAGCTGGTGCCATCCTTTATATAACAGCTATACAAGCTGCTGGAACCATTCTACAACCGCCATTTTGAGTCTTATAACCGCCATCCATAAGATATACAAGCTGCTGGAACCATAATACAGCCGTCATTTTCGTTCTTATAGCCACCATCCTTTATATAAGAGCTTATCAAGATGGTGCCATCCTTTATATAACAGCTATACACGCTGCTGGAACCATTCTACAATCGCCATTTTGAGTATTATAGCCGCCATCCTTTATATATTGGGTATACAAGCTGCTGGAACCGTTCTACTGCCGCCATTTTGAGTGGTTTAACCGCCATTCTTTACATAACAGCTATACAAGTTGATCGAACCATAATCGGGCCTCCGTTTTGACTCTTATAGCCACCATCCTTTATATAACAGCTATACAAGCTGCTGGAACCATAACAGAGACGCCATTTTGAGTCTTATAGCCACCATTCTTTTTATAACAGCTATACATGCTGCTGGGACCATTTCACAGACGCCGTTTTGAGTCTTATAGCCGCCATCTTTTATATAAGAGCTTAACAACCTGGTGTCATTCTTTATATAACAGTCATTTTGAGCATTATAGCCGCCATCCTTTATAAATTGGGTGTACAAGCTGCTGGAGCCGTTCTACTGCCGCCATTTTAAATCTCATACCCGCCATCCTTTATATAACAGCTATACAAGCTGCTGGAACCATAACACAGCCGCCATTTTCGTATTATAGCCGTCATCCTTTATATAACAGCTGTACAAGCTGCTGGAACCGTTCTACTGCCGCCATTTAGAGTCTTATGGCCGCCATCTTTTACATTACAGCTATCGAAGCTGCTGGAACCGTAATACTGCCGCCATTTTGAGTCTTATAGCAGGCATCCTTTACATAACAGTTATACAAGTTGATGGAACTACAATCGGGCCTCCATTTTGACTCTTATAGCCACCGTCCTTTATATAAGCTATCCAAGCTGCTGGGACCATTTTACAGTCGCCATTTTGAGTCTCATAGCCGCCATCTTATATGTAACAGCTATACAAACTGCTGGAACCGTTCTTCTGTCGCCATTTTGAGTCTTATAGCCGCCATACTTTACATAACAGCTATACAAGTTGATGGAACTATAATACAGGCTCCATTTTTATAGCCGCCATCGTTTTTATAACAGCTATAGGAGCTGCTGGAACCATTCTACAAGTGACATTTTGTGTCTTATAGCCGCCATTCTTTCTATAATAGTTATACAAGCTGCTGGAACCATAATACCGCTGCCATTTTCGTTCTTATAGTCGCCATCCTTTATATAACAGCTATACAACCTGCTGGAACCATAATACAGCCGCCATTTTGAGTCTTGTAGCCGCCATCCTTTACATAAGAGCTATACATGTTGATGAAATCGGGCCTCCATTTTGACTTTTATAGCCACCATTCTTTATTTAACAGCTACACAATCTGCTGGGACCATTCTACAGCTTCCATTTTGAGTGTTATAGCCACCATTCTTTATATATTTCGAGTCGTATAGCCGCCATCCTTTACATAACAGGAACCATAATACAGCCGCTATTTTGAGTCTTATAGCCGTTATCCTGTACATCATAGCTATACAAGTTGATGGAACCATAATCGGGCCTCGATTTTTACTCTTATAGCAACCATCCTTTATATAACAGATATACAAGCTAGTGGAACCGTTATATTGCCGCAATTTTGAGTCTTTTAGCCATTCTTTTTATAACAGCTATACAACCTGCTGGAACCATAATACAGCCGCTATTTTGAGTCTTATGGCCGCCATTTTTTACATAACATCTATCGAAGCTGCTGGAACCATAATACTGGCGCCATTTTGAGTCTTATAGCCGCCATCTCTTACATAACAAGCTGGGACAATTTCACAGACGCCGTTTTGAGTCTTATAGCCGCCATCTTTTATATAAGAGCTTAACAAGCTGGTGCCATCCTTTATATAACAGCTATACAAGCTGCTGGAACCATTCTACAACCGCCATTTTGTGTCTTATAGCCGACATCCTTTATATAACGTCTATTCAAGTTGCCATTTTCGTTCTTTTAACCGCCAACTTTTATATAACAGCTATACAAGCTGCTAGAACCTTTCTTTTGCCGCCATTTTGAGTCTTATAGCAGCCATCTTTTACATAACAGCTATTCAAGCCGCTGGAACCATTCTACAAGCGCCATTTTGAGTCTTATAGCCGCCATCCTTTACATCATTGCTATACAAGCTGCTGGATCCGTAATACTGCCGCCATTTTGAGTGGTTTAACCGCCATCCTTTACATAACAGCTATACAAGTTGATGGAACCATAATCGGGCCTCCGTTTTGACTCTTATAGCCACCATCCTTTATATAACAGCTATACAAGCTGCTGGAACCATTTCACAGACGCCATTTTGAGTCTTATAGCCGCCATCTTTTATATAAGAGCTTAACAAGCTGGTGCCATCCTTTATATAACAGCTATACAAGCTGCTGGAACCATTCTACAACCGCCATTTTGAATCTTATATCCGCCATCCTTTATATATAAGATATACAAGCTGCTGGAACCATAATACAGCCGCCATTTTCGTTCTTGTAGACACCATCCTTTATATAAGAGCTTAACAATCTGGTGCCATCCTTTATATAAGAGCTATACACGATGCTGGAACCATTCTACAACCGCCATTTTGAGTATTATAGCCGCCATCCTTTATATAACAGGTATACAAGCTGCTAGAACCGTTCTACAGCCGCCATTTTGCGTCTTATGGCCGCCATTTTTTACATTACAGCTGTAGAAGCTGCTGGAACCATTATACAGCCGCCATTTTGACTCTTTTGGCCGTTATCCTTTATATAACATCTACACAAGCTGGTGGAACCGTTCTACTGCCGCCATTTTGAGACTTATAGCCGCCATCCTTTATATAACAGCTATACAAGCTGCTGGAATCGTTCTACTGCCGCCATTTTGAGACTTTTAGCCGCCATCCTTTTTATAATAGCTATACAACCTGCTGGAACAATAATACAGCCGCCATTTTGAGTCTTATAGTCGCCATCTTTTACATAACAGCTGTAGAAGCTGCTGGAACCATTATACAGCCGCCGTTTTGACTCTTATAGCCGTTATCCTTTATATAACATCTATACAAGCTGGTGGAACCGTTCTACTGCTGCCATTTTGAGTCTTATAGCCGCCATCCTTTACATAACAGCTATACATGTTGATGGAACCATAATCGGGCCTCCGTTTTGGCTCTTATAGCCACCATCCTTTTTATAACAGCTATACAAGCTGCTGGGTCCATTTCACAGACGCCATTTTGAGTCTTATAGCCGCCATCTTTTACATAAGAGCTTAACAAGCTGGTGCCATCCTTTATATAACAGCTATACAAGCTGCTGGAACCATTCTACAACCGCCATTTTGAGTCTTATATCCGCCATTTTTTACATAACAGCTTTCGAAGCTGCTGGAACCGTAATACTGCCGCCATTTTGAGTCTTATAGCCGCCATCCTTTACATAAGAGCTATACAAGTTGATGGAACCATAATCGTGCCTCCGTTTTGGCTCTTATAGCCACCATCCTTTATATAACAGCTATACAAGCTGCTGGGACCATTTCACAGACGCCATTTCGAGTCTTATAGCCGCCATCTTTTATATAAGAGCTTAACAAGCTGGTGCCATCATTTGTATAACAGCTATACAAGCTGCTGGAACCATTCTACAATCGCCATTTTGAGTCTTATATCCGCCATCCTTTATATATAAGATATACAAGCTGCTGGAACCATAATACACCAGCCATTTTCGTTCTTATAGCCACCATTCTTTATATAAGAGCTTAACAAGCTGGTGCCATCCTTTATATAACAGCTATACATGCTGCTGGATCCGTAATACTGCCGCCATTTTGAGTCGTATAGCCGCCATCGTTTCTATAACAGCTACACGAGCTGCTGGAACCGTTCTATTGCCGCCATTTTGAGTCTCAAGCCGCCATTCTTTATATAACAGCTTTACAAGCTGATAAACCATTCTAAAACCGCCATTTTGAGTCTTATATCCTTGATATAACATCTATACAAGCTGGTGGAACCGTTCTACTGCCGCCATTTTGAGACTTAAAGCCGACATCCTTTTTATAACAGCTATACAAGCTGCTGGAACCGTTTTGAGACTTATAGCCGCCATCCTTTTTTTAACAGGTATACAACCTGCTGGAACAATAATACAGCCGCCATTTTGAGTCTTATGGCCGCCATTTTTTACTTAACAGCTGTAGAAGCTGCTGGAACCATTCTACAGCCGCCATTTAGACTCTTTTAACCGTTATCCTTTATATAACATCTATACAAGCTGGTGGAACCGTTCTACTGCCGCCATTTTTAGACTTATAGCCGCCATCCTTTATATAACAGTCGTACAGCCGCCATCTTTTTTTAACAGCTATACAACCTGCTGGAACAATAATACAGCCGCCATTTTGAGTCTTATAGTCGCCATCTTTTATATAACAGCTGTACAAGCTGCTGGAACATAACAGCTATACAAGTTGATGGAACCGAAATCGGGCCTCCGTTTTGACTCTTATAGCCACCATCCTTTTTATAACAGCTATACAAGCTGCTGGGACCATTTCACAGACGCCATTTTGAGTCTTTAAGCTGCCATCTTTTATATAAGAGCTTAACAAGCTGGTGCCATCCTTTATATAACAGCTATACAAGCTGCTGGGACCATTTCACAGACGCCACCATCCTTTATATAAGAGCTTAACAAGCTGGTTCCATCCTTTATATAACTGCTATACAAGCTTCTAAAACCATTCTACAAGCGCCATTTTGAGTCTTATAGCCGCCATCCTTTACATCATTGCTATACAAGCTGCTGGAACCATAATACTGCCGACTTTTTGAGTCTTATAGCCGCCATCCTTTATATAAGAGCTTAACAAGCTGGTTCCATCCTTTATACAACTGCTATACAAGCTGCTGGAACCATTCTACAAGCGCCATTTTGAGTTTTATAGCCGCCATCCTTTACATCATTGCTATACAAGCTGCTGGATCCGTAATACTGCCGCCATTTTGAGTGGTATAGCCGCCATCCTTTACATAACAGCTATACAAGTTGATGGAACCATAATCGG
Source organism: Drosophila paulistorum (assembly GCA_018152135.1). Taxonomy (NCBI): domain Eukaryota; kingdom Metazoa; phylum Arthropoda; class Insecta; order Diptera; family Drosophilidae; genus Drosophila; species Drosophila paulistorum. The sequence continues at coordinate 943,889 of JAECXG010000692.1, forward strand.
GCCTCCGTTTTGACTCTTATAGCCACCATCCTTTATATAACAGCTATACAAGCTGCTGGGACCATTTCACAGACGCCATTTTGAGTCTTATAGCCGCCATCTTTTATATAAGAGCTTAACAAGCTGGTGCCATCCTTTATATAACAGCTATACAATCTGCTGGAACCATTCTACAACCGACTTTTTGAGTCTTATATCCGCCATCCATAAGATATACAAGCTGTTGGAACCATAATACAGCCGCCATTTTCGTTCTTATAGCCACCATCCTTTATATAAGAGCTTAACAATCTGGTGCCATCCTTCATATATAAGAGCTATATACGCTGCTGGAACCATTCTTCAACCGCCATTTTGAGTATTATAGCCGCCATCCTTTATATAACGGGTATACAAGCTGCTGGAACCGTTCTACTGACGCCATTTTGAGTCTCATAGCCGCCATCCTTTATAAAACAGCTATAGAAGCTGCTGGATCCGTAATACTGCCGCCATTTTGAGTCGTAAAGCCGCCATCGTTTCTATAACAGTTACACGAGCTGCTGGAACCGTTCTACTGACGCCATTTTGAGTCTTATGGCCTCCATTTTTTACATAACAGCTGTAGAAGCTGCTGGAACCATTCTACAGCCGCCATTTTGGCTCTTTTATCCTTTATATAACATCTATACAAGCTGGTGGAACCGTTCTACTGCCGGCATTTTGAGACTTATAGCCGCCATCCTTTATATAACAGCTATACAAGCTGCTGGAACCGTACTTCTGCCGCCATTTTGAGACTTATAGCCGCCATCCTTTTTATAACAACCTGCTGGAACAATAATACAGCCGCCATTTTGAGTCTTATGGCCGCCATTTTTTACATAACAGCTGTAGAAGCTGCTGGAACCATTCTACATCCGCCATTTTGACTCTTTTAGCCGTTATCCTTTATATAACATCTATACAAGCTGGTGGAACCGTTCTACTGCCGCCATTTTGACTCTTAGAGCCGTTATCTTTTATATAACATCTATACAAACTGGTGGAACCATTCTACTGCCGCGATTTTGAGACTTATAGCCGCCATCCTTTTTATAACAACCTGCTGGAACAATAATACAACATTAATACAATAATAATACATTTTGAGTCTTATGGCCGCCATTTTTTACATAACAGCTGTAGAAGCTGCTGGAACCATTCTCAAAATGGCGGCAGTATTACGGATCCAGCAGCTTGTATAGTTGTTATATAAAGGATGGCGGCTATAAGTCTCAAAATGGCGGCAGTAGAACGGTTCCACCAGCTTAAATAGATGTTATATAAAGTATAACGGCTATAAGACTCAAAATGGCGGTTTTAGAATGGTTTATCAGCTTGTATAGCTGTTATATAAAAAATGGTGGATTGAGACTCAAAATGGCGTCAGTAGAACGGTTCCAGCAGCTTTACGGCTTTACGACTCAAAATGGCAGCAGTATTACGGATCCAGCAGCTTGTATAGCTGTTATATAAAGGATGGCGGTTATGAGACTTAAAATGGCGTCAGTAGAACGGTTCCAGCAGCTTGTATACCCGTTATATAAATTATGGCGGCTATAATACTGGTTATAATACTGGTTATAATACTATTGATCCAGCAGCGTGTATAGCTGTTATATAAAGGATGGCACCATCTTGTTAAGCTCTTATATAAAGGATGGTGGCTATAAGAACGAAAATGGCGGCTGTATTATTGTTCCAGCAGCTTGTATATCTTATGGATGGCGGATATAAGACTCAAAATGGCGGTTGCAGAATGGTTCCAGCAGCTTGTATAGCTGTTATATAAAGGATGGCACCAGCTTGTTAAGCTCTTATATAAAAGATGGCGGCTATAAGAATCAAAATGGCGTCTGTGAAATGGTCCCAGCAGCTTGTATAGCTGTTATATAAAGGATGGTGGCTATAAGTGTCAAAACGGAGGCCCGATTATGGTTCCATCAACTTGTATAGCTTTTATGTAAAGGATGGCGGCTATACCACTCAAAATGGCGGCAGTATTACGGATCCAGCAGCTTGAATAGCAATGATGTAACGGATGGCGGCTATAAGACTCAAAATGGCGCTTGCAGAATGGTTCCAGCAGCTTGTATAGCTGTTATATAAAGGATGGCACCAGCTTGTTAAGCTCTTATATAAGAGATGGCAGCTATAAGACTCAAAATGGCGTCTGTGAAATGGTCCCAGCAGCTTCTACAGCTGTTATATAAAGAATGGTGGCTATAAGTGTCAAAGCGAAGGCCCGATTATGGTTCCATCAACTTGTATAGCTGTTATGTAAAGGATGGCGGCTATAAGACTCAAAATGGCGACAGTATTACGGATCCATCAGCTTCGATAGCTGTTATGTAAAAAATGGCGGATGTATTATTGTTCCAGCAGGTTGTACAGCTCTTATAAAAAGGATGGCGGCTATAAGTCTCAAAATCGCGGCAGTAGAATGGTTCCACCAGTTTGTATAGATGTTATATAAAGGATAACGGCTATAAAAGTCAAAATGGCGGCAGTAGAACGGTTCCACCAGCTTGTATATATGTTATATAAAGGATAACGGCTAAAAGAGTCAAAATGGCGGATGTAGAATGGTTCCAGCAGCTTCTACAGCTGTTATGGCGGCCATAAGACTCAAAATGGCGGCTGTATTATTGTTCCAGCAGGTTGTATACCTGTTATAAAAAGATTTGCGGCTTGTGACTCAAAATGGCGGCAGTAGAACGGTTCCAGCAGCTTGTATAGCTGTTATAAAAAGGATGGCGCCTTTAAGTCTCAAAATGGCAGCAGTAGAACGGTTCCACCAGCTTGTATAGATGTTATATAAAGGATAACGGCTAAAAGAGCCAAAATGGCGGCTGTAGAATGGTTCCAGCAGCTTCTACAGCTGTTATGTAAAAAATGGAGGCCATAAGACTCAAAATGGCGGATGTATTATTGTTCCAGCAGGTTGTTATAAAAAGGATGGCGGCTATAAGTCTCAAAATGGCGGCAGTAGAACGGTTCCACCAGCTTAAATAGATGTTATATAAAGTATAACGGCTATAAGACTCAAAATGGCGGTTTTAGAATGGTTTATCAGCTTGTAAAGCTGTTATATAAAAAATGGTGGATTGAGACTCAAAATGGCGTCAGTAGAACGGTTCCAGCAGCTCGTGTAGCTGTTATAGAAACCATAGCGGCTTTACGACTCAAAATGGCGGCAGTATTACGGATCCAGCAGCTTGTATAGCTGTTATATAAAGGATGGCGGCTATAAGTCTCAAAATGGCGGCAGTAGAACGGTTCCACCAGCTTAAATAGATGTTATATAAAGTATAACGGCTATAAGACTCAAAATGGCGGTTTTAGAATGGTTTATCAGCTTGTATAGCTGTTATATAAAAAATTGTGGATTGAGACTCAAAATGGCGTCAGTAGAACGGTTCCAGCAGCTCGTGTAGCTGTTATAGAAACGATGGCGGCTTTACGACTCAAAATGGCGGCAGTATTACGGATCCAGCAGCTTGTATAGCTGTTATATAAAGGATGGCGGCTATAAGTCTCAAAATGGCGGCAGTAGAACGGTTCCACCAGCTTAAATAGATGTTATATAAAGTATAACGGCTATAAGACTCAAAATGGCGGTTTTAGAATGGTTTATCAGCTTGTATAGCTGTTGTATAAAAAATTGTGGATTGAGACTCAAAATGGCGTCAGTAGAACGGTTCCAGCAGCTCGTGTAGCTGTTATAGAAACGATGGCGGCTTTACGACTCAAAATGGCGGCAGTATTACGGATCCAGCAGCTTGTATACCCGTTATATAAAGTATGGCGGCTATAATACTCAAAATGGCGGTTGTAGAATGGTTCCAGCAGCGTGTATAGCTGTTATATAAAGGATGGCACCATCTTGATAAGCTCTTATATAAAGGATGGTGGCTATAAGAACGAAAATGGCGGCTGTATTATGGTTCCAGCAGCTTGTATATCTTATGGATGGCGGATATAAGACTCAAAATGGCGGTTGCAGAATGGTTCCAGCAGCTTGTATAGCTGTTATATAAAGGATGGCACCAGCTTGTTAAGCTCTTATATAAAAGATGGCGGCTATAAGAATCAAAATGGCGTCTGTGAAATGGTCCCATCAGCTTGTATAGCTGTTATATAAAGGATGGTGGCTATAAGAGTCAAAACGGAGGCCCGATTATGGTTCCATCAACTTGTATAGCTGTTATGTAAAGGATGGCGGCTATACCACTCAAAATGGCGGCAGTATTATGGATCCAGCAGCTTGAATAGCAATGATGTAACGGATGGCGGCTATAAGACTCAAAATGGCGCTTGCAGAATGGTTCCAGCATCATGTATAGCTGTTATATAAAGGATGGCACCAGCTTGTTAAGCTCTTATATAAGAGATGGCAGCTATAAGACTCAAAATGGCGTCTGTGAAATGGTCCCAGCAGCTTCTACAGCTGTTATATAAAGAATGGTGGCTATAAGTGTCAAAGCGGAGGCCCGATTATGGTTCCATCAACTTGTATAGCTGTTATGTAAAAGATGGCGGCTATAAGACTCAAAATGGCGGCAGTATTACGGTTCCAGCAGCTTCGATAGCTGTTATGTAAATAATGGCGGCTGTATTATTGTTCCAGCAGGTTGTACAGCTCTTATAAAAAGGATGGCGGCTATAAGTCGCAAAATCGCAGCAGTAGAACGGTTCCACCAGTTTGTATAGGTGTTATATAAAGGATAACGGCTATAAGAGTCAAAATGGCGGCAGTAGAACGGTTCCACCAGCTTGTTTAGATGTTATATAAAGGATAACGGCTAAAAGAGTCAAAATGGCGGATGTAGAACCGTTCTACTGCCGCCATTTTGAGACTTATAGCCGCCATCATTTTTAAACCAGATATAAAACCTGCTGGAACAATAATACAGCCGCCATTTTGAGTCTTATGGCCTCCATTTTTTACATAACTGCTGTAGAAGCTGCTGGAACCATTCTACAGCCGCCATTTTGGCTCTTTTATCCTTTATATAACATCTATACAAGCTGGTGGAACCGTTCTACTGCCGGCATTTTGAGACTTATAGCCGCCATCCTTTATATAACAGCTATACAAGTTGCTGGAAACGTACTTCTGCCGCCATTTTGAGACTTATAGCCGCCATCCTTTTTATAACAACCTGCTGGAACAATAATACAGCCGCCATTTTGAGTCTTATGGCCGCCATTTTTTACATAACAGCTGTAGAAGCTGCTGGAACCATTCTACATCCGCCATTTTGACTCTTTTAGCCGTTATCCTTTATATAACATCTATACAAGCTGGTGGAACCGTTCTACTGCCGCCATTTTGACTCTTAGAGCCGTTATCCTTTATATAACATCTATACAAACTGGTGGAACCATTCTACTGCAGCGATTTTGAGACTTATAGCCGCCATCCTTTTTATAACAACCTGCTGGAACAATAATGCAACATTAATACAATAATAATACATTTTGAGTCTTATGGCCGCCATTTTTTACATAACAGCTGTAGAAGCTGCTGGAACCATTCTACATCCGCCACTTTGACTCTTTTAGCCGTTATCCTTTATATAACATCTAAACAAGCTGGTGGAACCGTTCTACTGCCGCCATTTTGACTCTTATAGCCGTTATCCTTTATATAACATCTATACAAACTGGTGGAACCGTTCTACTGCTGCGATTTTGAGACTTATAGCCGCCATCCTTTTTATAAGAGCTGTACAACCTGCTGGAACAATAATACAGCCGCCATTATTTACATAACAGCTATCGAAGCTGCTGGAACCGTAATACTGCCGCCATTTTGAGTCTTATAGCCGCCATCTTTTACATAACAGCTATACAAGTTGATGGAACCATAATCGGGCCTCCGCTTTGACACTTATAGCCACCATTCTTTATATAACAGCTGTAGAAGCTGCTGGGACCATTTCACAGACGCCATTTTGAGTCTTATAGCTGCCATCTCTTATATAAGAGCTTAACAAGCTGGTGCCATCCTTTATATAACAGCTATACAAGCTGCTGGAACCATTCTGCAAGCGCCATTTTGAGTCTTATAGCCGCCATCCGTTACATCATTGCTATTCAAGCTGCTGGATCCATAATACTGCCGCCATTTTGAGTGGTATAGCCGCCATCCTTTACATAACAGCTATACAAGTTGATGGAACCATAATCGGGCCTCCGTTTTGACTCTTATAGCCACCATCCTTTATATAACAGCTATACAAGCTGATGGGACCATTTCACAGACGCCATTTTGATTCTTATAGCCGCCATCTTTTATATAAGAGCTTAACAAGCTGGTGCCATCCTTTATATAACAGCTATACAAGCTGCTGGAACCATTCTGCAACCGCCATTTTGAGTCTTATATCCGCCATCCATAAGATATACAAGCTGCTGGAACCATAATACAGCCGCCATTTTCGTTCTTATAGCCACCATCCTTTATATAAGAGCTTATCAAGATGGTGCCATCCTTTATATAACAGCTATACACGCTGCTGGAACCATTCTACAACCGCCATTTTGAGTATTATAGCCGCCATACTTTATATAACGGGTATACAAGCTGCTGGAACCGTTCTACTGACGCCATTTTAAGTCTCATAGCCGCCATCCTTTATATAACAGCTATACAAGCTGCTGGATCCGTAATACTGCCGCCATTTTGAGTCGTAAAGACGCCATCGTTTCTATAACAGCTACACGAGCTGCTGGAACCGTTATACTGACGCCATTTTGAGTCTCAATCCACAATTTTTTATATAACAGCTATACAAGCTGATAAACCATTCTAAAACCGCCATTTTGAGTCTTATAGCCGTTATACTTTATATAACATCTATTCAAGCTGGTGGAACCGTTCTACTGCCGCCATTTTGAGACTTATAGCCGCCATCCTTTATATAACAGCTATACAAGCTGCTGGATCCGTAATACTGCCGCCATTTTGAGTCGTAAAGCCGCTATGGTTTCTATAACAGCTACACGAGCTGCTGGAACCGTTCTACTGACGCCATTTTGAGTCTCAATCCACCATTTTTTATATAGCAGCTTTACAAGCTGATAAACCATTCTAAAACCGCCATTTTGAGTCTTATAGCCGTTATACTTTATATAACATCTATTTAAGCTGGTGGAACCATTCTACTGCCGCCATTTTGAGACTTATAGCCGCCATCCTTTTTATAACAGGTATACAACCTGCTGGAACAATAATACAGCCGCCATTTTGAGTCTTATGGCCTCCATTTTTTACATAACAGCTGTAGAAGCTGCTGGAACCATTTTACAGCCGCCATTTTGGCTCTTTTAGCCGTTATCCTTTATATAACATCTATACAAGCTGGTGGAACCGTTCTACTGCTGCCATTTTGAGACTTAAAGGCGCCATCCTTTTTATAACAGCTATACAAGCTGCTGGAACCGTTCTACTGCCGCCATTTTGAGTCACAAGCCGCAAATCTTTTTATAACAGGTATACAACCTGCTGGAACAATAATACAGCCGCCATTTTGAGTCTTATGGCCGCCATTTTTTACATAACACCTGTAGAAGCTGCTGGAACCATTCTACATCCGCCATTTTGACTCTTTTAGCCGTTATCCTTTATATAACATATATACAAGCTGGTGGAACCGTTCTACTGCCGCCATTTTGACTCTTATAGCCGTTATCCTTTATATAACATCTATACAAACTGGTGGAACCATTCTACTGCCGCGATTTTGAGACTTATAGCCGCCATCCTTTTTATAAGAGCTGTACAACCTGCTGGAACAATAATACATCCGCCATTTTTTACATAACAGCTATCGAAGCTGATGGATCCGTAATACTGTCGCCATTTTGAGTCTTATAGCCGCCATCCTTTACATAACAGCTATACAAGTTGATGGAACCATAATCGGGCCTCCTCTTTGACACTTATAGCCACCATTCTTTATATAACAGCTGTAGAAGCTGCTGGGACCATTTCACAGACGCCATTTTGAGTCTTATAGCTGCCATCTCTTATATAAGAGCTTAACAAGCTGGTGCCATCCTTTATATAACAGCTATAAAAGCTGCTGGAACCATTCTGCAAGCGCCATTTTGAGTCTTATAGCCGCCATCCGTTACATCATTGCTATTCAAGCTGCTGGATCCGTAATACTGCCGCCATTTTGAGTGGTATAGCCGCCATCCTTTACATAACAGCTATACAAGTTGATGGAACCATAATCGGGCCTCCGTTTTGACTCTTATAGCTACCATCCTTTATATAACAGCTATACAAGCTGCTGGGACCATTTCACAGACGCCATTTTGATTCTTATAGCCGCCATCTTTTATATAAGAGCTTAACAAGCTGGTGCCATCCTTTATATAACAGCTATACAAGCTGCTGGAACCATTCTGCAACCGCCATTTTGAGTCTTATATCCGCCATCCATAAGATATACAAGCTGCTGGAACAATAATACAGCCGCCATTTTCGTTTTTATAGCCACCATCCTTTATATAAGAGCTTAACAAGATGGTGCCATCCTTTATATAACAGCTATACACGCTGCTGGAACAATAGTATTATAACCAGTATTATAACCAGTATTATAGCCGCCATCGTTTCTATAACAGCTACACGAGCTGCTGGAACCGTTCTACTGACGCCATTTTGAGTCTCAATCCACCATTTTTTATATAACAGCTTTACAAGCTGATAAACCATTCTAAAACCGCCATTTTGAGTCTTATAGCCGTTATACTTTATATAACATCTATTTAAGCTGGTGGAACCGTTCTACTGCCGCCATTTTGAGACTTATAGCCGCCATCCTTTTTATAACAGGTATACAACCTGATAATAATACAGCCGCCATTTTGAATCTTATGGCCGCCATTTTTTACATAACAGCTGTAGAAGCTGCTGGAACCATTCTACAGCCGCCATTTTGACTCTTATAGCCGTTATCCTTTATATAACATCTATACAAGCTGGTGGAACCGTTCTACTGCTGCCATTTTGAGACTTAAATTCGCCATCATTTTATAACAGCTATACAAGCTGCTGGAACCGTTCTACTGCCGCCATTTTGAGTCACAAGCCGCAATTCTTTTTATAACAGGTAAACAACCTGCTGGAACAATAATACATCCGCCATTTTGAGTCTTATGGGCGCCATATTTTACATAACAGCTGTAAAAGCTGCTTGAACCTTTCTACAGGCCCCATTTTGACTCTCTTAGCCGTTATCCTTTATATAACATCTATACAAGCTGGTGGAACCGTTCTACTGCCGGCTTATAGAGACTTATAGCCGCCATCCTTTATATAACAGCTATACAAGCTGCTGGAACCGTACTACTGCCGCCATTTTGAGACTTATAGCCGCCATCCTTTTTATAACAACCTGCTGGAACAATAATACAGCCGCCATTTTGAGTCTTATGGCCGCCAATTTTTACATAACAGCTGTAGAAGCTGCTGGAACCATTCTACAGCCGCCATTTTGACTCTTTTAGCCGTTATCCTTTATATAACATCTATACAAGCTGGTGGAACCGTTCTACTGCCGCCATTTTGACTCTTATAGCCGTTATCCTTTATATAACTTCTATACAAACTGGTGGAACCGTTCTACTGCCGCCATTTTGAGACTTATAGCCGCCATCCTTTTTATAAGAGCTGTACAACCTGCTGGAACAATAATACAGCCGCCATTTTTTACATAACAGCTATCGAAGCTGCTGGATCCGTAATACTGCCGCTATTTTGAGTGGTATAGCCGCCATCCTTTACATAACAGCTATACAAGTTTATGGAACCATAATCGGGGCTCCGTTTTGACTCTTATAGCCACCATCCTTTATATAACAGCTATACAAGCTGCTGGGACCATTTCACAGACGCCATTTTGATTCTTATAGCCGCCATCTTTTATATAAGAGCTTAACAAGCTGGTGCCATCCTTTATATAACAGCTATACAAGCTGCTGGAACCATTCTACAACCGCCATTTTGAGTCTTATATCCGCCATCCATAAGATATACAAGCTGCTGGAACAATAATACAGCCGCCATTTTCGTTCTTATAGCCACCATCCTTCATATAAGAGCTTAACAAGATGGTGCCATCCTTTATATAACAGCTATACACGCTGCTGGAACCATTCTACAACCGCCACCCTTTATATAACGGGTATACAAGCTGCTGGAACCGTTCTACTGACGATATTTTGAGTCTCATAGCCGCCATCCTTTATATAACAGCTGTACAAGCTGCTGGATCCGTAATACTGCCGCCATTTTGAGTCGTATAGCCGTTATCGTTTCTATAACAGCTACACGAGCTGCTGGAACCGTTTTACTGCCGCCACTTTGAGTCTCAAGTCGCCATTCTTTATATAGCAGCTTTACAAGCTAATAAACCATTCTAAAACCGCCATTTTGAGTCTTATAGCCGTTATACTTTATATAAAATCTATACAAGCTGGTGGAACCGTTCTACTGCCGCCATTTTGAGACTTATAGCCGCCATCCTTTATATAACAGCTATACAAGCTACTGGAACCGTTCTACTGCCGCCATTTTGAGACTTATAGCCGCCATCCTTTTTATAACAGCCGCCATTTTGACTCTAATACCCGTTATCCCTTTGAGACTTAAAGCCGCCATCCATTTTATAACAGCTATACAAGCTGCTGGAACCGTTCTACTGCCGCCATTTTGAGATTTATAGCCGCAATCCTTTTTATAACAGGTATACAAGCTGCTGGAACCATAATACAGCCGCCATTTTCGTTCTTATAGCCACCATCCTTTATATAAGAGCTTAACAAGCTGGTGCCATCCTTTATATGACAGCTATACACGCTGCTGGAACCGTTCTTCTGACGACATTTTGAGTCTCATAGCCGCCGTCCTTTATATAACAGCTATACAAGCTGCTGGATCCGTAATACTGCCGCCATTTTGAGTCGTAAAGCCGCCGTCGTTTCTATAATAGCTACACGAGTTCCTGGAACCGTTCTACTGTCGCCATTTTGAGTCACAAGCCGCAATTCTTTTTATAACAGGTATTCAACCTGCTGGAACAATAACACAGCCGCCAATTTGAGTCTTATGACCGCCATATTTTACATAACAGCTGTAAAAGCTGCTTGAACCTTTCTACAGGCCCCATTTTGACTCTCTTAGCCGTTATCCTTTATATAACATCTATACAAGCTGGTGGAACCGTTTTACTGTCCCCATTTTGAGACTTATAGCCGCCATCCTTTTTATAACAGCTATGCAACCTGCTGGAACAATAATACAGCCGCCATTTTGAGTCTTATAGTCGCCATCTTTTATATAACAGCTGTAGAAGCTGCTGGAAGCATTCTACAGTCGCTATTTAGACTCTTATAGCCGTTATGCTTTATATAACATCTGTACAAACTGGTGGAACCGTTCTACTGCCGCAATTTTGAGACTTATAGCAGCCATACAATTTATAAGAGCTGTACAACCTGCTGGAACTATAATACAGCCGCCATTTTTACATAACAGCTATCGAAGCTGCTGGAACCGTAATACTGCCGCCATTTTGAGTCTTATAGCCGCCATCCTTTACATAACAGCTATACAAGTTGATGGAACCATAATCGTGCCTCCGTTTTGACTCTTATAGCCACCATCCTTTATATAACAGCTATACAAGCTGCTGGGACCATTTCACAGACGCAATTTTGAGTCTTATAGCTGCCATCTTTTATATAAGAGCTTAACAAGCTGGTGCCATCCTTTATATTACAGCTATACAAGCTGCTGGAACCATTCTACAAGCGCCATTTTGAGTCTAATATCCGCCATCTTTTATATAAGAGCTTAACAAGATGGTGCCACCCTTTACATAAGAGCTATACAAGCTGCTGGAACCATTCTATAAGAGCCATTTTGAGTCTTGTATTCGCCATCCCTTATATATAAGATGTACAAGCTGCTGGAACCATAATACAGCCGCCATTTTCGTTCTTATAGCCACCATCCTTTATATAAGAGCTTAACAAGCTGGTGCCATCCTTTATGTAACAGCTATACACGCTGCTGGAACCATTCTACAACCGCCATTTTGAGTATTATAGCCGCCAGTCTTTATATAACGGGTATACAAGCTGCTGGAACCGTTCTACTGACTCCATTTTGAGTCGCATAGCCGTTATCCTTTATATAACATCTATACAAGCTGATGGAACCATTCTACAGCCGCCATTTTGACTCTCTTGCCGTTATCCTTTATATAACATCTATACAAGCTGGTGGAACCGTTCTACTTCCGCCATTTTGACCTTATAGCCGCCATCCTTTATATAACAGCTGTACAAGCTGCTGGAACCGTACTACTGCCGCCATTTTGTGACTTATAGCCGCTATCCTTTTTATAACAGCTATACAACCTGCTGGAACCGTTCTACTGACGCCATTTTGAGTCGCATAGCCGCCATCCCTTATATGACGGGTATACAAGCTGCTGGAACCGTTCTACTGACGCCATTTTGAGTCGCATAGCCGTTATCCTTTATATAACATCTATACAAGCTGGTGGAACCGTTCTACTGCCGACATTTTGAGACTTATAGCCGCCATCCTTTATATAACAGCTATACAAGCTGCTCGAACCGTACTACTGCCGCCATTTTGTGACTTATAGCCGCTACCCTTTTTATAACAGCTATACAACCTGCTGGAACAATAATACAGCCGCCATTTTGAGTCTTATAGTCGCCATCTTTTATATAACAGCTATAGAAGCTGCTGGAAGCATTCTACAGCCGCCATTTTGACTCTTATAGCCGTTATCCTTTATATAACATCTATACAAGCTGGTGGAACCGTTCTACTGCCGCGATTTTGAGACTTAAAGCCGCCAAACTTTTTATAACAGCTGTACAACCTGCTGGAACAATAATACAGCCGCCATTTCTAACATAACATCTATCGAAGCTGCTGGAACCGTAATACTGCCGCCATTTTGAGTCTTATAGCCGCCATCCTTTACATCATTGCTATACAAGCTGCTGGATCCGTAATACTGCCGCCATTTTGAGTGGTATAGCCGCCATCCTTTACATAACAGCTATACAAGTTGATGGAACCATAATCGGGCCTCCGTTTTGACTCTTATAGCCACCATCCATTACAGAACAGCTATTCAAGCTGCTGGGACCATTTCACAGACGCCATTTTGAGTCTCATAGCCGCCATCCTTTATATAACAGCTATACAAGCTGCTGGATCCGTAATACTGCCGCCATTTTGAGTCACAAGCCGCAATCCTTTTTATAACAGGTATACAACCTGCTGGAACAATAACACAGCCGCCATTTTGAGTCTTATGGCCGCCATTTTTTACATAACAGCTGTAAAAGCTGCTGGAACCTTTCTGCAGCCGCCATTTTGACTCTTTTAGCCGTTATCCTTTATATAACATCTATACAAGCTGGTGGAACCGTTCTACTGCCGCCATTTTGAGACTTATAGCCGCCATCCTTTATATAACAGCTATACAAGCTGCTGGATCCGTAATACTGCCGCCATTTTGAGTCACAAGCCGCAATCCTTTTTATAACAGGTATACAACCTGCTGGAACAATAACACAGCCGCCATTTTGAGTCTTATGGCCGCCATTTTTTACATAACAGCTGTAAAAGCTGCTTGAACCTTTCTACAGGCCCCATTTTGACTCTCTTAGCCGTTATCCTTTATATAACATCTATACAAGCTGGTGGAACCGTTTTACTGTCCCCATTTTGAGTCTTATAGTCGCCATCTTTTATATAACAGCTGTAGAAGCTGCTGGAAGCATTCTACAGTCGCTATTTAGACTCTTATAGCCGTTATGCTTTATATAACATCTGTACAAACTGGTGGAACCGTTCTACTGCCGCAATTTTGAGACTTATAGCAGCCATACAATTTATAAGAGCTGTACAACCTGCTGGAACTATAATACAGCCGCCATTTTTACATAACAGCTATCGAAGCTGCTGGAACCGTAATACTGCCGCCATTTTGAGTCTTATAGCCGCCATCCTTTACATAACAGCTATACAAGTTGATGGAACCATAATCGGGCCTCCGTTTTGACTCTTATAGCCACCATCCTTTATATAATAGCTATACAAGCTGCTGGGACCATTTCACAGACGCCAATTTGAGTCTTATAGCTGCCATCTTTTATGTAAGAGCTTAACAAGCTGGTGCCATCCTTTATAAACCAGCTATACAAGCTGCATGAACCATTCTACACGCCATTTTGTTTCTTATAGCCGCCATCCTTTACATCATTGCTATACAAGCTGCTGGATCCGTAATACTGCCGCCATTTTGAGTGGTATAGCCGCTATCCTTTACATAACAGCTATACAAGTTGACGGAACCATAATCGGGCCTCCGTTTTGACTCTTTTTAGCCACCATCCTTTATATAACAGCTATACAAGTTGCTGAGACCATTTCACAGACGCCATTTTGAGTCTTACAGCCGCCATCTTTTATATAAGAGCTTAACAAGCTGGTGCCATCCTTTATATAACAGCTATACAAGCTGCTGGAACCATTCTACAACCGCCATTTTGAGTCTTATATCCGCCATCCTTTGTATATGAGATATACAAGCTGCTGGAACCATAATACAGCCATAACCATAATCGGGCCTCCGTTTTGACTCTTATAGCCACCATCCTTTATATAATAGCTATACCAAATGCTAAATGGGACCATTTCACAGACGCCAATTTGAGTCTTATAGCTGCCATCTTTTATGTAAGAGCTTAACAAGCTAGTGCCATCCTTTATAAACCAGCTATACAAGCTGCATGAACCATTCTACAAGCCATTTTGAGTCTTATAGCCGCCATCCTTTACATCATTGCTATACAAGCTGCTGGATCCGTAATACTGCCGCCATTTTGAGTGGTATAGCCGCCATCCTTTACATAAGAGCTATACAAGTTGATGGAACCATAATCGGGCCTCCGTTTTGACTCTTATAGCCACCATCCATTACAGAACAGCTATTCAAGCTGCTGGGACCATTTCACAGACGCCATTTTGAGTCTCATAGCCGCCATCCTTTATATAACAGCTATACAAGCTGCTGGATCCGTAATACTGCCGCCATTTTGAGTCACAAGCCGCAATCCTTTTTATAACAGGTATACAACCTGCTGGAACAATAACACAGCCGCCATTTTGAGTCTTATGGCCGCCATTTTTTACATAACAGCTGTAGAAGCTGCTGGAAGCATTCTACAGTCGCTATTTAGACTCTTATAGCCGTTATGCTTTATATAACATCTGTACAAACTGGTGGAACCGTTCTACTGCCGCAATTTTGAGACTTATAGCAGCCATACAATTTATAAGAGCTGTACAACCTGCTGGAACTATAATACAGCCGCCATTTTTACATAACAGCTATCGAAGCTGCTGGAACCGTAATACTGCCGCCATTTTGAGTCTTATAGCCGCCATCCTTTACATAAAAGCTATACAAGTTGATGGAACCATAATCGTGCCTCCGTTTTGACTCTTATAGCCACCATCCTTTATATAACAGCTATACAAGCTGCTGGGACCATTTCACAGACGCAATTTTGAGTCTTATAGCTGCCATCTTTTATATAAGAGCTTAACAAGCTGGTGCCATTCTTTATATAACAGCTATACAAGCTGCTGGAACCATTCTACAACCGCCATTTTGAGTATTATAGCCGCCATCCGTTATATATTGGGTATACAAGCTGCTGGAACCGTTCTACTGCCGCCATTTTGAGTCTCAAAGCCGCCATACTTTTTATAACAGCTATACAAGCTGCTGAGACCATTTCACAGACGCCGTTTTGAGTCTTATAGCCGCCATCTTTTATATAAGAGCTTAACAAGCTGGTACCATTCTTTATATAACAGCTATACAAGCTGCTGGAACCATTCTACAACCGCCATTTTGAGTATTATAGCCGCCATCCGTTATATATTGGGTATACAAGCTGCTGGAACCGTTCTACTGCCGCCATTTTGAGTCTCATAGCCGCCATCCTTTATATAACAGCTATACAAGCTGCTGGAACCGTTCTACTACCGCCATTTAGAGTCTTATGGCCGCCATCTTTTACATTACAGTTGTCGAAGCTATCGAGTACAAGCTGCTGGAACCATAATACAGCCACCATTGTCGTTCTTATAGCCGCCATCCTTTATGTAACAGCTATACAAGCTGTTGGAACCGTTCTTTTAGTCGCCATCTTTTATATAACAGCTGTAGAAGCTGCTGGAACCGCACTACTGCCGCCATTTTGAGTCACAAGCCGCAATCCTTTTTATAACAGGTATACAACCTGCTGGAACAATAACACAGCCGCCATTTTGAGTCCTATGGCCGCCATTTTTTACATAACAGCTGTAAAAGCTGCTGGAATCTTTCTGCAGCCGCCATTTTGACTCTTTTAGCCGTTATCCTTTATATAACATCTATACAAGCTGGTGGAACCGTTCTACTGCCCCCATATTGAGACTTATAGCCGCCATCCTTTTTATAACAGCTATACAACCTGCTGGAACAATAACACAGCCGCCATTTTTTATATAACAGCTGTAGAAGCTGCTGGAAGCATTCTACAGCCGCTATTTAGACTCTTATAGCCGTTATGCTTTATACAACATCTGTACAAGCTGCCGCGATTTTTAGACTTATAGCCGCCATCCTTTTTATAAGAGCTGTACAACCTGCTGGAACTATAATACAGCCGCCATTTTTACATAACAGCTATCGAAGCTGGAACCGTAATACTGCCGCCATTTTGAGTCTTATAGCCGCCATTCTTTATATATAAGATATACAAGCTGCTGGAACCATAATACAGCCGCCATTTACGTTCTTATAGCCACCATCCTTTATATAAGAGCTTAACAAGCTGGTGCCATCCTTTATATGACAGCTATACACGCTGCTGGAACCGTTCTTCTGACGACATTTTGAGTCTCATAGCCGCCATCCTTTATATAACAGCTATACAAGCTGCTGGATCCGTAATACTAAATAATAACCGTTCTACTGCCGCCATTTTGAGTCACAAGCCGCAATCCTTTTAATAACACGTATACAACCTGCTGGAACAATAACACAGCCGCCATTTTGAGTCTTATGGCCGCCATTTTTTACATAACAGCTGTAGAAGCTGCTGGAAGCATTCTACAGTCGCTATTTAGACTCTTATAGCCGTTATGCTTTATATAACATCTGTACAAACTGGTGGAACCGTTCTACTGCCGCAATTTTGAGACTTATAGCAGCCATACAATTTATAAGAGCTGTACAACCTGCTGGAACTATAATACAGCCGCCATTTTTACATAACAGCTATCGAAGCTGCTGGAACCGTAATACTGCCGCCATTTTGAGTCTTATAGCCGCCATCCTTTACATAACAGCTATACAAGTTGATGGAACCATAATCGGGCCTCCGTTTTGACTCTTATAGCCACCATCCTTTATATAATAGCTATACAAGCTGCTGGGACCATTTCACAGACGCCAATTTGAGTCTTATAGCTGCCATCTTTTATGTAAGAGCTTAACAAGCTGGTGCCATCCTTTATAAACCAGCTATACAAGCTGCATGAACCATTCTACACGCCATTTTGTTTCTTATAGCCGCCATCCTTTACATCATTGCTATACAAGCTGCTGGATCCGTAATACTGCCGCCATTTTGAGTGGTATAGCCGCTATCCTTTACATAACAGCTATACAAGTTGACGGAACCATAATCGGGCCTCCGTTTTGACTCTTTTAGCCACCATCCTTTATATAACAGCTATACAAGTTGCTGAGACCATTTCACAGACGCCATTTTGAGTCTTACAGCCGCCATTTTTACATAACAGCTATCGAAGCTGCTGGAACCGTAATACTGCCGCCATTTTGAGTCTTATAGCCGCCATCCTTTACATAACAGCTATACAAGTTGATGGAACCATAATCGGGCCTCCGTTTTGACTCTTATAGCCACCATCCTTTATATAACAGCTATACAAGTTGCTGAGACCATTTCACAGACGCCATTTTGAGTCTTACAGCCGCCATCTTTTATATAAGAGCTTAACAAGCTGGTGCCATCCTTTATATAACAGCTATACAAGCTGCTGGAACCATTCTACAACCGCCATTTTGAGTCTTATATCCGCCATCCTTTGTATATGAGATATACAAGCTGCTGGAACCATAATACAGCCATAACCATAATCGGGCCTCCGTTTTGACTCTTATAGCCACCATCCTTTATATAATAGCTATACCAAATGCTAAATGGGACCATTTCACAGACGCCAATTTGAGTCTTATAGCTGCCATCTTTTATGTAAGAGCTTAACAAGCTAGTGCCATCCTTTATAAACCAGCTATACAAGCTGCATGAACCATTCTACAAGCCATTTTGAGTCTTATAGCCGCCATCCTTTACATCATTGCTATACAAGCTGCTGGATCCGTAATACTGCCGCCATTTTGAGTGGTATAGCCGCCATCCTTTACATAAGAGCTATATTGATGGAACCATAATCGGGCCTCCGTTTTGACTCTTATAGCCACCATCCATTACAGAACAGCTATTCAAGCTGCTGGGACCATTTCACAGACGCCATTTTGAGTCTCATAATCGTGCCTCCGTTTTGACTCTTATAGCCACCATCCTTTATATAACAGCTATACAAGCTGCTGGGACCATTTCACAGACGCAATTTTGAGTCTTATAGCTGCCATCTTTTATATAAGAGCTTAACAAGCTGGTGCCATTCTTTATATAACAGCTATACAAGCTGCTGGAACCATTCTACAACCGCCATTTTGAGTATTATAGCCGCCATCCGTTATATATTGGGTATACAAGCTGCTGGAACCGTTCTACTGCCGCCATTTTGAGTCTCAAAGCCGCCATACTTTTTATAACAGCTATACAAGCTGCTGAGACCATTTCACAGACGCCGTTTTGAGTCTTATAGCCGCCATCTTTTATATAAGAGCTTAACAAGCTGGTACCATTCTTTATATAACAGCTATACAAGCTGCTGGAACCATTCTACAACCGCCACTTTGAGTATTATAGCCGCCATCCGTTATATATTGGGTATACAAGCTGCTGGAACCGTTCTACTGCCGCCATTTTGAGTCTCATAGCCGCCATCCTTTATATAACAGCTATACAAGCTGCTGGAACCGTTCTACTACCGCCATTTAGAGTCTTATGGCCGCCATCTTTTACATTACAGTTGTCGAAGCTATCGAGTACAAGCTGCTGGAACCATAATACAGCCACCATTGTCGTTCTTATAGCCGCCATCCTTTATGTAACAGCTATACAAGCTGTTGGAACCGTTCTTTTAGTCGCCATCTTTTATATAACAGCTGTAGAAGCTGCTGGAACCGCACTACTGCCGCCATTTTGAGTCACAAGCCGCAATCCTTTTTATAACAGGTATACAACCTGCTGGAACAATAACACAGCCGCCATTTTGAGTCTTATGGCCGCCATTTTTTACATAACAGCTGTAAAAGCTGCTGGAATCTTTCTGCAGCCGCCATTTTGACTCTTTTAGCCGTTATCCTTTATATAACATCTATACAAGCTGGTGGAACCGTTCTACTGCCCCCATATTGAGACTTATAGCCGCCATCCTTTTTATAACAGCTATACAACCTGCTGGAACAATAACACAGCCGCCATTTTTTATATAACAGCTGTAGAAGCTGCTGGAAGCATTCTACAGCCGCTATTTAGACTCTTATAGCCGTTATGCTTTATACAACATCTGTACAAGCTGCCGCGATTTTTAGACTTATAGCCGCCATCCTTTTTATAAGAGCTGTACAACCTGCTGGAACTATAATACAGCCGCCATTTTTACATAACAGCTATCGAAGCTGGAACCGTAATACTGCCGCCATTTTGAGTCTTATAGCCGCCATTCTTTATATATAAGATATACAAGCTGCTGGAACCATAATACAGCCGCCATTTACGTTCTTATAGCCACCATCCTTTATATAAGAGCTTAACAAGCTGGTGCCATCCTTTATATGACAGCTATACACGCTGCTGGAACCGTTCTTCTGACGACATTTTGAGTCTCATAGCCGCCATCCTTTATATAACAGCTATACAAGCTGCTGGATCCGTAATACTAAATAATAACCGTTCTACTGCCGCCATTTTGAGTCACAAGCCGCAATCCTTTTAATAACACGTATACAACCTGCTGGAACAATAACACAGCCGCCATTTTGAGTCTTATGGCCGCCATTTTTTACATAACAGCTGTCGAAGCTGCTGGAAGCATTCTACAGTCGCTATTTAGACTCTTATAGCCGTTATGCTTTATATAACATCTGTACAAACTGGTGGAACCGTTCTACTGCCGCAATTTTGAGACTTATAGCAGCCATACAATTTATAAGAGCTGTACAACCTGCTGGAACTATAATACAGCCGCCATTTTTACATAACAGCTATCGAAGCTGCTGGAACCGTAATACTGCCGCCATTTTGAGTCTTATAGCCGCCATCCTTTACATAACAGCTATACAAGTTGATGGAACCATAATCGGGCCTCCGTTTTGACTCTTATAGCCACCATCCTTTATATAATAGCTATACAAGCTGCTGGGACCATTTCACAGACGCCAATTTGAGTCTTATAGCTGCCATCTTTTATGTAAGAGCTTAACAAGCTGGTGCCATCCTTTATAAACCAGCTATACAAGCTGCATGAACCATTCTACACGCCATTTTGTTTCTTATAGCCGCCATCCTTTACATCATTGCTATACAAGCTGCTGGATCCGTAATACTGCCGCCATTTTGAGTGGTATAGCCGCTATCCTTTACATAACAGCTATACAAGTTGACGGAACCATAATCGGGCCTCCGTTTTGACTCTTTTAGCCACCATCCTTTATATAACAGCTATACAAGTTGCTGAGACCATTTCACAGACGCCATTTTGAGTCTTACAGCCGCCATTTTTACATAACAGCTATCGAAGCTGCTGGAACCGTAATACTGCCGCCATTTTGAGTCTTATAGCCGCCATCCTTTACATAACAGCTATACAAGTTGATGGAACCATAATCGGGCCTCCGTTTTGACTCTTATAGCCACCATCCTTTATATAACAGCTATACAAGTTGCTGAGACCATTTCACAGACGCCATTTTGAGTCTTACAGCCGCCATCTTTTATATAAGAGCTTAACAAGCTGGTGCCATCCTTTATATAACAGCTATACAAGCTGCTGGAACCATTCTACAACCGCCATTTTGAGTCTTATATCCGCCATCCTTTGTATATGAGATATACAAGCTGCTGGAACCATAATACAGCCATAACCATAATCGGGCCTCCGTTTTGACTCTTATAGCCACCATCCTTTATATAATAGCTATACCAAATGCTAAATGGGACCATTTCACAGACGCCAATTTGAGTCTTATAGCTGCCATCTTTTATGTAAGAGCTTAACAAGCTAGTGCCATCCTTTATAAACCAGCTATACAAGCTGCATGAACCATTCTACAAGCCATTTTGAGTCTTATAGCCGCCATCCTTTACATCATTGCTATACAAGCTGCTGGATCCGTAATACTGCCGCCATTTTGAGTGGTATAGCCGCCATCCTTTACATAAGAGCTATATTGATGGAACCATAATCGGGCCTCCGTTTTGACTCTTATAGCCACCATCCATTACAGAACAGCTATTCAAGCTGCTGGAACCATTTCACAGACGCCATTTTGAGTCTCATAATCGTGCCTCCGTTTTGACTCTTATAGCCACCATCCTTTATATAACAGCTATACAAGCTGCTGGGACCATTTCACAGACGCAATTTTGAGTCTTATAGCTGCCATCTTTTATATAAGAGCTTAACAAGCTGGTGCCATTCTTTATATAACAGCTATACAAGCTGCTGGAACCATTCTACAACCGCCACTTTGAGTATTATAGCCGCCATCCGTTATATATTGGGTATACAAGCTGCTGGAACCGTTCTACTGCCGCCATTTTGAGTCTCATAGCCGCCATCCTTTATATAACAGCTATACAAGCTGCTGGAACCGTTCTACTACCGCCATTTAGAGTCTTATGGCCGCCATCTTTTACATTACAGTTGTCGAAGCTATCGAGTACAAGCTGCTGGAACCATAATACAGCCACCATTGTCGTTCTTATAGCCGCCATCCTTTATGTAACAGCTATACAAGCTGTTGGAACCGTTCTTTTAGTCGCCATCTTTTATATAACAGCTGTAGAAGCTGCTGGAACCGCACTACTGCCGCCATTTTGAGTCACAAGCCGCAATCCTTTTTATAACAGGTATACAACCTGCTGGAACAATAACACAGCCGCCATTTTGAGTCTTATGGCCGCCATTTTTTACATAACAGCTGTAAAAGCTGCTGGAATCTTTCTGCAGCCGCCATTTTGACTCTTTTAGCCGTTATCCTTTATATAACATCTATACAAGCTGGTGGAACCGTTCTACTGCCCCCATATTGAGACTTATAGCCGCCATCCTTTTTATAACAGCTATACAACCTGCTGGAACAATAACACAGCCGCCATTTTTTATATAACAGCTGTAGAAGCTGCTGGAAGCATTCTACAGCCGCTATTTAGACTCTTATAGCCGTTATGCTTTATACAACATCTGTACAAGCTGCCGCGATTTTTAGACTTATAGCCGCCATCCTTTTTATAAGAGCTGTACAACCTGCTGGAACTATAATACAGCCGCCATTTTTACATAACAGCTATCGAAGCTGGAACCGTAATACTGCCGCCATTTTGAGTCTTATAGCCGCCATTCTTTATATATAAGATATACAAGCTGCTGGAACCATAATACAGCCGCCATTTACGTTCTTATAGCCACCATCCTTTATATAAGAGCTTAACAAGCTGGTGCCATCCTTTATATGACAGCTATACACGCTGCTGGAACCGTTCTTCTGACGACATTTTGAGTCTCATAGCCGCCATCCTTTATATAACAGCTATACAAGCTGCTGGATCCGTAATACTGCCGCCATTTTGAGTCGTAAAGCCGCCGTCGTTTCTGTAATAGCTACACGAGTTGCTGGAACCGTTCTACTGCCGCCATTTTGAGTCACAAGCCGCAATCCTTTTAATAACACGTATACAACCTGCTGGAACAATAATACAGCCGCCATTTTGAGTCTTATAGTCGCCATCTTTTATATAACAGCTGTAGAAGCTGCTGGAAGCATTCTACAGCCGCCATTTTGACTCTTATAGGCGTTATCCTTTATATAACATCTATACAAACTGGTGGAACCGTTCTACTGGCGCGATTTTGAGACTTAAAGCCGCTATACTTTTTATAACAGCTGTACAACCTGCTGGAACAATAATACAGCCGCCATTTCTAACATAACATCTATCGAAGCTGCTGGAACCGTAAAACTGCCGCCATTTTGAGTCTTATAGCCGCCATCCTTTACATAACAGCTATACATGTTGATGGAACCATAATCGGGCCTCCGTTTTGACTCTTATAGCCACCATCCTTTATGTAACAGCTATACAAGCTGCTGGGACCATTTCACAGACGCCATTTTGAGTATTATAGCCGCCATCCTTTATATAACGAGTATACAAGCTGCTGGAACCGTTCTACTAACGACATTTTGAGTCTCATAGCCGCCATCCTTTATATAACAGCTATACTAGCTGCTGGATCCGTAATACTGCCGCCATTTTGAGTCGTATAGCCGCCGTCGTTTTTATAACAGCTACACGAGCTGCTGGAACCGTTTTACTGCCGCCATTTTGAGTCACAAGCCGCAATCCTTTTTATAACAGGTATACAACCTGCTGGAACAATAACACAGCTGCCATTTTGAGTCTTATGGCCGCCATTTTTTACATAACAGCTGTAAAAGCAGCTGGAACCTTTCTACAGCCCCCATTTTGTCTTTTTGCCGTTATCCTTTATATAACATCTATAGAAGCTGGTGGAACCGTTTTACTGCCGCCATTTTGAGACTTATAGCCGCCATCCTTTTTATAACAGCTATACAACCTGCTGGAACAATAATACGGCCGCCATTTTGAGTCTTATAGTCGCCATCTTTTATATAACAGCTGTAGAAGCTGCTGGAAGCATTCTACAGCCGCTATTTAGACTCTTATAGCCGTTATGCTTTATATAATATCTATACAAGCTAGTGGAACCGTTCTACTGCCGCGATTTTGAGACTTATAGCCGCCATCCTTTTTATAAGAGCTGTACAACCTGCTGGAACAATAATACAGCCGCCATTTTTACATAACAGCTATCGAAGCTGCTGGAACCGTAATACTACCGCCATTTTGAGTCCTATTGCCGCCATCCTTTATATAACAGCTATACAAGCTGCTGGGACCATTTCACAGATGCCATTTTGAGTCTTATAGCTGCCATCTTTTATATAAGAGCTTAACAAGCTGGTGCCATCCTTTATATACCAGCTATACAAGCTGCTGGAACCATTCCACAAGCGCCATTTTGAGTCTTATAGCCGCCATCCTTTACATCATTGCTATACAAGCTGCTGGATCCGTAATACTGCCGCCATTTTGAATGGTATAGCCGCCATCCTTTACATAACAGCTATACAAGTTGATGGAACCATAATTGGGCCTCCGTTTTGACTCTTATAGCCACCATCCTTTATATAACAGCTATACAAGCTGCTGGGACCATTTCACAGACCCCATTTTAAGTCTTATAGCCGCCACCTTTTATATAAGAGCTTAACAAGCTGGTGCCATCCTTTACATAACAGCTATACAAGCTGCTGGAACCATTCTACAACCGCCATTTTGAGTCTTATATCCGCCATCCTTTATATATAAGATATACAAGATGCTGGAACCATAATACAGCCGCCATTTTCGTTCTTATAGCCACCATCCTTTATATAAGAGCTTAACAAGCTGGTGCCATCCTTTATATAACAGCTATACAAGCTGCTGGAACCATTCTACAACCGCCATTTTGAGTATTATAGCCGCCATCCTTTATATAACGAGTATACAAGCTGCTGTAACCGTTCTACTGACGCCATTTTGAGTCTTATAGCCGCCGTCGTTTCTATAACAGCTACACGAGCTGCTGGAACCGTTCTACTGCCGCCATTTTGAGTCTCAAGCCGCCATTCTTTATATAACAGCTTTCAAGCTGATAAACCATTCTAAAACTGCCATTTTGAGTCTTATAGCCGTTATCCTTTATATAACATCTATACAAGTTGATGGAACCATAATCGGGCCTCCGTTTTGTCTCTTATAGCCGCAATCCTTTTTATAACAGGTATACAACCTGCTGGAACAATAATACAGCCGCCATTTTGAGTCTTATGGCCGCAATTTTTTACATAACAGCTGTAGAAGCTGCTGGAGCCATTCTACAGCCGCCATTTTGACTCTTTTAGCCGTTATCCTTTATATAACATCTATACAATCTGCTGGAACCGTACTACTGCCGCCATTTTGAGACTTATAGCCGCCATCCTTTTTGTAACAGCTATACAAACTGCTGGAAAAATAATACAGCCGCCATTTTGAGTCTTATAGTCGCCATCCTTTGCATAACAGCTATAAATGTTGATGGAACCATAATCGGGCCTCCGTTTTGACTCTTATAGCCACCATGCTTTATGTAACAGCTATACAAGCTGCTGGGACCATTTCACAGACGCCATTTTGAGTCTTATAGCTGCCATCTTTTATATCAGAGCTTAACAAGCTGGTGCCATCCTTTATATTACAGCTATACAAGCTGCTGGAACCATTCTACAAGCGCCATTTTGAGTCTTATAGCCGCCATCTTTTATATAACAGCTTAACAAGATGGTGCCATCCTTTACATAAGAGCTATACAAGCTGCTAGAACCATTCTACAAGAGCCATTTTGAGTCTTATATCCGCCATCCTTTATATATAAGATGTACAAGCTGCTGGAACCGTTCTACTGACGCCATTTTGAGTCTCATAGCCGCCATCCTTTATATAACAGCTATACAAGCCGCTGGATCCGTAATTCTGCCGCCATTTTGAGTCGTGTAGCCGCCGTCGTTTCTATAACAGCTACACGAGCTGCTGGAACCGTTCTACTGCCGCCATTTTGAGTCTCAAGCCGCCATTCTTTATATAACAGCTTTCAAGCTGATAAACCATTCTAAAACTGCCATTTTGAGTCTTATAGCCGTTATCCTTTATATAACATCTATACAAGTTCATGGAACCATAATCAGACCTCCGTTTTGTCTCTTATAGCCACCATCCTTAATATAACAGCTATACAAACTGCTGGAACCGATCTACTGCCGCCATTTTGAGACTTATAGCCGCAATCCTTTTTATAACAGGTATACAACCTGCTGAACAATAATACAGCCGCCATTTTGAATCTTATGGCCGCAATTTTTTACATAACAGCTGTAGAAGCTGCTGGAGCCATTCTACAGCCGCCATTTTGACTCTTTTAGCCGTTTTCCTTTATATAACATTTATACAAGCTGGTCAAAACGGTTTTACTGCCGCCATTTTGAGACTTATAGCCGCCATCCTTTTTATAACAGCTATACAAACTGCTGGAAAAATAATACAGCCGCCATTTTGAGTCTTATAGTCGCCATCCTTTGCATATCAGCTATAAATGTTGATGGAACCATAATCGGGCCTCCGTTTTGACTCTTATAGCCACCATCCTTTATATAACAGCTATACAAGCTGCTAGGACCATTTCGCAGACGTCATTTTGAGTCTTATAGCTGCCAACCTTTATATAACAGCTATACAAGCTGCTGGAACCGTACTACTGCCGCTATTTTGTGACTTATAGCCGCCATCCTTTTTATAACAGCTATACAACCTGCTGGAACAATAATACAACTTATATAAGAGCTTAACAAGCTGGTGCCATCCTTTATATAAGAGTTATACAAGCTGCTGGAACCATTATACCAGCGCCATTTTGAGTCTTATAGCCGCCATCCTTTACATCATTGCTATACAAGCTGCTGGATCCGTAATACTGCCGCCATTTTGAGTGGTATAGCCGCCATCCTTTACATAACAGCTATACAAGCCGCTGGATCCGTAATTCTGCCGCCATTTTGAGTCACAAGCCGCAATCCTTTTTATAACAGGTATACAACCTGCTGGAACAATAATACAACCGCCGTTTTGAGTCTTATGGCCGCCATTTTTTACATAACAGTTGTAGAAGCTGCTGGAGCCATTTACAGCCCCCATTTTGACTCTTTTAGCCGTTATTCTTTTATATAACATTTATAAAAGGTGGTGGAACCGTTCTACTGCCGCCATTTTGAGACTTATAGCCGCCATCCTTTATATAACAGCTATACAAGCTGCTGGAACCGTACTACTGCCGCTATTTTGTGACTTATAGCCGCCATCCTTTTTATAACAGCTATACAACCTGCTGGAACAATAATACAGCCGCCATTTTGAGTCTTAAAGTCGACATTTTTTATATAACAGCTGTAGAAGAATGCTTCCAGATTCTACAACCGCCTTTTTGACTCTTATAGCCGCTATCCTTGATATAACTTCTATACAAGCTGGTGGAACCGTTCTACTGCCGCGATTTTGAGACTTATAGCCGCCTTCCTTTTTATAATAGCTGTACAACCTGCTGGAACAATAATACAGCCGCCATTTTTTACATAACAGCTATCGAAGCTGCTGGAACCGTAATACTGCCGCCATTTTGAGTCTTATAGCCGCCATCCTTTACAAAACAGCTATACATGTTGATGGAACCATAATCGGGCCTCCGTTTTGACTCTTATCCTTTATATAACAGCTATACAAGTTGCTGGGACCATTTCACAGACGCCATTTTGAGTCTTATAGCCGCCATCTTTTATATAAGAGCTTAACAAGCTGGTGCCATCCTTTATATAACAGCTATACAAGCTGCTGGAACCATTCTACAACCGCCATTTTGAGTCTTATATCCGCCATCCTTTGTATATGAGATATACAAGCTGCTGGAACCATAATACAGCCATAACCATAATCGGG
Organism: Drosophila paulistorum; assembly: GCA_018152135.1. Taxonomy (NCBI): domain Eukaryota; kingdom Metazoa; phylum Arthropoda; class Insecta; order Diptera; family Drosophilidae; genus Drosophila; species Drosophila paulistorum. Next base: position 972,071 of record JAECXG010000692.1, read on the forward strand.
CCTCCGTTTTGACTCTTATAGCCACCATCCTTTATATAATAGCTATACAAGCTGCTGGGACCATTCTACAACCGCCATTTTGAGTATTATAGCCGCCATCCTTTACAAAACAGCTATACATGTTGATGGAACCATAATCGGGCCTCCGTTTTGACTCTTATCCTTTATATAACAGCTATACAAGTTGCTGGGACCATTTCACAGACGCCAATTTGAGTCTTATAGCTGCCATCTTTTATGTAAGAGCTTAACAAGCTGGTGCCATCCTTTAAAAACCAGCTATACAAGCTGCATGAACCATTCTACAAGCCATTTTGAGTCTTATAGCCGCCATCCTTTACATCATTGCTATACAAGCTGCTGGATCCGTAATACTACCGCCATTTTGAGTGGTATAGCCGCTATCCTTTACATAACAGCTATACAAGTTGACGGAACCATAATCGGGCCTCCGTTTTGACTCTTTTAGCCACCATCCTTTATATAACAGCTATACACGCTGCTGGAACCATTCTACAACCGCCATTTTGAGTATTATAGCCGCCATTCTTTATACAACGGGTATACAAGCTGCTGGAACCGTTCTACTGACGCCATTTTGAGTCTCATAGCCGCCATCCTTTATATAACAGCTATAAAAGCTGCTAGATCCGTAGTAGTGCCGCCATTTTGAGTCGTATAGCCGCCATCGTTTCTATAACAGCTACACGAGCTGCTGGAACCGTTCTACTGCCGCCATTTTGAGTCTCAAGCCGCCATTCTTTATATAACAGCTATACGAGCTGATAAACCATTCTAAAACCGCCATTTTGAGTCTTATAGCCGTTATCCTTTATATAACATCTATACAAGCTGGTGGAACCGTTCTACTGCCGCTATTTTGAGACTTATAGCCGCCATCCTTTACATAAAAGCTATACAAGTTGATGGAACCATAATCGGGCCTCCGTTTTGACTCTTATAGCCACCATCCATTACATAACAGCTATACAAGCTGCTGGGACCATTTCACAGACGCCATTTTGAGTCTTATAGCTGCCATCTTTTATATAAGAGCTTAACAAGCTGGTGCCATCCTTTATATAACAGCTATACAAGCTGCTGGAACCATTCTACAAGCACCATTTTGGGTCTTATAGCCGCCATCCTTTATATATAAGATATGCAAGCTGCTGGAACCATAATACAGCCGCCATTTTTGTTCTTATAGCCACAATCCTTTATATAAGAGCTTAACAAGCTGGTGCCATCCTTTATATAACAGCTATACACGCTGCTGGAACAATAATACAGCCGCCATTTTGAGTCTTATAGTCGCCATCCTTTACATAACAGCTATACATGTAGTTGGAACCATAATCGGGCCTCCGTTTTGACTCTTATAGCCACCATCCTTTATATAATAGCTATACAAGCTGGTGGGACCATTTCACAGACGCCAATTTGAGTCTTATAGCTGCCATCTTTTATGTAAGAGCTTAACAAGCTGGTGCCATCCTTTATAAACCAGCTATACAAGCTGCATGAACCATTCTACACGCCATTTTGTTTCTTATAGCCGCCATCCTTTACATCATTGCTATACAAGCTGCTGGATCCGTAATACTGCCGCCATTTTGAGTGGTATAGCCGCTATCCTTTACATAACAGCTATACAAGTTGACGGAACCATATTCGGGCCTCCGTTTAGACTCTTTTAGCCACCATCCTTTATATAACAGCTATACAAGTTGCTGAGACCATTTCACAGACGCCATTTTGAGTCTTACAGCCGCCATCTTTTATATAAGAGCTTAACAAGCTGGTGCCACCCTTTATATAACAGCTATACAAGCTGCTGGAACCATTCTACAACCGCCATTTTGAGTCTTATATCCGCCATCCTTTGTATATGAGATATACAAGCTGCTGGAACCATAATACAGCCATAACCATAATCGGGCCTCCGTTTTGACTCTTATAGCCACCATCCTTTATATAATAGCTATACCAAATGCTAAATGGGACCATTTCACAGACGCCAATTTGAGTCTTATAGCTGCCATCTTTTATGTAAGAGCTTAACAAGCTAGTGCCATCCTTTATAAACCAGCTATACAAGCTGCATGAACCATTCTACAAGCCATTTTGAGTCTTATAGCCGCCATCCTTTACATCATTGCTATACAAGCTGCTGGATCCGTAATACTACCGCCATTTTGAGTGGTATAGCCGCTATCCTTTACATAACAGCTATACAAGTTGACGGAACCATAGTCGGGCCTCCGTTTTGACTCTTTTAGCCACCATCCTTTATATAACAGCTATACAAGTTGCTGAGACCATTTCAAAGACGCCATTTTGAGTCTTATAGCCGCCATCTTTTATATAAGAGCTTAACAAGCTGGTGCCATCCTTTATATAACAGCTATACACGCTGCTGGAACCATTCTACAACCACCATTTTGAGTATTATAGCCGCCATTCTTTATACAACGGGTATACAAGCTGCTGGAACCGTTCTACTGACGCCATTTTGAGTCTCATAGCCGCCATCCTTTATATAACAGCTATAAAAGCTGCTAGATCCGTAGTATAAGAGCTTAACAAGCTGGTGCCATCCTTTATATAACAGCTATACACGCTGCTGGAACCATTCTACAACCGCCATTTTGAGTATTATAGCCGCCATCCTTTATATAACGGGTATACAAGCTGCTGGAGCCGTTCTACTGACGACATTTTGAGTCTCATAGCCGCCATCCTTTATGTAACAGCTATACAACCTGCTGGATCCGTAATACTGCCGCCATTTTGAGTCGTATAGTTGCCATCGTTTCTATAACAGCTACACGAGCTGCTGGAACCGTTCTACTGCCGCCATTTTGAGTCTCAAGCCGCCATTCTTTATATAACAGCTATACAATCTGATAAACCATTCTAAAACCGCCATTTTGAGTCTTATAGCCGTTATCCTTTACATAACATCTATACAAGCTGGTGGAACCGTTCTACGGCCTCCATTTTGAGACTTATAGCCGCAATCCTTTATATAACAGTTATACAAGCTGCTAGAACCGTTCTACTGCCGCCATCTTGAGACTTATAGCCGCCATCCTTTTTATAACAGGTATACAACCAGCTGGAACAATAATAAAGCCGCCATTTTGAGTCTTATGGCCGCCATTTTTTACATAACAGCTCTAGAAGCAGCTGGAACCATTCTACAGCCGCCATTTTGACTCTTATAGCCGTTATCATTTATATAACATCTATACAAGCTGGTGGAACCATTTTCTGCCGCCATTTTGAGTCTTATAGCCGCAATCCTTTTTATAACAGGTATACAACCTGCTGGAACAATAATACAGCCGCCATTTTGAGTCTTATGTCCGCCATTTTTTACATAACTGCTGTAGAAGCTGCTGGAAGCATTCTACAGCCGCCATTTTGACTCTAATAGCCGTTATCCTTTATATAACGTCTATACAAGCTGGTGGAACCGTGCTGCTGCCGCGATTTTGAGACTTAAAGCCGTCATACTTTTTATAACAGCTGTACAACCTGCTGGAACAATAATACAGCCGCCATTTTTTACATAACAGCTATCGAAGCTGCTGGAACCCTAATACTGCCGCCATTTTGAGTCTTATTGCCTCCATTCTTTATATAACAGCTGCTGGGACCATTTCACAGACGCCATTTTGAGTCTTATAGCTGCCATCTTTTATATAAGAGCTTAACAAGCTGTGCCATCTATTATATAACAGCTATACACGCTGCTGGAACCACTCTACTACCGCCATTTTGAGACTTAAAGCCGCCATCCTTTTTATAAGAGCTATACAAGCTGCTGGAACCGTTCTACTGCCGCCATGTTGAGACCTATAGCCGCCATCCTTTTTATAACAGCTATGCAACCTGCTGGAACAATAATGCAGCCGCCATTTTGAGTGTTATGGCCGCCATTTTTTACATAACAGCTGTAGAAGCTGCTGGAACCATTCTACAGCCGCCATTTTGACTCTTTTAGCCGTTATCCTTTATATAACGGGTATACAAGCTGCTGGAACCATAATACAGCCGCCGTTTTGAGTCTTATAGCCGCCATCCTTAATATAACAGCTATACAAGCTGCTGGAACCGTTCTACTGCCGCCATTTTAAGACTTATAGCCGCCATCCTTTTTATAACAGCTATACAACCTGCTGGAACAATAATACAGCCGCCATTTTGAGTCTTATAGTCGCCATCTTTTACTTAACAGCTGTAGAAGCTGATGGAACCATTCTACAGTCGCCGTTTTGACTCTTATAGCCGTTATCCTTTATATAACATCTATACAAGCTGGTGGAACCGTTCTACTGCCGCCATTTTGAAACTCAAAGCCGCTATCCTTTTTATAACAGCTATACAACCTGCTGGAACAATAATACAGCCGCCATTTTGAGTCTTATAGTCGCCATCTTTTATTTAACGCCGCCATCCTTAATATAACAGCTATACAAGCTGCTGGAACCGTTCTACTGCCGCCATTTTAAGACTTATAGCCGCCATTCTTTTTATAACAGCTATACAACCTGCTGGAACAATAATACAGCCGCCATTTTGAGTCTTATGGCCGCCATATTTTACATAACAGCTGTAGAAGCTGCTGGAACTCATATACAGCCGCCATTTTGACTCTTTTACCCGTTATCTTTTATATAACATCTACACAAGCTGGTGGAACCGTTCTACTGCCGCCATTTTAAGACTTATAGCCGCCATTCTTTTTATAACAGCTATACAACCTGCTGGAACAATAATACAGCCGCCATTTTGAGACTTATAGCCGCCATTCTTTATATAACAGCTATACAAGCTGCTGGAATCGTTCTACTGCCGCCATTTTGAGACTTTTAGCCGCCATCCTTTTTATAACAGCTATACAACCTGCTGGAACAATAACACAGCCGCCATTTTGAGTCTTATAGTCGCCATCTTTTAATTAACAGCTGTAGAAGCTGGTGGAACCATTCTACAGTCGCCGTTGTGACTCTTATAGCCGTTATCCTTTATATAACATCTATACAAGCTGGTGGAACCGTTCTACTGCCGCGATTTTGAAACTTAAAGCCGCCATACTTTTTATAACAGCTATACCTGCTGGAACAATAAGACAGCCGCCATTTTGAGTCTTATTTCCGCCATTTTTTACATAACTGCTGTAGAAGCTTCTGGAACCATTCTACAGCCGCCATTTTGACTCTTTTAGCCGTAATCCTTTATATAACATCTATACAAGCTGGTGGAACCGTTCTACTGCCGCCATTTTGAGACTTATAGCCGCCATCCTTTATATAACAGCTATACAAGCTGCTGAAACAGTACTAATGCCTCCATTTTGTGACTTATAGCCACCATCCTTTTTATAACAGCTATATAACCTGCTGGAACAATAATACAGCCGCCATTTTGAGTCTTATAGTCGCCATCTTTTATATAACAGCTGTAGAAGCTGCTGGAAGCATTCTACAGCCGCCATTATCCTTTATATAACATCTATACAAGCTGGTGGAACCGTGCTACTGCCGCGATTTTGAGACTTAAAGCCGCCATACTTTTTATAACAGCTGTACAACCTGCTGGAACAATAATACAGCCGCCATTTTTTACATAACAGCTATCGAAGCTGCTGGAACCGTAATACTGCCGCCATTTTGAGTCTTATAGCCGCCATCGTTTACAAAACAGCTATACATGTTGATGGAACCATAATCGGGCCTCCGTTTTGACTCTTATCCTTTATATAACAGCTATACAAGTTGCTGGGACCATTTCACAGACGCCATTTTGAGTCTTATAGCCGCCATCTTTTATATAAGAGCTTAACAAGCTGGTGCCATCCTTTATATAACAGCTATACAAGCTGCTGGAACCATTCTACAACCGCCATTTTGAGTCTTATATCCGCCATCCTTTGTATATGAGATATACAAGCTGCTGGAACCATAATACAGCCATAACCATAATCGGGCCTCCGTTTTGACTCTTATAGCCACCATCCTTTATATAATAGCTGTACAAGCTGCTGGGACCATTTCACAGACGCCAATTTGAGTCTTATAGCTGCCATCTTTTATGTAAGAGCTTAACAAGCTGGTGCCATCCTTTATAAACCAGCTATACAAGCTGCTGGAACCATTCTACAAGCCATTTTGAGTCTTATAGCCGCCATCCTTTACATCATTGCTATACAAGCTGCTGGATCCGTAATACTGCCGCCATTTTGAGTGGTATAGCCGCTATCCTTTACATAACAGCTATAAAAGCTGCTAGATCCGTAGTACTGCCGCCATTTTGAGTCGTATAGCCGCCATCGTTTCTATAACAGCTACACGAGCTGCTGGAACCGTTCTACTGCCGCCATTTTGAGTCTCAAGCCGCCATTCTTTATATAACAGCTATACAAGCTGATAAACCATTCTAAAACCGCCATTTTGAGTCTTATAGCCGTTATCCTTTATATAACATCTATACAAAGTGGTGGAACCGTTCTACGGCCGCCATTTTGAGACTTATAGCCGCAATCCTTTATATAACAGTTATACAAGTTGATGGAACCATAAGCGGGCCTCCGTTTTGACTCTTATAGCCACCATCCTTTACATAACAGCTATACAAGCTGCTGGGACCATTTCACAGACGCCATTTTGAGTCTTATAGCTGCCATCTTTTATATAAGAGCTTAACAAGCTGGTGCCATCCTTTATATAACAGCTATACAAGCTGCTGGAACCATTCTACAAGCACCATTTTGGGTCTTATAGCCGCCATCCTTTATATATAGGATATGCAAGCTGCTGGAACCATAATACAGCCGCCATTTTCGTTCTTATAGCCACCATCCTTTATATAAGAGCTTAACAAGCTGGTGCCATCCTTTATATAACAGCTATACACGCTGCTGGAACAATAATACAGCCGCCATTTTGAGTCTTATAGTCGCCATCCTTTACATAACAGCTATACATGTAGTTGAAACCATAATCGGGCCTCCGTTTTGACTCTTATAGCCACCATCCTTTATATTACAGCTATACAAGCTGCTGGGACCATTTCACAGACGCCATTTTGAGTCTTATAGCTGCCATCTCTTATATAAAAGCTTAACAAGCTGGTGCCATCCTTTATATAAGAGCTATACAAGCTGCTGGAACCATTCTACACGCACCATTTTGAGTCTTATAGCCGCCATCCTTTACATCATTGCTATACAAGCTGCTGGAACCATAATACAGCCGCCATCTTCCTTTATATAACAGCTTAACAAGCTGGTGCCATCCTTTATATAACAGCTATACACGCTGCTGGAACCATTCTACAACCGCCATTTTGAGTATTATAGCCGCCATCCTTTATATAACAGCTATACAAGCTGATAAACCATTCTAAAACCGCCATTTTGAGTCTTATAGCCGTTATCCCTTATATAACATCTATACAAAGTGGTGGAACCGTTCTACGGCCGCCATTTTGAGACTTATAGCCGCAATCCTTTATATAACAGTTATACAAGCTGCTAGAACCGTTCTACTGCCGCCATCTTGAGACTTATAGCCGCCATCCTTTTTATAACAGGTATACAACCTGCTGGAACAATAATAAAGCCGCCATTTTGAGTCTTATGGCCGCCATTTTTTACATAACAGCTCTAGAAGCAGCTGGAACCATTCTACATCAGCCATTTTGACTCTTATAGCCGTTATCATTTATATAACATCTATACAAGCTGTTGGAACCGTTCTACTGCCGCCATTTTGAGACATAAAGCCGCCATACTTTTTATAACAGCTGTACAACCTGCTGGAACAATAATACAACCGCCATTTTGAGTCTTATGGCCGCCATTTTTTACATAACAGCTCTAGAAGCAGCTGGAACCATTCTACAGCCGCCAATTTGACTCTTATAACCGTTATCATTTATATAACATCTATACAAGCTGGTGGTACCGTTCTACTGCCACCATTTTGAGTCTTATAGCCGCAATCCTTTTTATAACAGGTATACAACCTGCTGGAACAATAATACAGCCGCCATTTTGAGTCTTATGTCCGCCATTTTTTACATAACTGCTGTAGAAGCTGCTGGAACCATTCAACAGCCGCCCTTTTGACTCTTTTAGCCGTAATCCTTTATATAACATCTATACAAGCTGGTGGAAACGTTCTACTGCCGCCATTTTGAGACTTATAGCCGCCATCCTTTATATAACAGCTATACAAGCTGCTGAAACAGTACTAATGCCTCCATTTTGTGACTTATAGCCGCCATCCTTTTTATAACAGCTATACAACCTGCTGGAACAATAATACAGCCGCCATTTTGAGTCTTTTAGTCGCCATCTTTTATATAACAGCTGTAGAAGCTGCTGGAAGCATTCTACAGCCGCCATTTTGACTCTAATAGCCGTTATCCTTTATATAACATCTATACAAGCTGGTGAAACCGTGCTACTGCCGCGATTTTGAGACTTAAAGCCGCCATACTTTTTATAACAGCTGTACAACCTGCTGGAACAATAATACAGCCGCCATTTTTTACATAACAGCTATCGAAGCTGCTGGAACCGTAATACTGCCGCCATTTTGAGCCGCCATCCTTTATATAACAGCTGCTGGGACCATTTCAAAGACGCCATTTTGAGTCTTATAGCTGCCATCTTTTATATAAGAGCTTAACATGCTGTGCCATCCTTTATATAACAGGTATACAAGCTGGAACCATTCTACAAGCGCCATTTTGAGTCTTATAGCCGCCATCCTTTACATCATTGCTATACAAGCTGCTGGATCCGTAATACTGCCGCCATTTTGAGTGGTATAGGCGCCATCCTTTACATAACAGCTATACAAGTTGATGGAACCATAATCGGGCCTCCGTTTTGACTCTTATAGCCACCATCCTTTTATAACAGCTATACAAGCTGCTGGGACCATTTCACAGACGCCATTTTCGTTCTTATAGCCACCAACCTTTATATAAGAGCTTAACAAGCTGGTGCCATCCTTTATATAACAGCTATACACGCTGCTGGAACCATTCTACTACCGCCATTTTGAGACTTAAAGCCGCCATCCTTTTTATAACAGCTATACAAGCTGCTGGAACCGTTCTACTGCCGCCATGTTGAGACCTATAGCCGCCATCCTTTTTATAACAGCTATGCAACCTGCTGGAACAATAATACAGCCGCCATTTTAAGTGTTATGGCCGCCATTTTTTACATAACAGCTGTAGAAGCTGCTGGAACCATTCTACAGCCGCCATTTTGACTCTTTTAGCCGTTATCCTTTATATAACGGGTATACAAGCTGCTGGAACCATAATACAGCCGCCGTTTTGAGTCTTATAGCCGCCATCCTTAATATAACAGCTATACAAGCTGTTGGAACCGTTCTACTGACGCCATTTTAAGACTTATAGCCGCCATCCTTTACATCAATGCTATACAAGCTGCAATGTATAACATCTATATAACATCTAAACGCCATTTTGAGTCTTATAGCTGCTGGAACCATAATACAGCCGCCGTTTTGAGTCTTATAGCCACCATCCTTAATATAACAGCTATACAAGCTGCTGGAACCGTTCTACTGCCTCCATTTTAAGACTTATAGCCGCCATCCTTTTTATAACAGCTATACAACCTGCTGGAACAATATTACAGCCGCCATTTTGAGTCTTATAGTCGCCATCTTTTACTTAACAGCTGTAGAAGCTGGTGGAACCATTCTACAGTCGCCGTTTTGACTCTTATAGCCGTTATCCTTAATATAACATCTATACAAGCTGGTGGAACCGTTCTACTGCCGCCATTTTGAGACTCAAAGCCGCCATCCTTTTTATAACAGCTATACAACCTGCTGGAACAATAATACAGCCGCCATTTTGAGTCTTATAGTCGCCATCTTTTACTTAACGCCGCCATCCTTAATATAACAGCTATACAAGCTGCTGGAACCGTTCTACTGCCGCCATTTTAAGACTTATAGCCGCCATTCTTTTTATAACAGCTATACAACCTGCTGGAACAATAATACAGCCGCCATTTTGAGTCTTATGGCCGCCATTTTTTACATAACAGCTGTAGAAGTTGCTGGAACCCACATACAGCCGCCATTTTGACTCTTTTACCCGTTATCTTTTATATAACATCTACACAAGCTGGTGGAACCGTTCTGCTGCCGCCATTTTGAGACTTATAGCCGCCATTCTTTATATAACAGCTATACAAGCTGCTGGAATCGTTCTACTGCCGCCATTTTGAGACTTTTAGCCGCCATCCTTTTTATAACAGCTATACAACCTGCTGGAACAATAATACAGCCGCCATTTTGAGTCTTATGTCCGCCATTTTTTACATAACTGCGGTAGAAGCTGCTGGAACCATTCTACAGCCGCCATTTTGACTCTTTTAGCCGTAATCCTTTATATAACATCTAAAGCTGGTGGAACCGTTCTACTGCCGCCATTTTGAGACTTATAGCCGCCATCCTTTATATAACAGCTATACAAGCTGCTGAAACAGTACTAATGCCTCCATTTTGTGACTTATAGCCGCCATCCTTTTTATAACAGCTATACAACCTGCTGGAACAATAATAATTTATATAACAGCTGTAGAAGCTGCTGGAAGCATTCTACAGCCGCCATTTTGACTCTAATAGCCGTTATCCTTTATATAACATCTATACAAGCTGGTGGAACCGTGCTACTGCCGCGATTTTGAGACTTAAAGCCGCCATACTTTTTATAACAGCTGTACAACCTGCTGGAACAATAATACAGCCGCCATTTTTTACATAACAGCTATCGAAGCTGTTGGAACCGTAATACTGCCGCCATTTTGAGTCTTATTGCCGCCATCCTTTATATAACAGCTGCTGGGACCATTTCACAGACGCCATTTTGAGTCTTATAGCTGCCATCTTTTATGTAAGAGCTTAACAAGCTGTGCCATCCTTTATATAACAGCTATACAAGCTGCTGGAACCATTCTACAAGCGCCATTTTGAGTCTTATAGCCACCATCCTTTACATCATTGCTATACAAGCTGCTGGATCCGTAATACTGCCGCCATTTTGAGTGGTATAGCCGCCATCCTTTACATAACAGCTATACAAGTAGATGGAACCATAATCGGGCCTCCGTTTTGACTCTTATAGCCACCATCCTTTTATAACAGCTATACAAGCTGCTGGGACCATTTCACAGACGCCATTTTCGTTCTTATAGCCACCATCCTTTATATAAGAGCTTAACAAGCTGGTGCCATCCTTTATATAACAGCTATACATGCTGCTGGAACCATTCTACTACCGCCATTTTAAGACTTAAAGCCGCCATCCTTTTTATAACAGCTATACAAGCTGCTGGAACCGTTCTACTGCCGCCATGTTGAGACCTATAGCCGCCATCCTTTTTATAACAGCTATGCAACCTGCTGGAACAATAATACAGCCGCCATTTTGAGTGTTATGGCCTCCATTTTTTACATAACAGCTGTAGAAGCTGCTGGAACCATTCTACAGCCGCCATTTTGACTCTTTTAGCCGTTATCCTTTATATAACGGGTATACAAGCTGCTGGAACCATAATACAGCCGCCGTTTTGAGTCTTATAGCCGCCATCCTTAATATAACAGCTATACAAGCTGCTGGAACCGTTCTACTGCCGCCATTTTAAGACTTATAGCCGCCATCCTTTTTATAACAGTTATACAACCTGCTGGAACAATAATACAGCCGCCATTTTGAGTCTTATAGTCGCCATCTTTTACTTAACAGCTGTAGAAGCTGGTGGAACCATTCTACAGTCGCCGTTTTGACTCTAATAGCCGTTATCCTTTATATAACATCTATACAAGCTGGTGGAACCGTTCTACTGCCGCCATTTTGAGACTCAAAGCCGCCATCCTTTTTATAACAGCTATACAACCTGCTGGAACAATAATACAGCCGCCATTTTGAGTCTTATAGTCGCTATCTTTTACTTAACGCCGCCATCCTTAATATAACAGCTATACAAGCTGCTGGAACCGTTCTACTGCCGCCATTTTAAGACTTATAGCCGCCATTCTTTTTATAACAGCTATACAACCTGCTGGAACAATAATACAGCCGCCATTTTGAGTCTTATGGCCGCCATTTTTACATAACAGCTGTAGAAGTTGCTGGAACCCACATACAGCCGCCATTTTGACTCTTTTACCCGTTATCTTTTATATAACATCTACACAAGCTGGTGGAACCGTTCTGCTGCCGCCATTTTGAGACTTATAGCCGCCATTCTTTATATAACAGCTATACAAGCTGCTGGAATCGTTCTACTGCCGCCATTTTGAGACTTTTAGCCGCCATCCTTTTTATAACAGCTATACAACCTGCTGGAACAATAATACAGCCGCCATTTTGAGTCTTATGTCCGCCATTTTTTTACATAACTGCGGTAGAAGCTGCTGGAACCATTCTACAGCCGCCATTTTGACTCTTTTAGCCGTAATCCTTTATATAACATCTAAAGCTGGTGGAACCGTTCTACTGCCGCCATTTTGAGACTTATAGCCGCCATCCTTTATATAACAGCTATACAAGCTGCTGAAACAGTACTAATGCCTCCATTTTGTGACTTATAGCCGCCATCCTTTTTATAACAGCTATACAACCTGCTGGAACAATAATAATTTATATAACAGCTGTAGAAGCTGCTGGAAGCATTCTACAGCCGCCATTTTGACTCTAATAGCCGTTATCCTTTATATAACATCTATACAAGCTGGTGGAACCGTGCTACTGCCGCGATTTTGAGACTTAAAGCCGCCATACTTTTATAACAGCTGTACAACCTGCTGGAACAATAATACAGCCGCCATTTTTTACATAACAGCTATCGAAGCTGTTGGAACCGTAATACTGCCGCCATTTTGAGTCTTATTGCCGCCATCCTTTATATAACAGCTGCTGGGACCATTTCACAGACGCCATTTTGAGTCTTATAGCTGCCATCTTTTATGTAAGAGCTTAACAAGCTGTGCCATCCTTTATATAACAGCTATACAAGCTGCTGGAACCATTCTACAAGCGCCATTTTGAGTCTTATAGCCACCATCCTTTACATCATTGCTATACAAGCTGCTGGATCCGTAATACTGCCGCCATTTTGAGTGGTATAGCCGCCATCCTTTACATAACAGCTATACAAGTAGATGGAACCATAATCGGGCCTCCGTTTTGACTCTTATAGCCACCATCCTTTTATAACAGCTATACAAGCTGCTGGGACCATTTCACAGACGCCATTTTCGTTCTTATAGCCACCATCCTTTATATAAGAGCTTAACAAGCTGGTGCCATCCTTTATATAACAGCTATACATGCTGCTGGAACCATTCTACTACCGCCATTTTAAGACTTAAAGCCGCCATCCTTTTTATAACAGCTATACAAGCTGCTGGAACCGTTCTACTGCCGCCATGTTGAGACCTATAGCCGCCATCCTTTTTATAACAGCTATGCAACCTGCTGGAACAATAATACAGCCGCCATTTTGAGTGTTATGGCCTCCATTTTTTACATAACAGCTGTAGAAGCTGCTGGAACCATTCTACAGCCGCCATTTTGACTCTTTTTAGCCGTTATCCTTTATATAACGGGTATACAAGCTGCTGGAACCATAATACAGCCGCCGTTTTGAGTCTTATAGCCGCCATCCTTAATATAACAGCTATACAAGCTGCTGGAACCGTTCTACTGCCGCCATTTTAAGACTTATAGCCGCCATCCTTTTTATAACAGTTATACAACCTGCTGGAACAATAATACAGCCGCCATTTTGAGTCTTATAGTCGCCATCTTTTACTTAACAGCTGTAGAAGCTGGTGGAACCATTCTACAGTCGCCGTTTTGACTCTAATAGCCGTTATCCTTTATATAACATCTATACAAGCTGGTGGAACCGTTCTACTGCCGCCATTTTGAGACTCAAAGCCGCCATCCTTTTTATAACAGCTATACAACCTGCTGGAACAATAATACAGCCGCCATTTTGAGTCTTATAGTCGCTATCTTTTACTTAACGCCGCCATCCTTAATATAACCCTCTAGGACGTAAGAGTGCCTCTAGGCACGTATTTTATTTTTAATTTTAAAAAAATAACTAAGAGCTTTTAGTTAATTTAAAAATTGTTGAACTTTAAAAAATTACTGCCAAAAAGCACTGAAAATGTTGTAAAGCGCTCGGAAACTTTTATCGGTGCTTCTGATAAACATATTATCGAATTATGTGTTACTTCGCGTCAAAAATTTCAGCTGCTGCTCATTGTCTTTTGCTGTGTTGATAAAAGTGAATTTATACAACCAATTTAACTCAATATTTTTTTTCCTGAAAGGTAAGTTAATGTACTATTTAAATAAAGTTTAATATGTGCGAATATGTTAAAGTTCTGCTTTGTAGCATCGTAAAAGTGATACCTGCCTTGGGGCACTCTTGGGGCTCCACGGCAAAATTTGTTGCTAGCAGCTATTTCACAACTGCTTGCACTTCTTGTGTGATTTGTGTGTGATTTTTATTTATTGTTGAATTTTTTTAATAGAGATTGAATAATGGCTATAAATAGTCTGATTTGACGGATGAACAGCTGCTGGAGTTGTTCGAATCAGTCCTGTCGGATGTGGACATGTCGAGTATTTCGAGTGACGACGAGGATGAAGACGTGGCAGAGGCACTTAACACTGCATTAGAAGATGTCTCTACTGTATCCTTAATGTGCAGTAATATTTAAAACAATGAAAATACTGTGAAGAGCCATGAGCCTTCCCGAAAAACTCGTAGGAGGATTCGATCACCATTGCCAGTTATTGAAGGAGCAACACCTGTATCTTTACCGTATTCTGGTGGCTTTAATGGGCTTGGTAAGCAAATCATTACTTTGATGTGTAATACAACTCATTAATTTATTTATGAATAGGTATATATGTACATATAATTTACACGTATATATATCGCTACCCTAATTTGAAAAGTTACTGGGGGCAAAACGCATTTGCACCCATACAAGCCTGTATGACCCGTAGCAAATTTAAAGCAATTAAGAAATACTTCTCGTTGTGTGACGAGAGTAAGCGCCCTGATATCGGTGCGTCAGCCAACATAGTTGTACGCTTGACAAAAACTGTTTAAAGGTTCAAACATCATATAATATATTTTGAAGATTTTTACACATCGCTGCCTTTGATGGTATACCTTCGGGCAAAAGGGATTTAAAGTTTGGGAACGGCTCGGGTAAATCGGATACCAAACTGCAAGTTTCCAAACGATAGTGCCATTAAGGAAAAGCCAAGAGTTTTTCAGTTGTGTACGTGGGTTACTCATATGAAGTGGAGGTTAGTAACGTACTGTGGAAAGACAACAAGGCCGTTCCCTTATTATCGACCTATGTGGGCGTTAAGCCGTTTATAATTTCAAAATAAGTTCAAGGAGGAACACCAAAGGCAGCTCGTTACGACAGAAAGTCGACGCGCAATGTAGAAATTGACTGCCCACAAGTTATACGGGAATATAACGCTCATATGGGAGGCGTGGATCTAATGGATGGGCATATAAGAAGTAAAACTCAGCATGCTGCAACCTGCTAGTAGATATGGCAACAGGTCGTCCACTTATGAAGAACAATTTACCTTCACCATCTTCATCTTTGTCTGCGCGATCAAGTCGGTCGCCATCACAGACTTTGCTGTCGCCAATTTCTCAGCGACCATTGCAGCCACAACTCCAACAAGGCCAAAAATCAAATGACCCAATAAAGGACTTGAGGTTTGACCATTTCAATCATTTTCCAGAGTGGTTGGATGACAATACGGGAAATAGAAGCTGCAAGCACTGCAAAACTTCCCAAACGCAGTGCATTTGCACAAAATGCAAACTGCATTTACGCTGCTCGGCCAACAAAAATTGTTTTGCTGACTATCATAGCAACAAATAAAATTATTTAATCAAATAAAATATAACAAAAATTAAAAAAAAATTCAATTTATTTGGAAACTACTTTTTACCCTCAAAGCCCCAAGCGTGCCTTGAGGCACTTATTTACATTTTCTCACCTTCCAGGTAAACGAAAGCTTCTATATTTTTTCTGAGTTCATATTTAAGCTCAGCAGCCCCTATTTACTTAAAAAAATTATTCAAATTAACTTTTGCTTTTACTTTAGAAAGTAGTCTTAGAGGGATAACAGCTATACAAGCTGCTGGAACCGTTCTACTGCCGCCATTTTAAGACTTATAGCCGCCATTCTTTTTATAACAGCTATACAACCTGCTGGAACAATAATACAGCCGCCATTTTGAGTCTTATGGCCGCCATTTTTTACATAACAGCTGTAGAAGCTGCTGGAACCCATATACAGCCGCCATTTTGACTCTTTTACCCGTTATCTTTTATATAACATCTACACAAGCTGGTGGAACCGTTCTGCTGCCGCCATTTTGAGACTTATAGCCGCCATTCTTTATATAACAGCTATACAAGCTGCTGGAATCGTTCTCGTTGTGTGACGAGAGTAAGCGCCCTGATATCGGTGCGTCAGCCAACATAGTTGTACGCTTGACAAAAACTGTTTAAAGGTTCAAACATCATATAATATATTTTGAAGATTTTTACACATCGCTGCCTTTGATGGTATACCTTCGGGCAAAAGGGATTTAAAGTTTGGGAACGGCTCGGGTAAATCGGATACCAAACTGCAAGTTTCCAAACGATAGTGCCATTAAGGAAAAGCCAAGAGTTTTTCAGTTGTGTACGTGGGTTACTCATATGAAGTGGAGGTTAGTAACGTACTGTGGAAAGACAACAAGGCCGTTCCCTTATTATCGACCTATGTGGGCGTTAAGCCGTTTATAATTTCAAAATAAGTTCAAGGAGGAACACCAAAGGCAGCTCGTTACGACAGAAAGTCGACGCGCAATGTAGAAATTGACTGCCCACAAGTTATACGGGAATATAAAGCTCATATGGGAGGCGTGGATCTAATGGATGGGCATATAAGAAGTAAAACTCAGCATGCTGCAACCTTCTAGTAGATATGGCAACAGGTCGTCCACTTATGAAGAACAATTTACCTTCACCATCTTCATCTTTGTCTGCGCGATCAAGTCGGTCGCCATCACAGACTTTGCTGTCGCCAATTTCTCAGCGACCATTGCAGCCACAACTCCAACAATGCCAAAAATCAAATGACCCAATAAAGGACTTGAGGTTTGACCATTTCAATCATTTTCCAGAGTGGTTGGATGACAATACGGGAAATAGAAGCTGCAAGCACTGCAAAACTTCCCAAACGCAGTGCATTTGCACAAAATGCAAACTGCATTTACGCTGCTCGGCCAACAAAAATTGTTTTGCTGACTATCATAGCAACAAATAAAATTATTTAATCAAATAAAATATAACAAAAATTAAAAAAAAATTCAATTTATTTGGAAACTACTTTTTTACCCTCAAAGCCCCAAGCGTGCCTTGAGGCACTTATTTACATTTTCTCACCTTCCAGGTAAACGAAAGCTTCTATATTTTTTCTGAGTTCATATTTAAGCTCAGCAGCCCCTATTTACTTAAAAAAAAATTATTCAAATTAACTTTTGCTTTTACTTTAGAAAGTAGTCTTAGAGGGATAACAGCTATACAAGCTGCTGGAACCGTTCTACTGCCGCCATTTTAAGACTTATAGCCGCCATTCTTTTTATAACAGCTATACAACCTGCTGGAACAATAATACAGCCGCCATTTTGAGTCTTATGGCCGCCATTTTTTACATAACAGCTGTAGAAGCTGCTGGAACCCATATACAGCCGCCATTTTGACTCTTTTACCCGTTATCTTTTATATAACATCTACACAAGCTGGTGGAACCGTTCTGCTGCCGCCATTTTGAGACTTATAGCCGCCATTCTTTATATAACAGCTATACAAGCTGCTGGAATCGTTCTACTGCCGCCATTTTGAGACTTTTAGCCGCCATCCTTTTTATAACAGCTATACAACCTGCTGGAACAATAATACAGCCGCCATTTTGAGTCTTATGTCCGCCATTTTTTACATAACTGCTGTAGAAGCTGCTGGAACCATTCTACAGCCGCCATTTTGACTCTTTTAGCCGTAATCCTTTATATAACATCTATACAAGCTGGTGGAACCGTTCTACTGCCGCCATTTTGAGACTTATAGCCGCCACCCTTTACATAACAGCTATACAAGCTGCTGAAACAGTACTAATGCCTCCATTTTGTGACTTATAGCCGCCATCCTTTTTATAACAGCTATACAACCGGCTGAGTCTTTTATATAACAGCTGTAGAAGCTGCTGGAAGCATTCTACAGCCGCCATTTTGACTCTAATAGCCGTTATCCTTTATATAACATCTATACAAGCTACTGCCGCGATTTTGAGACTTAAAGCCGCCATACTTTTTATAACAGCTGTACAACCTGCTGGAACAATAATACAGCCGCCATTTTTTACATAACAGCTATCGAAGCTGCTGGAACCGTAATACTGCCGCCATTTTGAGTCTTATTGCCGCCATCCTTTATATAACAGCTGCTGGGACCATTTCACAGACGCTACTTTGAGTCTTATAGCTGCCATCTTTTATATAAGAGCTTAACAAGCTGTGCCATCCTTTATATAACAGCTATACAAGCTGCTGGAACCATTCTACAAGCGCCTTTTTGAGACTTTTAGCCGCCATCCTTTTTATAACAGCTATACAACCTGCTGGAACAATAATACAGCCGCCAGTTTGAGTCTTATAGTCGCCATCTTTTAATTAACAGCTGTAGAAACTGGTGGAACCATTCTACCGCCGCCATTTTGAGACTTATAGCCGCCATTCTTTATATAACAGCTATACAAGCTGCTGGAATCGTTCTACTGCCGCCATTTTGAGACTTTTAGCCGCCATCCTTTTTATAACAGCTATACAACCTGCTGGAACAATAATACAGCCGCCATTTTGAGTCTTATAGTCGCCATGTTTTAATTAACAGCTGTAGAAACTGGTGGAACCATTCTACAGTCGCCGTTTTGACTCTTATAGCCGTTATCCTTTATATAACATCTATACAAGCTGGTGGAACCGTTCTACTGCCGCGATTTTGAGACTTAAAGCCGCCATACTTTTTATAACAGCTGTACAACCTGCTGGAACAATCATACAGCCGCCATTTTTTACATAACAGCTATCGAAGCTGCTGGAACTTTAATACTGCCGCCATTTTGTGACTTATAGCCGCCATCCTTTTTATAACAGCTATACAACCGGCTGAGTCTTTTATATAACAGCTGTAGAAACTGCTGGAAGCATTCTACAGCCGCCATTTTGACTCTAATAGCCGTTATCCTTTATATAACATCTATACAAGCTGGTGGAACCGTGCTACTGCCGCGATTTTGAGACTTAAAGCCGCCATACTTTTTATAACAGCTGTACAACCTGCTGGAACAATAATACAGCCGCCATTTTTTACATAACAGCTATCGAAGCTGCTGGAACCGTAATACTGCCGCCATTGTGAGTCTTATTGCCGCCATCCTTTATATAACAGCTGCTGGGACCATTTCACAGACGCCATTTTGAGTCTTATAGCTGCCATCTTTTATATAAGAGCTTAACAAGCTGTGCCATCCTTTATATAACAGCTATACAAGCTCCTGGAACCATTCTACAAGCGCCATTTTGAGTCTTATAGCCGCCATCCTTTACATCATTGCTATACAAGCTGCTGGATCCGTAATACTGCCGCCATTTTGAGTGGTATAGGCGTTTTGACTCTTATAGCCACCATCCTTTTATAACAGCTATATAAGCTGCTGGGACCATTTCACAGACGCCATTTTCGTTCTTATAGCCACCATCCTTTATATAAGAGCTTAACAAGCTGGTGCCATCCTTTATATAACAGCTATACACGCTGCTGGAACCATAATACAGCCGCCATTTTGACTCTTTTAGCCGTTATCCTTTATATAACGGGTATACAAGCTGCTGGAACCATAATACAGCCGCCGTTTTGAGTCTTATAGCCGCCATCCTTAATATAACAGCTATACAAGCTGCTGGAACCGTTCTTCTGCCGCAATTTTAAGACTTATAGCCGCCATCCTTTTTATAACAGCTATACAACCTGCTGGAACAATAATACAGCCGCCATTTTGAGTCTTATAGTCGCCATCTTTTACTGTAGAAGCTGGTGGAACCATTCTACAGTCGCCGTTTTGACTCTTATAGCCGTTATCCTTTATATAATATCTATACAAGCTGGTGGAACCGTTCTACTGCCGCCATTTTGAGACTCAAAGCCGCCATCCTTTTTATAACAGCTATGCAACCTGCTTGAGTCTTATAGTCGCCATCTTTTACTTAACGCCGCCATCCTTAATATAACAGATATACAAGCTGCTGGAACCGTTCTACTGCCGCCATTTTGAGTCATATGGCCGCCATTTTTTACATAACAGCTGTAGAAGCTGCTGGAACCCATATACAGCCGCCATTTTGACTCTTTTACCCGTTATCTTTTATATAACATCTACACAAGCTGGTGGAACCGTTCTACTGCCTCCATTTTGAGACTTATAGCCGCCATTCTTTATATAACAGCTATACAAGCTGCTGGAATCATTCTTCTGCCGCCATTTTGAGACTTTTAGCCGCCATCCTTTTTATAACAGCTATACAACCTGCTGGAACAATAATACAGCCGCCATTTTGAGTCTTATAGTCGCTGAATAGGGAATTAGTACCACAACTAAAAAACCCAATCTTCATTCGTTGAATTCAAAATATGAACTGATTTTATTTACAAAAGTACGGAGTTTATATAGGAATTATCTTAGGCTCTAGTAGGTAACAATTGTTCTTAGAAGATCTTATTTTAGACTCACACCCACGTATTCGGGGGTTGAAAAATTATTATTTTGGGCACATCGTCGGCCACTTGACATCCTGTCGTTGTGATCTTTTGGGGTAGTTTAAAATTACAAGTGTTTTTCCCACACCGCGTGTGGCAGATTGTATTTCTAGTCATATGCTAGGTTAGTTGTTTGGTACAAAGGTACAGTTGTATTGTATTTTCTTTAGTGCATCTGATTTGGTGAAGCCAGTTCAGATGAACACGATGTTTATTCTTAAACATTCTGCAAAGGGCCACCAAATGCGGCGTTTTGGACTTTATTTTTATAGTTAGTTGTCTTGTACAAATTATTATTAAACTATCATTAGTAAGATAATTATTGTTAAAGAAGCATGACCAGTTACATGATGGACGATGAACCTAGTCAATATGATGTTCCTTTGCTATTGTCACTGACTTCCTATTCTTACCAATTCTCCCGTATGTATTACTGAGTTGGCTTCTACTGGTTTTTATAATATTTGGCATATTACCTAATGATTTCTGTTTCGGGATATCTACCCATTCCTGATGTGTATTACTGTGCTGACTTCTAGCCTTTTTATAAGCTGGAGAATTTAAAAAAGAACTAACTTTCCTTTTTGAATTGTACCAATGTGATCTTCGCTCCACCATTTTTAAATATCGCTGACTGCTAAAACTTGTGTGGTTATTCTGGCTATCATTAAATGTTGTCTTTTTATAAATATTTTGCCGTATCTGCCTTTTTGGTACTATAGTTTCGGACAATTTGTTACCGAAATCTATTTTGATATTATTTTTTAGATAATCATTATCTAATTGACCCATTGCCTTCTGAATATTCTCATTTTGTACTGGCTCTGGGATATATACTTTTCCTTCCCCAATTTTCACTTTACCTCCAATGTGAGAGTCCTGCCGGGGGCCATAAATTTATTTTTTTGAGTTTTGCTGTGGCATTTCTTTGGGATTGTGTCGTTTTTACTTTGAAATTTACCTTTCCTCTCCCAACGTTGTTCAAAACCTGTGACATCTATTGTTGTTGCCACTACAGATTTATTCTGATTTGATTTGGTGCATCCCGAGACGATCCAACCAAATTGAGTATTTTGGCCTAGCAGGCCATCAATCTTTGTAATTCCCCTTTTTAAGATTTGGGTATATACGTTTACCCCCATTATTATATCAACCCTACCAGGTTTATTGAAGCTAGGATCAGCTAGCATGTAAGTTTGCCATTTTGACATATCCACGTTTGCAATTTTTAATGGAAGAGCTTTCATTAACTTTGGCAACACAATTGCCTCAACCTTTAGATGTCCTTTCCAAGGATTTCTCGTCTTTACATCTATTTTTACCTTATATTTTGATTTATTAGATTTTATTGAGGACACGCCACTTATTTCTGTATACTGTTTAATTTTAGGTAGTTTTAATATTTGAGCGGCCTCTTCAGACAAAATGGTGCTCTGTGAACCACAATCAATAAGGGCTCTTAGAGTCTTATATCCTCCATTTACATTTTTGACTTGTATTACAGCTGTGGCCAACAGTGTTGGTTGTGCGGTTACACAAGTATTTACTTTCTCCTGTTCTTCGTCAAAATGAAGTAAAGTATGGTGTTCCTTACTACACAATGAACAGACCATTTCATTAGTGCACACCTTATTGCTTGAATGGTTCAAGCATCTTATGCAAAGCTGCACTTTTTTGGCTGTCTCATATCGTTCAATAGGTGCCAAACCTTTAAACTTATAGCATTTATATGCTTTGTGCCCGGCAATTTTGCAAATCGGACATTTATCTTAAACTTCCGTATAATTTAAAACAGTTTTTATCGGTTTTTTCTCTTCTTTGCTCATGGCACTTAGCGAGCAATATCTTTGCTCCAAGTATTCCATGACATCAGATAGCAATTGTATCTGCTTTGTTTTTCTAATTTGACTCTCATATAACTGTAGAGTCTCCCTGTCAAATTTCCGAAGTATGAGTGGAGCGACTATTACGTTAACTTCATCGGACAAATTTGCTTTAATTTTAATTAAGTGTATTGACTCATTAATTATGTCAATCACTCCTTTTGCGCTTTTTGCGGATTCATTGTTGATCATCGGTAAATCAACGATCCGACTTAATTGTTCGGAAAATACCCTCCGATTATTTTCATATCGCTTGTTTAATAATTCCCAAGCGGCACTATAATTGTCAGCTGAACCTGACAATACATGGGCTACCATGCTCCTTGCTTCGCCCTTTAACGCGGATTTTAAATAATTAAATTTAAGAGTCTGACTTAAATCTTCCCTTTTTTCAATTAATTCCGCAAATAATTCCACAAACAGGTCCCATTCTCGAGACTCTCCAGAAAATGTGGGTACCTGAATTTTTGGCAACACTGGTAGTTCACCTCTCACGGTTACATTCTTAATCTTACTTTCCTTGTTGTTTAGTTTCATTTCTAATGCTGATACTGAATTCCGGACATCGAATTCTAAATCATCCATAGCATTATTAAATTTGGCATTTTTTGTCAAACCCTGGCACGCCTGTACTTTCTCCCATAAATAATTGATCTTATTAATATATACTATGCATGTCTCATTGCCTGTTGAATTATCTATAGTACGTAAATCTTTGGTTACCCTATCCACATATTCCTGGAGCTGTCGGGCTCTACCCAAAAATATCTCCCGGTTATCATTAGCGTCTGTATTACTGGAGGTCGCATTCCCGCGCGACTCTTCTTTGCTATCATCCAACTTTTCAAACATCGTTGCATCTACTTCACTGTTTTCCGAATCGACAGTGCCCTGCCTGCTTGACTCTCCTTTGGCTAATAATCTGGCTGCCATATCTAAACCTTCCTCATACTTTCCATCTGTGAAATAGTAGTATTCGTTTACTCCACTCTGTAGCATTTGGCTATGGTAACTAATCCATTGCTTCTGAATCTCAGTTACCTCATTAAGAATCTTGCTAGTTAACTTACTAGCATCTAACTCTTCTAATTTTTTTAACCTTTTGTGCAACTCGTGTTGCTTCCCTAACAATTTTTCAGTTTTGGTAGGAAACATTTTTGTCTTATGCGTATATTAGGATATCGATATAAGTATATTATAATAAACCAGAGGGCCGGGGTTAACTTCGACCACGTCGAAGTTTGTATACCCTTGCAACTGTTTTGGTAATTCTCGGCTATATCCTCCAGAATCCTTATAGGCAAACACTTCAACCCAAAAATCTGCAGTGTTCTCAGTATTTTCCCACTGAATTAGATGAATAACATTTTACTACGATTAATCGCTCAAAAATGATAAATTGTTCAGTAGAAAAAGAGCGGAAAAAAGCAATTTATATTTTTAAAAAATCCAGAATTCCCGCTGCCCGCTGTTTTGGTATTTTTCCCGCAATTGGACTTTGAAAAAAGCCAGATTTGACGCGAAAAAAAGCTGATATGGCTATAGCTATAAAATTAATGAAGTTATTGAGAAAGTCACTGTTCGTGACTTTGCCGTTTGTATGGGAGCTATATGATATAGTCACCCGATCTTGATCAAATTTGGCACAATTATTAATAAGAACACCAAACTGACAAATACCAACTTTTATGACAATTGCTGATAAAATAACGAAGTTTGTGTGAAAAGTCACTGTTCGTGACTTTGACGTTTGTATGGGAGCTATATGATATAGTGGTCCGATCCGGCTGAATCCGAGATATACAACGCCTGCAGTATATACAAGTATACGTGCAAAATTTCAGCTCTGCAGCTTTTACGGTCTCGGAGGAGTTCGCGTTGATCCAGACGGACGGACGGACGGACGGACGGACGGACGGACGGACGGACGGACGGACGGACGGACGGACGGACGGACATGGCTATTTGAACTCGTCTCGTCGTGCTGATCAAGAATATATATACTTTATATGGTCGGAGATGCTTCCTTCTATGCGTTGCACACTTCTGACCAAAATTAATATACCCTTTTTGCAAGGGTATAAAAATAGATAGATGTACTTATAACTATCTTAATTTATATCTTATCTGATGATCCTGTTGACACCGTTCGCCACCGTTGTCCGCCAAGTAGAGTTTGCCGATAGTCTGCTACTGCTCGTCTGCTAATGGGTATGGTTTGCCGATAGTTTGCTGGTAGTTCGCCGTTTTACATCTGCCTCGCCTCCAGTCGCCTCTTCTTTGCAACTATCTTGTTGCTCTGCTGCTATTTCTAGTTGCCGACTTGCAACCGTATATAGTGTGTATGTACACTAGTAAATTCTTTTTTTTTTTTACTTTCGATATTAGGGCTTCGAATACGCCACACACAAAAACTCCCGCCGCCGAAATTTCTACCACTGGTGGGGGAAAACTACAGAGTTCCTTTTTCTCGAAGGACCAAAATGAATCCGGTTCGAAGGACCAAAATGAATAGGGATTCCCGGAGAGAAGGAAAATAACCCAATCTTCATTCGTTGAATTCAAAATATGAACTGATTTTATTTACAAAAGTACGGAGTTTATATAGGAATTATCTTAGGCTCTAGTAGGTAACAATTGTTCTTAGAAGATCTTATTTTAGACTCACACCCACGTATTTGGGGGTTGAAAAATTATTATTTTGGGCACATCGTCGGCCACTTGACATCCTGTCGTTGTGATCTTTTGGGTTAGTTTAAAATTACAAGTGTTTTTCCCACACCGCGTGTGGCAGATTGTATTTCTAGTCATATGCTAGGTTAGTTGTTTGGTACAAAGGTACAGTTGTATTGTATTTTCTTTAGTGCATCTGATTTGGTGAAGCCAGTTCAGATGAACACGATGTTTATACTTAAACAGTCGCCATCTTTTAATTAACAGCTGTAGAAGCTGGTGGAACCATTCTACAGTCGCCGTTTTGACTCTTATAGCCGTTATCCTTTATATAACATCTATACAAGCTGGTGGTACGGTTCTTCTGCCGCGATTTTGAGACTTAAAGCCGCCATACTTTTTATAACAGCTGTACAACCTGCTGGAACAATAATACAGCCGCCATTTTTTACATAACAGCTATAAAAGCTGCTGGAACTTTAATACTGCCGCCATTTTGAGTCTTATTGCCGCCATCCTTTTTATAACAGCTGCTGGGACCATTTCACAGACGCCATTTTGAGTCTTATAGCTGCCATCTTTTATCTAAGAGCTTAGCAAGCTGTGCTATCCTTTATATAACAGCTATACAAGCTGCTGGAACCATTCTACAAGCGCCATTTTGAGTCTTATAGCCGCCATCCTTTACATCATTGCTATACAAGCTGCTGGATCCGTAATACTGCCGCCATTTTGAGTGGTATAGCCGCCATCCTTCACATAACAGCTATACAAGTTGATGGAACCATAATCGGGCCTCCGTTTTGACTCTTATAGCCACCATCCTTTATATAACAGCTATACAAGCTGCTGGAACCATTTCACAGACGCCATTTTGAGTCTTATAGCCGCCATCTTTTATATAAGAGCTATACAAGCTGCTGGAACCATTCTACAACCGCCATTTTGAGTCTTATATCCGCCATCCTTTATACATAAGATATACAAGCTGCCGGAATCATAATACAGCCGGAATCATAACAGCTATACACGCTGCTGGAACCCATATACAGCCGCCATTTTGACTCTTTTACCCGTTATCTTTTATATAACATCTACACAAGCTGGTGGAACCGTTCTACTGCCTCCATTTTGAGACTTATAGCCGCCATTCTTTATATAACAGCTATACAAGCTGCTGGAATCATTCTTCTGCCGCCATTTTGAGACTTTTAGCCGCCATCCTTTTTATAACAGCTATACAACCTGCTGGAACAATAATACAGCCGCCATTTTGAGTCTTATAGTCGCTGAATAGGGAATTAGTACCACAACTAAAAAACCCAATCTTCATTCGTTGAATTCAAAATATGAACTGATTTTATTTACAAAAGTACGGAGTTTATATAGGAATTATCTTAGGCTCTAGTAGGTAACAATTGTTCTTAGAAGATCTTATTTTAGACTCACACCCACGTATTCGGGGGTTGAAAAATTATTATTTTGGGCACATCGTCGGCCACTTGACATCCTGTCGTTGTGATCTTTTGGGGTAGTTTAAAATTACAAGTGTTTTTCCCACACCGCGTGTGGCAGATTGTATTTCTAGTCATATGCTAGGTTAGTTGTTTGGTACAAAGGTACAGTTGTATTGTATTTTCTTTAGTGCATCTGATTTGGTGAAGCCAGTTCAGATGAACACGATGTTTATTCTTAAACATTCTGCAAAGGGCCACCAAATGCGGCGTTTTGGACTTTATTTTTATAGTTAGTTGTCTTGTACAAATTATTATTAAACTATCATTAGTAAGATAATTATTGTTAAAGAAGCATGACCAGTTACATGATGGACGATGAACCTAGTCAATATGATGTTCCTTTGCTATTGTCACTGACTTCCTATTCTTACCAATTCTCCCGTATGTATTACTGAGTTGGCTTCTACTGGTTTTTATAATATTTGGCATATTACCTAATGATTTCTGTTTCGGGATATCTACCCATTCCTGATGTGTATTACTGTGCTGACTTCTAGCCTTTTTATAAGCTGGAGAATTTAAAAAAGAACTAACTTTCCTTTTTGAATTGTACCAATGTGATCTTCGCTCCACCATTTTTAAATATCGCTGACTGCTAAAACTTGTGTGGTTATTCTGGCTATCATTAAATGTTGTCTTTTTATAAATATTTTGCCGTATCTGCCTTTTTTGGTACTATAGTTTCGGACAATTTGTTACCGAAATCTATTTTGATATTATTTTTTAGATAATCATTATCTAATTGACCCATTGCCTTCTGAATATTCTCATTTTGTACTGGCTCTGGGATATATACTTTTTCTTCCCCAATTTTCACTTTACCTCCAATGTGAGGTCCTGCCGGGGGCCATAAATTTATTTTTTGAGTTTTGCTGTGGCATTTCTTTGGGATTGTGTCGTTTTTACTTTGAAATTTACCTTTCCTCTCCCAACGTTGTTCAAAACCTGTGACATCTATTGTTGTTGCCACTACAGATTTATTCTGATTTGATTTGGTGCATCCCGAGACGATCCAACCAAATTGAGTATTTTGGCCTAGCAGGCCATCAATCTTTGTAATTCCCCTTTTTAAGATTTGGGTATATACGTTTACCCCCATTATTATATCAACCCTACCAGGTTTATTGAAGCTAGGATCAGCTAGCATGTAAGTTTGCCATTTTGACATATCCACGTTTGCAATTTTTAATGGAAGAGCTTTCATTAACTTTGGCAACACAATTGCCTCAACCTTTAGATGTCCTTTCCAAGGATTTCTCGTCTTTACATCTATTTTTACCTTATATTTTGATTTATTAGATTTTATTGAGGACACGCCACTTATTTCTGTATACTGTTTAATTTTAGGTAGTTTTAATATTTGAGCGGCCTCTTCAGACAAAATGGTGCTCTGTGAACCACAATCAATAAGGGCTCTTAGAGTCTTATATCCTCCATTTACATTTTTGACTTGTATTACAGCTGTGGCCAACAGTGTTGGTTGTGCGGTTACACAAGTATTTACTTTCTCCTGTTCTTCGTCAAAATGAAGTAAAGTATGGTGTTCCTTACTACACAATGAACAGACCATTTCATTAGTGCACACCTTATTGCTTGAATGGTTCAAGCATCTTATGCAAAGCTGCACTTTTTGGCTGTCTCATATCGTTCAATAGGTGCCAAACCTTTAAACTTATAGCATTTATATGCTTTGTGCCCGGCAATTTTGCAAATCGGACATTTATCTTAAACTTCCGTATAATTTAAAACAGTTTTTATCGGTTTTTTCTCTTCTTTGCTCATGGCACTTAGCGAGCAATATCTTTGCTCCAAGTATTCCATGACATCAGATAGCAATTGTATCTGCTTTGTTTTTCTAATTTGACTCTCATATAACTGTAGAGTCTCCTGTCAAATTTCCGAAGTATGAGTGGAGCGACTATTACGTTAACTTCATCGGACAAATTTGCTTTAATTTTAATTAAGTGTATTGACTCATTAATTATGTCAATCACTCCTTTTGCGCTTTTGCGGATTCATTGTTGATCATCGGTAAATCAACGATCCGACTTAATTGTTCGGAAAATACCCTCCGATTATTTTCATATCGCTTGTTTAATAATTCCCAAGCGGCACTATAATTGTCAGCTGAACCTGACAATACATGGGCTACCATGCTCCTTGCTTCGCCCTTTAACGCGGATTTTAAATAATTAAATTTAAGAGTCTGACTTAAATCTTCCCTTTTTTCAATTAATTCCGCAAATAATTCCACAAACAGGTCCCATTCTCGAGACTCTCCAGAAAATGTGGGTACCTGAATTTTTGGCAACACTGGTAGTTCACCTCTCACGGTTACATTCTTAATCTTACTTTCCTTGTTGTTTAGTTTCATTTCTAATGCTGATACTGAATTCCGGACATCGAATTCTAAATCATCCATAGCATTATTAAATTTGGCATTTTTTGTCAAACCCTGGCACGCCTGTACTTTCTCCCATAAATAATTGATCTTATTAATATATACTATGCATGTCTCATTGCCTGTTGAATTATCTATAGTACGTAAATCTTTGGTTACCCTATCCACATATTCCTGGAGCTGTCGGGCTCTACCCAAAAATATCTCCCGGTTATCATTAGCGTCTGTATTACTGGAGGTCGCATTCCCGCGCGACTCTTCTTTGCTATCATCCAACTTTTCAAACATCGTTGCATCTACTTCACTGTTTTCCGAATCGACAGTGCCCTGCCTGCTTGACTCTCCTTTGGCTAATAATCTGGCTGCCATATCTAAACCTTCCTCATACTTTCCATCTGTGAAATAGTAGTATTCGTTTACTCCACTCTGTAGCATTTGGCTATGGTAACTAATCCATTGCTTCTGAATCTCAGTTACCTCATTAAGAATCTTGCTAGTTAACTTACTAGCATCTAACTCTTCTAATTTTTTAACCTTTTGTGCAACTCGTGTTGCTTCCCTAACAATTTTTCAGTTTTGGTAGGAAACATTTTTGTCTTATGCGTATATTAGGATATCGATATAAGTATATTATAATAAAAAATAGATAGATGTACTTATAACTATCTTAATTTATATCTTATCTGATGATCCTGTTGACACCGTTCGCCACCGTTGTCCGCCAAGTAGAGTTTGCCGATAGTCTGCTACTGCTTGTCTGCCAATGGGTATGGTTTGCCGATAGTTTGCTGGTAGTTCGCCGTTTTACATCTGCCTCGCCTCCAGTCGCCTCTTCTTTGCAACTATCTTGTTGCTCTGCTGCTATTTCTAGTTGCCGACTTGCAACCGTATATAGTGTGTATGTACACTAGTAAATTCTTTTTTTTTTTTTACTTTCGATATTAGGGCTTCGAATACGCCACACACAAAAACTCCCGCCGCCGAAATTTCTACCACTGGTGGGGGAAAACTACAGAGTTCCTTTTTCTCGAAGGACCAAAATGAATCCGGTTCGAAGGACCAAAATGAATAGGGATTCCCGGAGAGAAGGAAAATAACCCAATCTTCATTCGTTGAATTCAAAATATGAACTGATTTTATTTACAAAAGTACGGAGTTTATATAGGAATTATCTTAGGCTCTAGTAGGTAACAATTGTTCTTAGAAGATCTTATTTTAGACTCACACCCACGTATTTGGGGGTTGAAAAATTATTATTTTGGGCACATCGTCGGCCACTTGACATCCTGTCGTTGTGATCTTTTGGGTTAGTTTAAAATTACAAGTGTTTTTCCCACACCGCGTGTGGCAGATTGTATTTCTAGTCATATGCTAGGTTAGTTGTTTGGTACAAAGGTACAGTTGTATTGTATTTTCTTTAGTGCATCTGATTTGGTGAAGCCAGTTCAGATGAACACGATGTTTATACTTAAACAGTCGCCATCTTTTAATTAACAGCTGTAGAAGCTGGTGGAACCATTCTACAGTCGCCGTTTTGACTCTTATAGCCGTTATCCTTTATATAACATCTATACAAGCTGGTGGTACGGTTCTTCTGCCGCGATTTTGAGACTTAAAGCCGCCATACTTTTTTATAACAGCTGTACAACCTGCTGGAACAATAATACAGCCGCCATTTTTTACATAACAGCTATAAAAGCTGCTGGAACTTTAATACTGCCGCCATTTTGAGTCTTATTGCCGCCATCCTTTTTATAACAGCTGCTGGGACCATTTCACAGACGCCATTTTGAGTCTTATAGCTGCCATCTTTTATCTAAGAGCTTAGCAAGCTGTGCTATCCTTTATATAACAGCTATACAAGCTGCTGGAACCATTCTACAAGCGCCATTTTGAGTCTTATAGCCGCCATCCTTTACATCATTGCTATACAAGCTGCTGGATCCGTAATACTGCCGCCATTTTGAGTGGTATAGCCGCCATCCTTCACATAACAGCTATACAAGTTGATGGAACCATAATCGGGCCTCCGTTTTGACTCTTATAGCCACCATCCTTTATATAACAGCTATACAAGCTGCTGGAACCATTTCACAGACGCCATTTTGAGTCTTATAGCCGCCATCTTTTATATAAGAGCTATACAAGCTGCTGGAACCATTCTACAACCGCCATTTTGAGTCTTATATCCGCCATCCTTTATACATAAGATATACAAGCTGCCGGAATCATAATACAGCCGCCATTTTCGTTCTTATAGCCACCATCCTTTATATAACAGCTATACAAGCTGCTGGAACCATTTCACAGACGCCGTTTTGAGTCTTATAGCCGCCATCTTTTATATAAGAGCTTTACAAGCTGGTGCCATCCTTTATATAACAGCTATACACGCTGCTGGAACCATTCTACTACCGCCATTTTGAGACTTAAAGCCGCCATCTTTTTTATAACAGCTATACAAACTGCTGGAACCGTTCTACTGCCGCCATTTGGAGACCTATAGCCGCCATCCTTTTTATAACAGCTATGCAACCTGCTGGAACAATAATACAGCCGCCATTTTGAGTGTTATGGCCGCCATTTTTTACATAACAGCTGTAGAAGCTGCTGGAACCCATATACAGCCGCCATTTTGACTCTTCTACCCGTTATCTTTTATATAACATCTACACAAGCTGGTGGAACCGTTGTACTGCCGCCATTTTGAGACTTATAGCCGCCATTCTTTATATAACAGCTATACAAGCTGCTGGAATCGTTCTACTGCCGCCATTTTGAGACTTTTAGCCGCCATCCTTTATATAACAGCTATACAACCTGCTGGAACAATAATACAGCCGCCATTTTGAGTCTTATAGTCGCCATCTTTTACTTAACAGGTGTAGAAGCTGGTGGAACCATTCTACAGTCGCCCTTTTGACTTTTATAGCCGTTATCATTTATATAACATCTATACAAGCTGGTGGAACCGTTCTACTGCCGCCATTTTGAGACTTAAAGCCGCCATCCTTTTTATAACAGCTATGCAACCTGCTGGAACAATAATACAGCCGCCATTTTGAGTGTTATGGCCGCCATTTTTTACATAACATCTGTTGAAGCTGCTGGAACCATTCTACAGCAGCCATTTTGACTCTTTTAGCCGTTATCATTTATATAACATCTATACAAGCTGGTGGAACCGTTCTACTGCCGCCATTTTGAGACTTTTAGCCGCCATCCTTTATATAACAGCTATACAAGCTGCTGGAACCATACTACTGCCGCCATTTTGAGACTTATAGCCGCCATCCTTTTTATAACAGCTATACAAGCTGCTGGAACCATTCTTCAACCGCCATTTTGAGTCTTATAGTCGCCATTTTTTATATAACAACTGTAGAAGCTGGTTGAACCATTCTACAGTCGCCGTTTTGACTCTTATAGCCGTTATCATTTATATAACATCTATACAAGCTGGTGGAACCGTTCTACTGCCGCCATTTTGAGACTTTTAGCCGCCATCCTTTATATAACAGCTATACAAGCTGCTGGAACCATACTACTGCCGCCATTTTGAGACTTATAGCCGCCATCCTTTTTATAACAGCTATACAAGCTGCTGGAACCATTCTTCAACCGCCATTTTGAGTCTTATAGTCGCCATTTTTTATATAACAACTGTAGAGGCTGCTGGAAACATTCTACAGCTGCCATTTTGACTCTTATAGCCGTTATCCTTTTTATAACATCTATACAAGCTGGTGGAACCGTTCTACTGCTGCCATTTTGAGACTTAAAGCCGCCATCCTTTTTATAACAGCTATACAAGCTGCTGGCACCGTTCTACTGCGGCCATTTTGAGACCTATAGCCGCCATCCTTTTTATAACAGCTATACAACCTGCTGGAACAATAATACAGCCGCCATTTTGAGTGTTATTGCCGCCATTTTTTACATAACAGCTGTAGAAGCTGCTGGAACCATTCTACAGCCGCCATTTTGACTCTTTTAGCCGTTATCCTTTATATAATATCTACACAAGCTGGTGGAACCGTTCTACTGCCGCCATTTTGAGACTTACAGCCGCCATTCTTTATACAACAGCTATACAAGCTGCTGGAATCATTCTACTGCCGCCATTTTGAGACTTTTAGCCGCCATCCTTTTTATAACAGCTATTATTATACAGCCGCCATTTTGAGTCTTATGGCCGCCATTTTTTACACAACAGCTATCGAAGCTGCTGGAACTGTAATACTGCCGCCATTTTGAGTCTTATAGCCACCAGCCTTTATATAACGGGTATTCAAGCTGCTGGAACTGTTCTATTGACGCCATTTTGAGTCTCATAGCCGCCATCCTTTATATAACAGCTATACAAGCTGCTGGAACCGTACTACTGCCGCCATTTTGAGACTTATAGCCGCCATCCTTTTTATAACAGCTAAACAACCTGCTGGAACAATAATACAGCCGCCATTTTGACTCTTATAGCCACCATCCTTTATATAACAACTATACAAGCTGCTGGGACCCTTTCACAGACGCCATTTTGAGTCTTATAGCCGCCATCTTTTATATAAGAGCTTAACAAGCTGGTGCCATCCTTTATATAACAGCTATACAAGCTGCTGGAACCATAATTCAATTGCCATTTTGAGTCTTATATCCGCCATCTTTTATATATAATATGTACAAGCTGCTGGAACCATAATACAGCCGCCATTTTCGTTCTTATAGCCACCATCCTTTATATAAGAGCTTAACAAGCTGGTGCCATCCTTTATATAACAGCTCTACACGCTGCTGGAACCATTCTACAACCGCCATTTTGAGTATTATAGCCGCCATCCTTTTTATAACAGCTATATAAGCTGCTGGAACCGTTCTACTGCCGCCATTTTGAGACTTATAGCCGCAATCCTTTTTATAACAGGTATACAATCTGCTGGAACAATAATACAGCCGCCATTTTGAGTCTTATGGCCGCCATTTTTTATATAACAGTTGTAGAAGCTGCTGGAACCATTCTACAGCCGCCCTTTTTACTCTTTTAGCTGTTATCCTTTATATAACAACTATACAAGCTGGTGGAACCGTTCTACTGCCGCCATTTTGAGACTTATAGCCGCCATCCTTTATATAACAGCTATACAAGCTGCTGGAACCATACTACTGCCGCCACTTTGACTCTTATAGTCGCCATTTTTTATATAACAACTGTAGAAGCTGCTGGAAACATTCTACAGCCGCCATTTTGACTCTTATAGCCGTTATCCTTTTTATAACAGCTATACAAGCTGCTGGCACCGTTCTACTGCCGCCATTTTAAGACCTATAGCCGCCATCCTTTTTATAACAGCTGTACAACCTGCTGGAACAATAATACAGCCGCCATTTTGAGTGTTATTGCCGCCATTTTTTACATAACAGCTGTAGAAGCTGCTGGAATCATTCTACAGCCGCCATTTTGACTCTTTTAGCCGTTTTCCTTTATATAACGGGTATATAACCTGCTGGAACCGTTCTTCTGACGCTATGTTTGAGTCTCATAGCCCCCATCCTTTATATAACAGCTATACATGCTGCTGGATCCATAACACAGTCGCCGTTTTGAGTTTTATAGCCGCCATCCTTAATATAACAGCTATACAAGCTGCTGGAACCATTCTGCTGCCGCCATTTTAAGACTTATAGCCGGCATCCTATTTATAACAGCTATACAACCTGCTGGAACAATAATACATCCGCCATTTAGAGTCTTATAGTCGCCATCTTTTACATAACAGCTATAGAAGCTGCTGGAACCATTCTACAGCCGCCGTTTTGACTCTTTTAGCCGTTATCCTTTATATAACATCTACACAAGCTGCTGGAACCGTTCTACTGCCGCCATTTTGAGACTTACAGCCGCCATTCTTTACATAACAGCTATACAAGCTGCTGGAATCGTTCTACTGCCGCCATTTTGAGACTTTTAGCCGCAATCCTTTTTATAACAGCTATACAACCTGCTGGAACAATAATACAGCCGCCATTTTGAGTCTTATATTATTATTTTGACTCTTATAGCCGTTATCCTTTTTATAACAGCTATTCAAGCTGCTGGCACCGTTCTACTGCCGCCATTTTAAGACCTATAGCCGCCATCCTTTTTATAACAGCTGTACAACCTGCTGGAACAATAATACAGCCGCCATTTTGAGGTTGTATTGCCGCCATTTTTTACATAACAGCTGTAGAAGCTGCTGGAATCATTCTACAGCCGCCATTTTGACTCTTTTAGCCGTTTTCCTTTATATAACGGGTATACAACCTGCTGGAACCGTTCTACTGACGCTATTTTGAGTCTCATAGCCCCCATCCTTTTTATAACAGCTATACAAGCTGCTGGATCCATAATACAGCCGCCGTTTTGAGTTTTATAGCCGCCATCCTTAATATAACAGCTATACAAGCTGCTGGAACCATTCTGCTGCCGCCATTTTAAGACTTATAGCCGGCATCCTATTTATAACAGCTATACAACCTGCTGGAACAATAATACATCCGCCATTTAGAGTCTTATAGTCGCCATCTTTTACATAACAGCTATAGAAGCTGCTGGAACCATTCTACAGCCGCCGTTTTGACTCTTTTAGCCGTTATCCTTTATATAACATCTACACAAGCTGCTGGAACCGTTCTACTGCCGCCATTTTGAGACTTACAGCCGCCATTCTTTACATAACAGCTATACAAGCTGCTGGAATCGTTCTACTGCCGCCATTTTGAGACTTTTAGCCGCAATCCTTTTTATAACAGCTATACAACCTGCTGGAACAATAATACAGCCGCCATTTTGAGTCTTATATTATTATTTTGACTCTTATAGCCGTTATCCTTTTTATAACAGCTATTCAAGCTGCTGGCACCGTTCTACTGCCGCCATTTTAAGACCTATAGCCGCCATCCTTTTTATAACAGCTGTACAACCTGCTGGAACAATAATACAGCCGCCATTTTGAGGTTGTATTGCCGCCATTTTTACATAACAGCTGTAGAAGCTGCTGGAATCATTCTACAGCCGCCATTTTGACTCTTTTAGCCGTTTTCCTTTATATAACGGGTATACAACCTGCTGGAACCGTTCTACTGCGCCGTTTTTGCCGCTTCTTATATAACAGCTTAAAGCTTGGTTTCTGACGCTATTTTTGAGTCTCATAGCCCCCATCCTTTTTATAACAGCTATACAAGCTGCTGGATCCATAATACAGCCGCCGTTTTGAGTTTTTATAGCCGCCATCCTCCTTAATATAACAGCTATACAAGCTGCTGGAACCATTCTGCTGCCGCCATTTTAAGACTTATTTTAGCCGGCATCCTATTTATAACAGCTATACAACCTGCTGGAACAATAATACAGCCGCCATTTTGAGTCTTATAGTCGCCATCTTTTACATAACAGCTATAGAAGCTGCTGGAACCATTCTGCAGCCGCCGTTTTGACTCTTTTAGCCGTTATCATTTATATAACATCTACACAAGCTGGTGGAACCGTTCTACTGCCGCCATTTTGCGACTTACAGCCGCCATTCTTTACATAACCGCTATACAAGCTGCTGGAATCGTTCTACTGCCGCCATTTTGAGACTTTTAGCCGCAATACTTTTTATAACAGCTATACAACCTGCTGGAACAATAATACAGCCGCCATTTTGAGTCTTATAGTCGCCATCTTTTACATAACAGCTATAGAAGCTGCTGGAACCATTCTACAGCCGCCGTTTTGACTCTTACAGCCGTTATCCTTTATATATCATCTATACAAGCTGGTGGAACCATTCTACTGCCGTCATTTTGAGACTTAAGCCGCCATCCTTTTTATAACAGCTGTACAACCTGCTGGAACAATAATACAGCCGCCATTTTCGGTCTTATGGCCGCCATTTTTTACACAATAGCTATCGAAACTGCTGGAACAGTAATACTGCCGCAATTTTGAGTCTTATAGCCGCCATCCCTTACATTACAGCTATACAAGTTGATGAAACCATAATCGGGCCTCCGTTTTGACTCTTATAGCCACCATCCTTTATATAACAGCTATAAAAGCTGCTGGAATCGTACTTCTGCCGCCATTTTGAGACTTACAGCCGCCACTCTTTACATAACCGCTATACAAGCTGCTGGAATCGTTCTACTGCCGCCATTTTGAGACTTATTAGCCGCAATACTTTTTATAACAGCTATACAACCTGCTGGAACCGTTAAATTTTTTAAAAAAATAAAAGTAAAAAAAAAAAACTACTGCCGCCATTTTAAGACTTATAGCCGCCATTTTTATAACAGGTATACAACCTGCTGGAACAATAATACAGCCGCCATTTTGAGTCTTATAGCCGCCATTTTTTTAACAGCTGTAGAAGCTACTGGATCCTTTTACACCCCATTTTTTTTTTATTTTTTAAGCTGCTGGAACCATAATACAGCCGCCATTTTGACTCTTTTAGCCGTTATCCTTTATATAACGGGTATACAAGATGCTGGAACCATAATACAGCCCGTTTTGAGTCTTATAGCCGCCATCCTTAAAATAACAGCTAAACAAGCTGCTGGAACCGTTCTACTGCCGCCATTTTAAGACTTATAGCCGCCATCCTTTTTTTAAAAGGAAAAAACCACCCCAAAAAAAAAATACAGCCGCCATTTTGACTCTTAAGGCATTTTTTACCTAACAGCTGTGAAGCTACTGGAACCATTATACAGCCGCCATTTTGACTCTTTTCCCCCTTTATTTTTTTTAAAAAATCTACACAAGCTGATGGAACCGTTCTACTGCCGCCATTTTGAGACTTATAGCCGCCATTCTTTATATAACAGCTATACAAGTTTCTCTGCCGCCATTTTGAGACTTTTAGCCGCCATCCTTTTTATATACAACCTGCTGGAACAATAATACAGACGCCATTTTGAGTCTTATAGTCGCCATCTTTTACTTAACAGCTGTAGAAGCTGGTGGAACCATTCTACAGCCGCCATTTTGACTCTTATAGCCGTTATCCTTTTTATAACATCTATACAAGCTGGTGAAACCGTTCTACTGCCGCAATTTTGAAACTTTTAGCCGCCATCCTTTATATAACATCTATACAAGCTGCTGGAACCATACTACTGCCGCCATTTTGAGACTTATAGCCGCCATCCATTTTATAACAGCTATACAACCTGCTGGAACAATAATACAGCCGCCATTTTGGAGTCTTATAGTCGCCATTTTTTATATAACAACTGTAGAAGCTGCTGGAAACATTCTACAGCCGCCATTCTAACCGTTCTACTGCTGCCATTTTGAGACTTAAAGCCGCCATCCTTTTTATAACAGCTATAAAAGACGCTGGAACCATACTACTGCCGCCATTTTGAGACTTATAGCTGCCATTCATTTTATAACAGCTATACAACCTGCTGGAACAATAATACAGCCGCCATTTTGAGTCTTATAGTCGCCATTTTTTATTTAACAACTGTATAAGCTGCTGGAAACATTCTACAGCCGCCATTCTAACCGTTCTACTGCTGCCATTTTGGGACTTAAAGCCGCCATCCTTTTTATACCAGCTATACAAGCTGCTGGAACCATACTACTGCCGCCATTTTGAGACTTATAGCCGCCATCCATTTGATAACAGCTATACAACCTGCTGGAACAATAATACAGCCGCCATTTTGAGTCTTATAGTCGCCATTTTTTATATAACAACTGTATAAGCTGCTGGAAACATTCTACAGCCGCCATTTTGACTCTTTTAGCCGTTATCCTTTATATAACATCTACACAAGCTGGTGGAACCGTTCTACTGCCGCCATTTTGAGACTTACAGCCGCCATTCTTTATATAACAGCTATACAAGCTGCTGGAATCGTTCTACTGGCGCCATTTTGAGACTTTTTAGCCGCAATCCTTTTTATAACAGCTGTACAACCTGCTGGAACAATAATATAGCCGCCATTTTGAGTCTTATAGTCGCCATCTTTTACATAACAGCTATAGAAGCTGCTGGAACCATTCTACAGCCGCCGTTTTGACTCTTATAGCCGTTATCCTTTATATAACATCTATACAAGCTGGTGGAACCGTTCTACTGCCGCCATTTTGAGACTTAAGCCGCCATCCTTTTTATAACAGCTGTACAACCTGCTGGAACAATAATATAGCCGCCATTTTGAGTCTTATGGCCGCCATTTTTTACACAACATCTATCGAAGCTGCTGGAACCGTAATACTGCCGCCATTTTGAGTCTTATAGCCGCTATCCTTTACATAACAGCTATACAAGTTAATGAAACCATAATCGGGCCTCCGTTTTGACTCTTATAGCCACCATCCTTTATATAACAGCTATACAAGCTGCTGGTACCATTTCACAGACGCCATTTTGAGACTTAAGCCGCCATCCTTTTTATAACAGCTGTACAACCTGCGGGAACAATAATACAGCCGCCATTTTGAGTCTTATGCCCGCCATTTTTTACACAAGAGTTATCGAAGCTGCTGCCGCCATTTTGAGTATTATAGCCGCCATACTTTATATAACGGGTATACAAGCTGCTGGAACCGTTCTACTGACGCCATTTTGAGTCGTATAGCCGCCATCGTTTCTATAACAGCTACACGAGCTGCTGGAACCGTTTTACTGCCGCCATTTTGAGTCTCAAGACGCCATTCTCTATATAACAGCTATACAAGCTGATAAACCACTCTTAAACCGCCATTTTGAGTCTTATAACCGTTATCCTTTATATAACATCTATACAAGCTTGTGAAACCGTTCTACTGCCGCCATTTTGAGACTTAAAGCCGCCATCCTTTTTATACCAGCTATACAATCTGCTGGAACCGTTCTACTGCCGCCATTTTGAGACTTATAGCCGCCATCCTTTTTATAAAAGGTATACAACCTGCTGGAACAATAATACAGCCGCCATTTTGAGTCTTATGGCCGCTGCTGGAACCATTCTACAGCCGCCATTATGACTCTTTTAGCCGTTATCGTTTATACAACATCTATACAAGCTGGTGGAACCGTTCTAATGTCGCCATTTTGAGACCTATAGCCGCCATCCTTTATATAACAGCTATACAAGCTGCTGGAACCATACTACTGCCGCCATTTTGAGACTTATAGCCGCCATCCTTTATATAACAGCTATACAAGCTGCTGGAACCATACTACTGCCGCCACTTTGAGTCTTATAGTCGCCATTTTTTATATAACAACTGTAGAAGCTGCTGGAAACATTCTACAGCCGCCATTTTGACTCTTATAGCCGTTATCCTTTTTATAACAGCTATACAAGCTGCTGGCACCGTTCTACTGCCGCCATTTTAAGACCTATAGCCGCCATCCTTTTCATAACAGCTGTACAACCTGCTGGAACAATAATACAGCCGCCATTTTGAGTGTTATTGCCGCCATTTTTTACATAACAGCTGTAGAAGCTGCTGGAATCATTCTACAGCCGCCATTTTGACTCTTTTAGACGTTTTCCTTTATATAACGGGTATATAACATGCTGGAACCGTTCTACTGACGCTATTTTGAGTCTCATAGCCCCCATCCTTTATATAACAGCTATACATGCTGCTGGATCCATAATACAGCCGCCGTTTTGAGTTTTATAGCCGCCATCCTTAATATAACAGCTATACAAGCTGCTGGAACCATTCTGCTGCCGCCATTTTAAGACTTATAGCCGGCATCCTATTTATAACAGCTATACAACCTGCTGGAACAATAATACAGCCGCCGGCATCCTATTTATAACAGCTATACAACCTGCTGGAACAATAATACAGCCGCCATTTTGAGTCTTATTTTTTTTTTTACCTAACAGCTGTAGAAGCTACTGGAACCATTCTACAGCCGCCATTTTGACTCCTTTAGCCGTTATTCTTTATATAACGGGTATACAAGCTGCTGGAACCATAATACAGCCGCCATTTTGACTCCTTTAGCCGTTATCCTTTATATAACGGGTATACAAGCTGCTGGAACCATAATACAGCCGCCGTTTTGAGTCTTATAGCCGCCATCCTTAAAATAACAGCTAAACAAGCTGCTGGAACCGTTCTACTGCCGCCATTTTAAGACT
This sequence comes from Drosophila paulistorum, assembly GCA_018152135.1. Classification (NCBI taxonomy): domain Eukaryota; kingdom Metazoa; phylum Arthropoda; class Insecta; order Diptera; family Drosophilidae; genus Drosophila; species Drosophila paulistorum. Next base: position 1,013,655 of record JAECXG010000692.1, read on the forward strand.
TATAGCCGCCATCCTTTTTATAACAGGTATACAACCTGCTGGAACAATAATACAGCCGCCATTTTGAGTCTTATGGCCGCCATTTTTTACCTAACAGCTGTAGAAGCTACTGGAACCATTATACAGCCGCCATTTTGACTCTTTTACCCGTTATCTTTTATATAACATGAGTCTTATAGTCGCCATTTTTTATTTAACAACTGTATAAGCTGCTGGAAACATTCTACAGCCGCCATTCTAACCGTTCTACTGCTGCCATTTTGGGACTTAAAGCCGCCATCCTTTTTATACCAGCTATACAAGCTGCTGGAACCATACTACTGCCGCCATTTTGAGACTTATAGCCGCCATCCATTTGATAACAGCTATACAACCTGCTGGAACAATAATACAGCCGCCATTTTGAGTCTTATAGTCGCCATTTTTTATATAACAACTGTATAAGCTGCTGGAAACATTCTACAGCCGCCATTTTGACTCTTTTAGCCGTTATCCTTTATATAACATCTACACAAGCTGGTGGAACCGTTCTACTGCCGCCATTTTGAGACTTACAGCCGCCATTCTTTATATAACAGCTATACAAGCTGCTGGAATCGTTCTACTGGCGCCATTTTGAGACTTTTAGCCGCAATCCTTTTTATAACAGCTGTACAACCTGCTGGAACAATAATATAGCCGCCATTTTGAGTCTTATAGTCGCCATCTTTTACATAACAGCTATAGAAGCTGCTGGAACCATTCTACAGCCGCCGTTTTGACTCTTATAGCCGTTATCCTTTATATAACATCTATACAAGCTGGTGGAACCGTTCTACTGCCGCCATTTTGAGACTTAAGCCGCCATCCTTTTTATAACAGCTGTACAACCTGCTGGAACAATAATATAGCCGCCATTTTGAGTCTTATGGCCGCCATTTTTTACACAACATCTATCGAAGCTGCTGGAACCGTAATACTGCCTCCATTTTGAGTCTTATAGCCGCCATCCTTTACATAACAGCTATACAAGTTAATGAAACCATAATCGGGCCTCCGTCTTGACTCTTATAGCCACCATCCTTTATATAACAGCTATACAAGCTGCTGGTACCATTTCACAGACGCCATTTTGAGACTTAAGCCGCCATCCTTTTTATAACAGCTGTACAACCTGCGGGAACAATAATACAGCCGCCATTTTGAGTCTTATGCCCGCCATTTTTTACACAAGAGTTATCGAAGCTGCTGCCGCCATTTTGAGTATTATAGCCGCCATACTTTATATAACGGCTATACAAGCTGCTGGAACCGTTCTACTGACGCCATTTTGAGTCGTATAGCCGCCATCGTTTCTATAACAGCTACACGAGCTGCTGGAACCGTTTTACTGCCGCCATTTTGAGTCTCAAGACGCCATTCTCTATATAACAGCTATACAAGCTGATAAACCACTCTTAAACCGCCATTTTGAGTCTTATAACCGTTATCCTTTATATAACATCTATACAAGCTTGTGAAACCGTTCTACTGCCGCCATTTTGAGACTTAAAGCCGCCATCCTTTTTATACCAGCTATACAATCTGCTGGAACCGTTCTACTGCCGCCATTTTGAGACTTATAGCCGCCATCCTTTTTATAAAAGGTATACAACCTGCTGGAACAATAATACAGCCGCCATTTTGAGTCTTATGGCCGCTGCTGGAACCATTCTACAGCCGCCGTTTTGACTCTTTTAGCCGTTATCGTTTATATAACATCTACACAAGCTGGTGGAACCGTTCTACTGCCGCCATTTTGAGACTTACAGCCGCCATTCTTTACATAACCGCTATACAAGCTGCTGGAATCGTTCTACTGCCGCCATTTTGAGACTTTTAGCCGCAATCCTTTTTATAACAGCTATACAACCTGCTGGAACAATAATACAGCCGCCATTTTGAGTCTTATAGTCGCCATCTTTTACATAACAGCTATAGAAGCTGCTGGAACCATTCTACAGCCGCCGTTTTGACTCTTACAGCCGTATATAACGGGTATACAAGCTGGTGGAACCATTCTACTGCCGCCATTTTGAGACTTAAGCCGCCATCCTTTTTATAACAGCTGTAGAACCTGCTGGAACAATAATACAGCCGCCATTTTGAGTCTTATGGCCGCCATTTTTTACACAACAGCTATCGAAGCTGCTGGAACCGTAATACTGCCGCCATCTTGAGTCTTATAGCCGCCATCCCTTACATTACAGCTATACAAGTTGATGAAACCATAATCGGGCCTCCGTTTTGACTCTTATAGCCACCATCATTTATATAACAGCTATAAAAGCTGCTGGAAACGTACTTCTGCCGCCATTTTGAGTGTTATGGCCGCCATTTTTTACATAACAGCTGTAGAAGCTGCTGGAACCATTCTACAGCCGCCATTTTGACTCTTTTAGCCGTTATCTTTTATATAACATCTACACAAGCTGGTGGAACCGTTCTACTGCCGCCATTTTGAGACTTATAGCCGCCATTCTTTATATAACAGCTATACAAGCTGCTGGAATCGTTCTACTGCCGCCATTTTGAGACTTTTAGCCGCCATCCTTTTTATAACAGCTATAAAACCTGCTGGAACAATAATACAGACGCCATTTTGAGTCTTATAGTCGCCATCTTTTACTTAACAGCTGTAGAAGCTGGTGGAACCATTCTACAGCCGCCATTTTGACTCTTATAGCCTTTATCCTTTTTATAACATCTGTACAAGCTGGTGGACCCGTTCTACTGCCGCCATTTTGAGACTTTTAGCCGCCATCCTTTATATAACAGCTATACAATCTGCTGGAACAATAATACAGCCGCCATTTTGAGTCTTATAGTCGCCATTTTTTATATAACAACTGTATAAGCTGCTGGAAACATTCTACAGCCGCCATTTTGACTCTTATAGCCGTTATCCTTTTTATAATATCTATACAAGCTGGTGGAACCGTTCTACTGCTGCCATTTTGAGACTTTTAGCCGCCATCCATTTGATAACAGCTATACAACCTGCTGGAACAATAATACAGCCGCCATTTTGAGTCTTATAGTCGCCATTTTTTATATAACAACTGTATAAGCTGCTGGAAACATTCTACAGCCGCCATTTTGACTCTTATAGCCGTTATCCTTTTTATAATATCTATACAAGCTGGTGGAACCGTTCTACTGCTGCCATTTTGAGACTTAAAGCTGCCATCCTTTTTATAACAGCTATACAAGCTGCTGGAACCATACTACTGCCGCCATTTTGGGACTTAAGCCGCCATCCTTTTTATAACAGCTGTACAACCTGCTGGAACAATAATACAGCCGCCATTTTCGGTCTTATGGCCGCCATTTTTTACACAATAGCTATCGAAGCTGCTGGAACCGTAATACTGCCGCCATCTTGAGTCTTATAGCCGCCATCCCTTACATTACAGCTATACAAGTTGATGAAACCATAATCGGGCCTCCGTTTTGACTCTTATAGCCACCATCCTTTATATAACAGCTATAAAAGCTGCTGGAATCGTACTTCTGCCGCCATTTTGAGTGTTATGGCCGCCATTTTTTACATAACAGCTGTAGAAGCTGCTGGAACCATTCTACAGCCGCCATTTTGACTCTTTTAGCCGTTATCTTTTATATAACATCTACACAAGCTGGTGGAACCGTTCTACTGCCGCCATTTTGAGACTTATAGCCGCCATTCTTTATATAACAGCTATACAAGCTGCTGGAATCGTTCTACTGCCGCCATTTTGAGACTTTTAGCCGCCATCCTTTTTATAACAGCTATAAAACCTGCTGGAACAATAATACAGACGCCATTTTGAGTCTTATAGTCGCCATTTTTTATATAACAGCTGTAGAAGCTGGTGGAACCATTCTACAGCCGCCATTTTGACTCTTATAGCCTTTATCCTTTTTATAACATCTATACAAGCTGGTGGACCCGTTCTACTGCCGCCATTTTGAGACTTTTAGCCGCCATCCTTTATATAACAGCTATAGAAGCTGCTGGAACCATACTACTGCCGCCATTTTGAGACTTATAGCCGCCATCCATTTGATACCCGCTATACAACCTGCTGGAACAATAATACAGCCGCCATTTTGAGTCTTATAGTCGCCATTTTTTATATAACAACTGTATAAGCTGCTGGAAACATTCTACAGCCGCCATTTTGACTCTTATAGCCGTTATCCTTTTTATAATATCTATACAAGCTGGTGGAACCGTTCTACTGCTGCCATTTTGAGACTTAAAGCCGCCATCCTTTTTATAACAGCTATACAAGCTGCTGGAACCATACTACTGCCGCCATTTTGAGACTTATAGCTGCCATCCATTTTATAACAGCTATACAACCTGCCGGAATAATAATACAGCCGCCATTTTGAGTCTTATAGTCGCCATCTTTTACATAACAGCTATAGAAGCTGCTAGAACCATTCTACAGCCGCCGTTTTGACTCTTATAGCCGTTATCCTTTATATAACATCTATTCAAGCTGGTGAAACCATTCTACTGCCGTCATTTTGAGACTTAAGCCGCCATCCTTTTTATAACAGCTGTACAAGCTGCTGGAACCATACTACTGCCGCCATTTCGAGACTTATAGCCGCCATCCATTTGATAACAGCTATACAACCTGCTGGAACAATAATACAGCCGCCATTTTGAGTCTTATAGTCGCCATTTTTTATATAACAACTGTATAAGCTGCTGGAAACATTCTACAGCCGCCATTTTGACTCTTATAGCCGTTATCCTTTTTATAATATCTATACAAGCTGGTGGAACCGTTCTACTGCTGCCATTTTGAGACTTAAAGCCGCCATCCTTTTTATAACAGCAATACAAGCTGCTGGAACCATACTACTGCCGCCATTTTGAGACTTAAGCCGCCATCCTTTTTATAACAGCTGTACAACCTGCTGGAACAATAATACAGCCGCCATTTTCGGTCTTATGGCCGCCATTTTTTACACAATAGCTATCGAAGCTGCTGGAACCGTAATACTGCCGCCATCTTGAGTCTTATAGCCGCCATCCCTTACATTACAGCTATACAAGTTGATGAAACCATAATCGGGCCTCCGTTTTGACTCTTATAGCCACCATCCTTTATATAACAGCTATAAAAGCTGCTGGAATCGTACTTCTGCCGCCATTTTGAGTGTTATGGCCGCCATTTTTTACATAACAGCTGTAGAAGCTGCTGGAACCATTCTACAGCCGCCATTTTGACTCTTTTAGCCGTTATCTTTTATATAACATCTACACAAGCTGGTGGAACCGTTCTACTGCCGCCATTTTGAGACTTATAGCCGCCATTCTTTATATAACAGCTATACAAGCTGCTGGAATCGTTCTACTGCCGCCATTTTGAGACTTTTAGCCGCCATCCTTTTTTATAACAGCTATAAAACCTGCTGGAACAATAATACAGACGCCATTTTGAGTCTTATAGTCGCCATCTTTTACTTAACAGCTGTAGAAGCTGGTGGAACCATTCTACAGCCGCCATTTTGACTCTTATAGCCTTTATCCTTTTTATAACATCTGTACAAGCTGGTGGACCCGTTCTACTGCCGCCATTTTGAGACTTTTAGCCGCCATCCTTTATATAACAGCTATACAAGCTGCTGGAACCATACTACTGCCGCCATTTTGAGACTTATAGCCGCCATCCATTTGATAACAGCTATACAACCTGCTGGAACAATAATACAGCCGCCATTTTGAGTCTTATAGTCGCCATTTTTTATATAACAACTGTATAAGCTGCTGGAAACATTCTACAGCCGCCATTTTGACTCTTATAGCCGTTATCCTTTTTATAATATCTATACAAGCTGGTGGAACCGTTCTACTGCTGCCATTTTGAGACTTAAAGCCGCCATCCTTTTTATAACAGCTATACAAGCTGCTGGAACCATACTACTGCCGCCATTTTGAGACTTAAGCCGCCATCCTTTTTATAACAGCTGTACAACCTGCTGGAACAATAATACAGCCGCCATTTTCGGTCTTATGGCCGCCATTTTTTACACAATAGCTATCGAAGCTGCTGGAACCGTAATACTGCCGCCATCTTGAGTCTTATAGCCGCCATCCCTTACATTACAGCTATACAAGTTGATGAAACCATAATCGGGCCTCCGTTTTGACTCTTATAGCCACCATCCTTTATATAACAGCTATAAAAGCTGCTGGAATCGTACTTCTGCCGCCATTTTGAGTGTTATGGCCGCCATTTTTTACATAACAGCTGTAGAAGCTGCTGGAACCATTCTACAGCCGCCATTTTGACTCTTTTAGCCGTTATCTTTTATATAACATCTACACAAGCTGGTGGAACCGTTCTACTGCCGCCATTTTGAGACTTATAGCCGCCATTCTTTATATAACAGCTATACAAGCTGCTGGAATCGTTCTACTGCCGCCATTTTGAGACTTTTTAGCCGCCATCCTTTTTATAACAGCTATAAAACCTGCTGGAACAATAATACAGACGCCATTTTGAGTCTTATAGTCGCCATCTTTTACTTAACAGCTGTAGAAGCTGGTGGAACCATTCTACAGCCGCCATTTTGACTCTTATAGCCTTTATCCTTTTTATAACATCTATACAAGCTGGTGGACCCGTTCTACTGCCGCCATTTTGAGACTTTTAGCCGCCATCCTTTATATAACAGCTATAGAAGCTGCTGGAACCATACTACTGCCGCCATTTTGAGACTTATAGCCGCCATCCATTTGATAACCGCTATACAACCTGCCGGAATAATAATACAGCCGCCATTTTGAGAATTATAGTCGCCATTTTTTATATAACAACTGTATAAGCTGCTGGAAACATTCTACAGCCGCCATTTTGACTCTTATAGCCGTTATCCTTTTTATAATATCTATACAAGCTGGTGGAACCGTTCTACTGCTGCCATTTTGAGACTTAAAGCCGCCATCCTTTTTATAACAGCTATACAAGCTGCTGGAACCATACTACTGCCGCCATTTTGAGACTTATAGCTGCCATCCATTTTATAACAGCTATACAACCTGCCGGAATAATAATACAGCCGCCATTTTGAGTCTTATAGTCGCCATCTTTTACATAACAGCTATAGAAGCTGCTAGAACCATTCTACAGCCGCCGTTTTGACTCTTATAGCCGTTATCCTTTATATAACATCTATTCAAGCTGGTGAAACCATTCTACTGCCGCCATTTTGAGACTTAAGCCGCCATCCTTTTTATAACAGCTGTACAACCTGCTAGAACAATAATACAGCCGCCATTTTGAGTCTTATGGCCGCCATTTTTTACACAACAGCTATCGAAACTGCTGGAACCGTAATACTGCCGCCATTTTGAGTCTTATAGCCGCCATCCTTTACATAACAGCTATACAAGTTGATGAAACCATAATCGGGCCTCCGTTTTGACTCTTATAGCCACCATCCTTTATATAACAGCTATACAAGCTGCTGGGACCATTTCACAGACGCCATTTTGAGACTTAAGCCGCCATCCTTTTTATAACAGCTGTACAACCTGCTGGAACAATAATACACCCGCTATTTTGAGTCTTATGGCCGCCATTTTTTACACAACAGCTATCGAAGCTGCTGGAACCGTAATACTGCCGCCATTTTGAGTCTTATAGCCGCCATCCTTTACATTACAGCTATACAAGTTGATGAAACCATAATCGGGCCTCCGTTTTGAGTTTTATAACCGCCATCCTTAATATAACAGATGTACAAGCTGCTGGAACCATTCTGCTGCCGCCATTTTAAGACTTATAGCCGGCATCCTATTTATAACAGCTATACAACCTGCTGGAACAATAACACAGCCGCCATTATGAGTCTTATAGTCGCCATCTTTTACATAACAGCTATAGAAGCTGCTGGAACCATTCTACAGCCGCCGTTTTGACTCTTTTAGCCGTTATCCTTTATATAACATCTACACAAGCTGGTGGAAGCGTTCTACTACCGCCATTTTGAGTGTTATGGCCGCCATTTTTTACATAACAGCTGTAGAAGCTGCTGGAACCATTCTACAGCCGCCATTTTGACTCTTTTAGCCGTTATCTTTTATATAACATCTACACAAGCTGGTGGAACCGTTCTACTGCCGCCATTTTGAGACTTATAGCCGCCATTCTTTATATAACAGCTATACAAGCTGCTGGAATCGTTCTACTGCCGCCATTTTGAGACTTTTAGCCGCCATCCTTTTTATAACAGCTATAAAACCTGCTGGAACAATAATACAGACGCCATTTTGAGTCTTATAGTCGCCATCTTTTACTTAACAGCTGTAGAAGCTGGTGGAACCATTCTACAGCCGCCATTTTGACTCTTATAGCCTTTATCCTTTTTATAACATCTGTACAAGCTGGTGGACCCGTTCTACTGCCGCCATTTTGAGACTTTTAGCCGCCATCCTTTATATAACAGCTATACAAGCTGCTGGAACCATACTACTGCCGCCATTTTGAGACTTATAGCCGCCATCCATTTGATAACAGCTATACAACCTGCTGGAACAATAATACAGCCGCCATTTTGAGTCTTATAGTCGCCATTTTTTATATAACAACTGTATAAGCTGCTGGAAACATTCTACAGCCGCCATTTTGACTCTTATAGCCGTTATCCTTTTTATAATATCTATACAAGCTGGTGGAACCGTTCTACTGCTGCCATTTTGAGACTTAAAGCCGCCATCCTTTTATAACAGCTATACAAGCTGCTGGAACCATACTACTGCCGCCATTTTGAGACTTAAGCCGCCATCCTTTTTATAACAGCTGTACAACCTGCTGGAACAATAATACAGCCGCCATTTTCGGTCTTATGGCCGCCATTTTTTACACAATAGCTATCGAAGCTGCTGGAACCGTAATACTGCCGCCATCTTGAGTCTTATAGCCGCCATCCCTTACATTACAGCTATACAAGTTGATGAAACCATAATCGGGCCTCCGTTTTGACTCTTATAGCCACCATCCTTTATATAACAGCTATAAAAGCTGCTGGAATCGTACTTCTGCCGCCATTTTGAGTGTTATGGCCGCCATTTTTTACATAACAGCTGTAGAAGCTGCTGGAACCATTCTACAGCCGCCATTTTGACTCTTTTAGCCGTTATCTTTTATATAACATCTACACAAGCTGGTGGAACCGTTCTACTGCCGCCATTTTGAGACTTATAGCCGCCATTCTTTATATAACAGCTATACAAGCTGCTGGAATCGTTCTACTGCCGCCATTTTGAGACTTTTAGCCGCCATCCTTTTTATAACAGCTATAAAACCTGCTGGAACAATAATACAGACGCCATTTTGAGTCTTATAGTCGCCATCTTTTACTTAACAGCTGTAGAAGCTGGTGGAACCATTCTACAGCCGCCATTTTGACTCTTATAGCCTTTATCCTTTTTATAACATCTATACAAGCTGGTGGACCCGTTCTACTGCCGCCATTTTGAGACTTTTAGCCGCCATCCTTTATATAACAGCTATAGAAGCTGCTGGAACCATACTACTGCCGCCATTTTGAGACTTATAGCCGCCATCCATTTGATAACCGCTATACAACCTGCCGGAATAATAATACAGCCGCCATTTTGAGTCTTATAGTCGCCATTTTTTATATAACAACTGTATAAGCTGCTGGAAACATTCTACAGCCGCCATTTTGACTCTTATAGCCGTTATCCTTTTTATAATATCTATACAAGCTGGTGGAACCGTTCTACTGCTGCCATTTTGAGACTTAAAGCCGCCATCCTTTTTATAACAGCTATACAAGCTGCTGGAACCATACTACTGCCGCCATTTTGAGACTTATAGCTGCCATCCATTTTATAACAGCTATACAACCTGCCGGAATAATAATACAGCCGCCATTTTGAGTCTTATAGTCGCCATCTTTTACATAACAGCTATAGAAGCTGCTAGAACCATTCTACAGCCGCCGTTTTGACTCTTATAGCCGTTATCCTTTATATAACATCTATTCAAGCTGGTGAAACCATTCTACTGCCGCCATTTTGAGACTTAAGCCGCCATCCTTTTTATAACAGCTGTACAACCTGCTGGAACAATAATACAGCCGCCATTTTGAGTCTTATGGCCGCCATTTTTTACACAACAGCTATCGAAGCTGCTGGAACCGTAATACTGCCGCCATTTTGAGTCTTATAGCCGCCATCCTTTACATAACAGCTATACAAGTTGATGAAACCATAATCGGGCCTCCGTTTTGACTCTTATAGCCACCATCCTTTATATAACAGCTATACAAGCTGCTGGGACCATTTCACAGACGCCATTTTGAGACTTAAGCCGCCATCCTTTTTATAACAGCTGTACAACCTGCTGGAACAATAATACACCCGCTATTTTGAGTCTTATGGCCGCCATTTTTTACACAACAGCTATCGAAGCTGCTGGAACCGTAATACTGCCGCCATTTTGAGTCTTATAGCCGCCATCCTTTACATTACAGCTATACAAGTTGATGAAACCATAATCGGGCCTCCGTTTTGAGTTTTATAACCGCCATCCTTAATATAACAGCTGTACAAGCTGCTGGAACCATTCTGCTGCCGCCATTTTAAGACTTATAGCCGGCATCCTATTTATAACAGCTATACAACCTGCTGGAACAATAACACAGCCGCCATTATGAGTCTTATAGTCGCCATCTTTTACATAACAGCTATAGAAGCTGCTGGAACCATTCTACAGCCGCCGTTTTGACTCTTTTAGCCGTTATCCTTTATATAACATCTACACAAGCTGGTGGAAGCGTTCTACTACCGCCATTTTGAGACTTATAGCCGCCATCCTTTATATAACAGCTATACAAGCTGCTGGAGTCGTTCTACTGCCGCCATTTTGAGACTTTTAGCCGCCATCCTTTACATAACAACTATACAAGTTGATGAAACCATAATCGGGCCTCCGTTTTGAGTTTTATAGCCGCCATCCTTAATATAACAGCTATACAAGCTGCTGGAACCATTCTGCTGCCGCCATTTTAAGACTTATAGCCGGCATCCTATTTATAACAGCTATACAACCTGCTGGAACAATAATACAGCCGCCATTATGAGTCTTATAGTCGCCATCTTTTACATAACAGCTATAGAAGCTGCTGGAACCATTCTACAGCCGCCGTTTTGACTCTTACAGCCGTATATAACGGGTATACAAGCTGGTGGAACCATTCTACTGCCGCCATTTTGAGACTTAAGCCGCCATCCTTTTTATAACAGCTGTAGAACCTGCTGGAACAGTAATACAGCCGCCATTTTGAGTCTTATGGCCGCCATTTTTTACACAACAGCTATCGAAGCTGCTGGAACCGTAATACTGCCGCCATTTTGAGTCTTATAGCCGCCATCCTTTACATTACAGCTATACAAGTTGATGAAACCATAATCGGGCCTCTGTTTTGACTCTTATAGCCACCATCCTTTATATAACAGCTATAAAAGCTGCTGGAAGTTAATGAAACCATAATCGGGCCTCCGTTTTGACTCTTATAGCCACCATCCTTTATATAACAGCTATACAAGCTGCTGGTACCATTTCACAGACGCCATTTTGAGACTTAAGCCGCCACCCTTTTTATAACAGCTGTACAACCTGCGGGAACAATAATACAGCCGCCATTTTGAGTCTTATGCCCGCCATTTTTTACACAACAGTTATCGAAGCTGCTGCCGCCATTTTCAGTATTATAGCCGCCAGACTTTATATAACGGGTATACAAGCTGCTAGAACCGTTCTACTGACGCCATTTTGAGTCTCATAGCCGCCATTATTTATATAACAGCTTTACAAGCTGTTGGATCCGTAATACTGCCGCCATTTTGAGTCGTATAGCCGCCATCGTTTCTATAACAGCTACACGCGCTGCTGGAACCGTTTTACTGCCGCCATTTTGAGTCTCAAGACGCCATTCTCTATATAACAGCTATACAAGCTGATAAACCACTCTTAAACCGCCATTTTGAGTCTTATAACCGTTATCCTTTATATAACATCTATACAAGCTTGTGAAACCGTTCTACTGCCGCCATTTTGAGACTTAAAGCCGCCATCCTTTTTATACCAGCTATACAATCTGCTGGAACCGTTCTACTGCCGCCATTTTGATACTTATAGCCGCCATCCTTTTTATAAAAGGTATACAACCTGCTGGAACAATAATACAGCCGCCATTTTGAGTCTTATGGCCGCTGCTGGAACCATTATACAGCCGCCATTTTGACTCTTTTAGCCGTTATCGTTTATACAACATCTATACAAGCTGGTGGAACCGTTCTACTGTCGCCATTTTGAGACCTATAGCCGCCATCCTTTATATAACAGCTATACAAGCTGCTGGAACCATACTACTGCCGCCATTTTGAGACTTATAGCCGCCATCCTTTATATAACAGCTATACAAGCTGCTGGAACCATACTACTGCCGCCACTTTGAGTCTTATAGTCGCCATTTTTTATATAACAACTGTAGAAGCTGCTGGAAACATTCTACAGCCGCCATTTTGACTCTTATAGCCGTTATCCTTTTTATAACAGCTATACAAGCTGCTGGCACCATTCTACTGCCGCCATTTTAAGACCTATAGCCGCCATCCTTTTCATAACAGCTGTACAACCTGCTGGAACAATAATACAGCCGCCATTTTGAGTGTTATTGCCGCCATTTTTTACATAACAGCTGTAGAAGCTGCTGGAATCATTCTACAGCCGCCATTTTGACTCTTTTAGACGTTTTCCTTTATATAACGGGTATACAACCTGCTAAAACCGTTCTACTGACGCTATTTTGAGTCTCATAGCCCCCATCCTTTATATAACAGCTATACATGCTGCTGGATCCATAATACAGCCGCCGTTTTGAGTTTTATAGCCGCCATCCTTAATATAACAGCTATACAAGCTGCTGGAACCATTCTGCTGCCGCCATTTTAAGACTTATAGCCGGCATCCTATTTATAACAGCTATACAACCTGCTGGAACAATAATACAGCCGCCATTTTGAGTCTTATAGTCGCCATCTTTTACATAACAGCTATAGAAGCTGCTGGAACCATTCTGCAGCCGCCGTTTTGACTCTTTTAGCCGTTATCCTTTATATAACATCTACACAAGCTGGTGGAACCGTTCTACTGCCGCCATTTTGACACTTACAGCCGCCATTCTTTACATAACAGCTATACAAGCTGCTGGAATCGTTCTACTGCCGCCATTTTGAGACTTTTAGCCGCAATCCTTTTTATAACAGCTATACAACCTGCTGGAACAATAATACAGCTGCCATTTTGAGTCTTATATTATTATTTTGACTCTTATAGCCGTTATCCTTTTTATAACAGCTATTCAAGCTGCTGGCACCGTTCTACTGCCGCCATATTAAGTCCTATAGCCGCCATCCTTTTTATAACAGCTGTACAACCTGCTGGAACAATAATACAGCCGCCATTTCGAGTGTTATTGCCGGCATTTTTTACATAACAGCTGTAGAAGCTGCTGGAATCATTCTACAGCCGCCATTTTGACTCTTTTAGCCGTTTTCCTTTATATAACGGGTATACAACCTGCTAAAACCGTTCTACTGACGCTATTTTGAGTCTCATAGCCCCCATCCTTTTTATAACAGCTATACAAGCTGCTGGATCCATAATACAGCCGCCGTTTTGAGTTTTATAGCCGCCATCCTTAATATAACAGCTATACAAGCTGCTGGAATCGTTCTACTGCCGCCATTTTGAGACTTTTAGCCGCAATCCTTTTTATAACAGCTATACAACCTGCTGGAATAATAATACAGCCGCCATTTTGAGTCTTATAGTCGCCATCTTTTACATAACAGCTATAGAAGCTGCTGGAACCATTCTACAGCCGCCGTTTTGACTCTTACAGCCGTTATCCTTTATATATCATCTATACAAGCTGGTGGAACCATTCTACTGCCGTCATTTTGAGACTTAAGCCGCCATCCTTTTTATAACAGCTGTACAACCTGCTGGAACAATAATACAGCCGCCATTTTCGGTCTTATGGCCGCCATTTTTTACACAATAGCTATCGAAGCTGCTGGAACCGTAATACTGCCGCCATTTTGAGTCTTATAGCCGCCATCCCTTACATTACAGCTATACAAGTTGATGAAACCATAATCGGGCCTCCGTTTTGACTCTTATAGCCACCATCCTTTATATAACAGCTATAAATGCTGCTGGAATCGTACTTCTGCCGCCATTTTGAGTGTTATGGCCGCCATTTTTTACATAACAGCTGTAGAAGCTGCTGGAACCATTCTACAGCCGCCATTTTGACTCTTTTAGCCGTTATCTTTTATATAACATCTACACAAGCTGGTGGAACCGTTCTACTGCCGCCATTTTGAGACTTATAGCCGCCATTCTTTATATAACAGCTATACAAGCTGCTGGAATCGTTCTACTGCCGCCATTTTGAGACTTTTAGCCGCCATCCTTTTTATAACAGCTATAAAACCTGCTGGAACAATAATACAGACGCCATTTTGAGTCTTATAGTCGCCATCTTTTACTTAACAGCTGTAGAAGCTGGTGGAACCATTCTACAGCCGCCATTTTGACTCTTATAGCCTTTATCCTTTTTATAACATCTCTACAAGCTGGTGGACCCGTTCTACTGCCGCCATTTTGAGACTTTTAGCCGCCATCCTTTATATAACAGCTATACAAGCTGCTGGAACCATACTACTGCCGCCATTTTGAGACTTATAGCCGCCATCCATTTGATAACAACTATACAACCTGCTGGAACAATAATACAGCCGCCATTTTGAGTCTTATAGTCGCCATTTTTTATATAACAACTGTATAAGCTGCTGGAAACATTCTACAGCCGCCATTTTGTTTCTTATAGCCGTTATGCTTTTTATAATATCTATACAAGCTGGTGGAACCGTTCTACTGCTGCCATTTTGAGACTTAAAGCCGCCATCCTTTTTATAACAGCTATACAAGCTGCTGGAACCATACTACTGCCGCCATTTTGAGACTTATAGCTGCCATCCATTTTATAACAGCTATACAACCTGCCGGAATAATAATACAGCCGCCATTTTGAGTCTTATAGTCGCCATCTTTTACATAACAGCTATAGAAGCTGCTGGAACCATTCTACAGCCGCCGTTTTGACTCTTATAGCCGTTATCCTTTATATAACATCTATTCAAGCTGGTGAAACCATTCTACTGCCGCCATTTTGAGACTTAAGCCGCCATCCTTTTTATAACAGCTGTACAACCTGCTGGAACAATAATACAGCCGCCATTTTGAGTCTTATGGCCGCCATTTTTTACACAACAGCTATCGAAGCTGCTGGAACCGTAATACTGCCGCCATTTTGAGTCTTATAGCCGCCATCCTTTACATAACAGCTATACAAGTTGATGAAACCATAATCGGGCCTCCGTTTTGACTCTTATAGCCACCATCCTTTATATAACAGCTATAAATGCTGCTGGAATCGTACTTCTGCCGCCATTTTGAGTGTTATGCGCCATTTTTACATAACAGCTGTAGAAGCTGCTGGAACCATTCTACAGCCGCCATTTTGACTCTTTTAGCCGTTATCTTTTATATAACATCTACACAAGCTGGTGGAACCGTTCTACTGCCGCCATTTTGAGACTTATAGCCGCCATTCTTTATATAACAGCTATACAAGCTGCTGGAATCGTTCTACTGCCGCCATTTTGAGACTTTTAGCCGCCATCCTTTTTATAACAGCTATAAAACCTGCTGGAACAATAATACAGACGCCATTTTGAGTCTTATAGTCGCCATCTTTTACTTAACAGCTGTAGAAGCTGGTGGAACCATTCTACAGCCGCCATTTTGACTCTTATAGCCTTTATCCTTTTTATAACATCTATACAAGCTGGTGGAGCCGTTCTACTGCCGCCATTTTGAGACTTTTAGCCGCCATCCTTTATATAACAGCTATACAAGCTGCTGGAACCATACTACTGCCGCCATTTTGAGACTTGTAGCCGCCATCCATTTGATAACAGCTATACAACCTGCTGGAACAATAATACAGCCGCCATTTTGAGTCTTATAGTCGCCATTTTTTATATAACAACTGTATAAGCTGCTGGAAACATTCTACAGCCGCCATTTTGTTTCTTATAGCCGTTATCCTTTTTATAATATCTATACAAGCTGGTGGAACCGTTCTACTGCTGCCATTTTGAGACTTAAAGCCGCCATCCTTTTTATAACAGCTATACAAGCTGCTGGAACCATACTACTGCCGCCATTTTGAGACTTTTAGCCGGCATCCTATTTATAACAGCTATACAACCTGCTGGAACAATAATACAGCCGCCATTTTGAGTCTTATAGTCGCCATCTTTTTATATAACAGCTATAGAAGCTGCTGGAACCATTCTACAGCCGCCATTTTGAGTCTTATAGCCGTTATCCTTTATATAACAGCTATTCGAGCTGGTGGAACCATTTTACTGCCGCCATTTTGAGACTTGTAGACGCCATCCATTTGATAACAGCTATACAACCTGCTGGAACTTTTATACAGCGATGAGCTTAACAAGCTGGTGCCATTTTTTATATAACAGCTATACAAGCTGCTGGAACCATTCTACAACCGCCATTTTGTGTCTTATAGCCGTTATCCTTTTTATATAGATATACAAGCTGGTGGAACCATAATACAGCTGCCATTTTCGTTCTTATAGCCACCATCCTTTAATAAGAGCTTAAGCTGGTGCCATCCTTTATATAACAGCTATACAAGCTGCTGGAACCATTCTACAACCGCCATTTTGAGTCTTTTAGCCGGCATCCTATTTATAATAGATATACTAGCTGCTGGAACAATAATACAGCCGCCATTTTCGTTCTTATAGTCACCATCCTTTATATAAGAGCTTAAGAAGCTGATTGTGGCCGTTCTTTTGTTATCCTTTATATAACATCTACACGCTGGTGGAACCATTCTACAGCCGCCATTTTGAGTATTATAGCCGCCATCCTTTATATAACGGGTATACAAGCTGCTGGAACCGTACTACTGCCGCCATTTTGAGACTTATAGCCGCCTTCCTTTTTATAACAGCTATACAACCTGCTGGAACAATAATACAGCCGCCATTTTGAGTCTTATAGTCGCCATTTTTTATATAACAGCTGTAGAAGCTGGTGGAAGCATTCTACAGTCGCCGTTTTGACTTTTATAGCCGTTATTCTTTATATAACATCTATACAAGCTGGTGGAACCGTTCTACTGCCGCCATTTTGAGACTTAAAGCCGCCATCCTTTTTATAACAGCTGTACAACCTGCTGGAACAATAATACAGCCGCCATTTTGAGTCTTATAGTCGCCATCTTTTACTTAACAGCTGTTGAAGCTGGTGGAACCATTCTACAGTCGCCGTTTTGACTCTTATATCCGTTATCCTTTATATAACATCTATATGTAACCGTTCTACTGCCGCCATTTTGACTCTTTTAGCCGTTGTCCTTTATATAACGGGTATACAAGCTGCTGGAACCATAATACAGCCGTTTTGACTCTTATAGCCACCATACTTTATACAACAGCTATACAAGCTGCTGGGACCATTTCACAGCCGCCATTTTGACTCTTTTTATAGCCGTTATCTTTTATATAACAGCTCTACAAACTGCTGGAACCATTCTACAACCGCCATTTTGAGTCTTATAGCCGCCAACCTTTATATATCAGCTATACAAGCTGCTGGAATCATTCTACTGCCGCCATTTTGGGACTTTTAGCCACCATCCTTTATATAAGAGCTATAAAACCTGCTGGAACCTATATAACATATACACGCTGCTGGAACCAATCTACAACCGCCATTTTGAGTCTTATAGTCGCCATCTTTTATTTACAAGCTATACAAGCTGGTGGAACCATTATACAGCCGCCATTTTGTTCTTATAGCCACCATCCTTTTATAAGCCTTTACCATCCTTTTTATAACATCTCTACAAGCTGGTGGACCCATTCTACTACCGCCATTTTGAGACTTTTTAGCCGCCATCCTTTATATAACGGGTATACAAGCTGCTGGAACCGTTCTATTGCCGCCATTTTGAGTCTTATAGCCCCATCCTTTGATAAAACAACTATACAAGCTGCTGGAACAGTACTACTGCCGCCATTTTGAGTCTTATAGTCGCCATCTTTTTATATAACAGCTATATAACCTGCTGGAACAATAATACAGCCGCCATTTTGTGTCTTATAGTCGCCATTTTTTTATAATAGCTGTAGAAGCTGGTGGAACCATTCTACTGCTGCCGTTTTGAGACTTATAGCCGTTATCCTTTATATAACATCTATACAAGCTGGTGGAACCGTTCTACTGCCGCCATTTTGAGACTTAAAGCCGCCATCCTTTTTTTTAACAGCTGTACAACCTGCTGGAACAATAATACAGCCGCCATTTTGAGTGTTATGACCGCCATTTTTTACATAACAGCTGTAGAAGCTGCTGGAACCATTCTACAGCCGCCATTTTGACTCTTTCAGCCGTTATCCTTTATATAACATCTATACAAGCTGGTGGAACCGTTCTACTGCCGCCATTTTGAGACTTAAGCCGCCATCCTTTTTATAACAGCTGTACAACCTGCTGGAACAATAATATAGCCGCCATTTTGAGTCTTATGGCCGCCATTTTTTACACAACAGCTATCGAAGCTGCTGGAACCGTAATACTGCCGCCATTTTGAGTCTTATAGCCGCCATCCTTTACATAACAGCTATACAAGCTGCTGGATCCGTAATACTGCCGCCATTTTGAGTCGTATAGCCGCCATCCTTTATATAACAGTTACACAATGCTGCTGGAACCGTCTTCTGCCGCCATTTTGAGTGTCAAGACGCCATTTCTATATAACAGCTATACAAGCTGATAAACCATTCTAAACCGCCATTTTGAGTCTTTTAACCGTTATCCTTTATATAACATCTATACAAGCTGGTGGAACCGTTCTACTGCCGCCATTTTGAGACTTAAAGCCGCCATCCTTTTCATACCAGCTATACAATCTGCTGGAACCGTTCTACTGCCGCCATTTTGAGACTTATAGCCGCCATCCTTTTTTTAAAAGGTATACAACCTGCTGGAACAATAATACAGCCGCCATTTTGAGTCTTATAACCGTTATCCTTTATATAACATCTATACAAGCTGGTGGAACCGTTCTACTGACGCCATTTTGAGACTTAAAGCCGCCATCCTTTTTATACCAGCTATACAATCTGCTGGAACCGTTCTACTGCCGCCATTTTGAGACTTATAGCCGCCATCCTATTTATAAAAGGTATACAACCTGCTGGAACATTAATACAGCCGCCATTTTGAGTCATATGGCCGCCATTTTTTACATAACAGCTGTAGAAGCTGCTGGAACCATTCTACAGCCGCCGTTTTGACTCTTATAGCCGTTATCCTTTATATAACATCTATACAAGCTGGTGGAACTATTCTACTGCCGCCATTTTGAGACTTAAGCCGCCATCCTTTTTATAACAGCTGTACAACCTGCTGGAACAATAATATAGCCCCCATTTTGAGTCTTATAGTCGCCATCTTTTACATAACAGCTACAGAAGCTGCTGGAACCATTCTACAGCCGCCGTTTTGACTCTAATAGCCGTTATCCTTTATATAACATCTATACAAGCTGGTGGAACCATTCTACTGCCGCCATTTTGAGACTTTAGCCGCCATCCTTTTTATAACAGCTGTACAACCTGCTGCAACAATAATACAGCCGCCATTTTGAGTCTTATGGCCGCCATTTTTGACACAACAGCTATCGAAGCTGCTGGAACCGTAATACTGACGCCATTTTGAGACGTATAGCCGCCATCCTTTTTATAAAAGGTATACAACCTGCTGGAACAATAATACAGCCGCCATTTTGAGTCTTATGGCCGCCATTTTTTACATAACAGATGTAGAATCTGCTGGAACATCTACACAAGCTGGTGGAACCTTTCTACTGCCGCCATTTTGAGACTTACAGCCGCCATTCTTTATATAACAGCTATACAAGCTGCTGGAATCGTTCTACTGCCGCCATTTTGAGACTTTTAGTCGCCATCCTTTTTATAACAGCTATACAACCTGCTGGAACAATAATACAGCCGCCATTTTGAGTCTTATAGTGGCCATCTTTTACATAACAGCTATAGAAGCTGCTGGAACAATTCTACAGCCGCCATTTTGACTCTTTTAGCCGTTATCGTTTATATAACATCTATACAAGCTGCTGGAAACATACTACTGCCGCCATTTTGAGACTTATAGCCGCCATCCTTTTTATAACAGCTAGACAACCTGCTGGAACAATAATACAGCCGCCATTTTGAGTCTTATAGTCGCCATTTTTTATATAACAGCTGTAGAAGCTGCTGGGACCCTTTCACAGCCGCCATTTTGACTCTTATAGCCGTTAGCCTTTTTATAACGGGTATACAACCTGCTGGAACCGTTCTACTGATGCCATTTTGAGTCTCACAGCCGCCATCCTTTATATAACAGCTATACAAGCTGCTGGAATCGTTCTACTGCCGCCATTTTGAGACTTTTAGCCGCCATCCTATTTATACCAGCTATACAACCTGCTGGAACAATAATACAGCCGCCATTTTGAGTCTTATAGTCGCCATCTTTTACATAACAGCTATAGAAGCTGCTGGAACCATTCTACAGCCGCCGTTTTGACTCTTATAGCCGTTATCTTTTATATAACATCTATACAAGCTGGTGGAACCATTCTACTGCCGCAATTTTGAGACTTAAGCCGCCATCCTTTACATAACAGCTATACAAGTTGATGAAACCATACTCGGGCCTCCGTTTTGACTCGTATAGCCACCATCCTTTATATAACAGCTATAAAAGCTGCTGGGACCATTTCACAGACGCCATTTTGAGTCTTATAGCCGCCATCTTTTATATAAGAGCTTAACAAGCTGGTGCCATCCTTTATATTACAGCTATACAAGCTGCTGGAACCATTTTACAACCGCCATTTTGAGTCTTATATCCGCCATCCTTTATATATAAGATATACAAGCTGCTGGAACCATAATACAGCCGCCATTTTCGTTCTTATAGCCACCATCCCTTATATAAGAGCTTAACAAGCTAGTGCCATCCTTTATATAACAGCTATACACGCTGCTGGAACCATTCTACAACCGCCATTTAGAGTATTATAGCCGCCATCGTTTATACAACGGGTATACAAGCTGATGGAACCGTTCTACTGATGCCATTTTGAGTCTCATAGCCGCCATCCTTTATACAGCAGCTATACAAGCTGCTGGATCCGTAATACTGAGGCCATTTTGAGTCGTATAGCCGCCATCGTTTCTATAACAGCTACACGAGCTGCTGGAACCATTTTACTGCCGCCATTTTGAGTCTCAAGCCGCCATTCTTTATATAACAGCTATACAAGCTGATAAACCACTCTAAAACCGCCATTTTGAGTCTTAAAACCGTTATCCTTTATATAACATCTTAAAGCCGCCATGCTTTTTATACCAGCTATACAATCTGCTAGAACCGTTCTACTGCCGCCATTTTGAGACTCATAGCCGCCATCCTTTTTATAAAAGGTATACAACCTGCTGGAACAATAATACAGCCGCCATTTTGAGTCTTATGGCCGCCATTTTTTACGTAACAGATGTAGAAGCTGCTGGAACCATTCTACAGCCGCCATTTTGACTCTTTTAGTCGTTATCCTTTACTTAACATCTGCACAAGCTGGTGGAACCGTTCTACTGCCGCCATTTTGAGACTTACAGCCGCCATTCTTTATATAACAGCTATACAAGCTGCTGGAATCGTTCTACTGCCGCCATTTTGAGACTTTTAGCCGCCATCCTTTTTATGACAGCTGTACAACCTGCTGGAACAATAATACAGCCGCCATTTTGAGTCTTATAGTCGCCATCTTTTACATAACAGCTATAGAAGCTGCTGGAACCATTCTACAGCCGCCATTTTGACTCATTTAGCCGTTATCGTTTATGTAACATCTATACAAGCTGGTGAAACCGTTCTACTGTCGCTATTTTGAGACCTATAGCCGCCATCCTTTCTATAACAGCTATACAAGCTGTTGGAATCGCACTTCTGCCGCCATTTTCAGACTTATAGCCGCCATCCTTTTAACAACAGCTATACAACCTGCTGGAACAATAATACAGCCGCCATTTTGAGTCTTATAGTCGCCATCTTTTATATAACAGCTGTAGAAGCTGCTGCAAGCATTCTACAGTCGCCATTTTGACTCTTATAGCCGTATCCTTTATATAACATCTATACAAGCTGGTGGAACCGTTCTACTGCCGCCATTTTGAGACTTATAGCCGCCATCCTTTATATAACAGCTTTACAAGCTGCTGGAATCGTACTTCTGCCGCCATTTTGAGACTTAAAGCCGTCATACTTTTTATAACAGCTGTACAACCTGCTGGAAGAATAATACAGCCGCCATTTTTTACATAACAGCTATCGAAGCTGCTCGAACCGTAATACTGCCGCCATTTTGAGTCTTATAGCCGCCATCCTTTACATAACAGCTATACAAGTTTATGGAACCAAAATCGCGCCTCCGTTTTGACTCTTATAGCCACCATCCTTTATATAACAGCTATACAAGCTGCTGGATTTATAATACAGCCGCCATTTTCGTTCTTATAACCACCAGCCTTTTTATAAGAGCTTTACAAGCTGGTGCCCTCCTTTATATAACAGCTATAGACGCTGCTGGAACCATTCTACAACCGCCATTTATAGTCGCCATCCTTTATATAACGGGTATACAAGCTGCTGGAACCGTTCTATTGACGCCATTTTGAGTCTCATAGCCGCCATCCTTTATATAACAGCTATACAAGCTGCTGGAACCGTACTACTGCCGCCATTTTGAGACTTATAGCCGCCATCCTTTTTATAACAGCTATACAACCAGCTGGAACAATAATACAGCCGCTATTTTGAGTCTTATAGTCGCCATTTTTTATATAACAGCTGTAGAAGCTGGTGGAACCATTCTACAGTCGCCGTTTTGACTCTTATAGCCGTTATCCTTTATATAACATCTATACAAGCTAGTGGATCCGTTCTACTGCCGCCATTTTGAGACTTAAAGCCGCCATCCTTTTTATAACAGCTGTACAACCTGCTGGAACATTAATATAGCCGCCATTTTGAGTCATATGGCCGCCATTTTTTACATAACAGCTATCGAAGCTGCTGGAACCGTAATACTGCCGCCATTTTGAGTCTTATAGCCGCCATCCTTTACATAACAGCTATACAAGTTGATGGAACCATAATCGGGCCTCCGTTTTATATAGCCTTATAGCCACCATCCTATATATAACAGCTATACAAGCTGCTGGGACCCTTTCACAGACGCCATTTTGAGTCTTATAGCCGCCATCTTTTATATAAGAGCTTAACAAGCTGGTGCCATCCTTTATATAACAGCTATACAAGCTGCTGGAACCATTCTACAACCACCATTTTGAGTATAACAGCCGCCATCCTTTATATAACGGGTATACAAGCTGCTGGAACCGTTCGATTGACGCCATTTTGAGACTTATAGCCGCCATCCTTTTTATAACAGCTATACAACCTGCTGGAACAATAATACAGCCGCTATTTTGAGTCTTATAGTTGCCATTTTTTATATAACAGCTGTAGAAGCTAGTGGAACCATTCTACAGTCGCCGTTTTGACTCCTATAGCCGTTATCCTTTATATAACATCTATACAAGCTAGTGGAACCGTTCTACTGCCGCCATTTTGAGACTTAAAGCCGCCATACTTTTTATAACAGCTGTACAACCTGCTGGAACAATAATACAGCCTCCATTTTTTACATAACAGCTATCGAAGCTGCTGGAACCGTAATACTGCCGCCATTTTGAGTCTTATAGCCGCCATCCTTTACATAACAGCTATACAAGTTTATGGAACCAAAATCGGGCCTCCGTTTTGACACTTATAGCCACCATCCTTTATATAACAGCTATACAAGTTGCTGGATTCATAATACAGCCGCCATTTTCGTTCTTATAGCCACCAGCCTTAAATAAGAGCTTTACAAGCTGGTGCCCTCCTTTATATAACAGCTATAGACGCTGCTGGAACCATTCTACAACCGCCATTTTGAGTATAATAGCCGCCATCCTTTATATAACGGGTGTACAGGCTGCTGGAACCGTTCTATTGACGCCATTTTGAGACTTATAGCCGCCATCCTTTTCATAACAGGTATACAACCTGCTGGAACAATAATACAGCCGCCCTTTTTGGTCTTATGGCCGCCATTTTTTACATAACAGCTATACAAGCTGGTGGAACCATTCTACAACCGCCATTTTGAGTCTTATATCCGCCATCCTTTATATATAAGATATACAAGCTGCTAGAACCATAATACAGCCGCCATTTTCGATCTTATAGCCACCATCCTTTATATAAGAGCTTATACAAGCTGCTCGAACCATTCTACAACCGCCATTTTGAGTCTTATATCCGACAACCTTTATATATAAGATATACAAGCTGCTGGAACCATAATACAGTCGCCATTTTCGTTCTTATAGCCACCATCCTTTATATAAGAGCTTAATAAGCTGTTGCCATCCTTTATATAACAGCTATACAAGCTGCTGGAACCATAATACAGCCGCCATTTTCGATCTTATAGCCACCATCCTTTATATAAGAGCTTATACAAGCTATACAAGCTGCTCGTACCATTCTACAACCGCCATTTTGAGTCTTATATCCGCCATCCTTTATATATAAGATATACAAGCTGCTGGAACCATAATACAGCCGCCATTTTCGATCTTATAGCCACCATCCTTTATATAAGAGCTTATACAAGCTGCTCGAACCATTCTACAACCGCCATTTTGAGTCTTATATCCGACATCCTTTATATATAAGATATACACGCTGCTGGAACCATTCCACAACCGCCATTTTGAGTATTATAGCCGCCATCCTTTATATAACGGGTAAACAAGCTGCTGGAACCGTTATACTGACGCCATTTTGAGTCTTATAGTCGCCGTCTTTTATATAACAGCTTTACAAGCTGCTGGAAGCATTCTGCAGCCGCCATTTTGACTCTTTTAGCCGTTATCCTTTATATAACATCTATACAACTGGTGGAACCGTTCTACTGCCGCCATTTTGAGACTTATAGCCGCCATCCTTTTTATAACATCTATACAACCTGCTGGAACAATAATACAGCCGCCATTTTGAGTCTTATAGTCGCCATCTTTTATATAACTGCTGTAGAAGCTGCTGGAAGCATTCTGCAGTCGCCATTTTGACTCCTATAGCCGTTATCCTTTATATAACGGGTAAACAAGCTGCTGGAACCGTTCTACTGCCGCCATTTTGAGTCTCAAGCCGCCATTCTTTATATAACAGCTATACATAGCCGCAATCCTTTTTATAACAGATATACAACCTGCTGGAACAATAATACAGCCGCCATTTTGAGTCTTATAGTCGCCATCTTTTATATAACCGCTGTAGAAGCTGCTGCAAGCATTCTACAGCTGCCATTTTTACTCTTATAGCCGTTATCCTTTAAAGAACGGGTATACAAGCTGCAGGAACCGTTCTACTGACGCCATTTTGAGTCTTGTATCCGCCATCCTTTATATATAAGATATACAAGCTGCTAGAACCATAATACAGCCGCCATTTTCGTTTTTATAGCCACTATCCTTTATATAAGAGCATATACAAGCTATACAAGCTGCTGGAACCATTCCACAACCGCCATTTTGAGTCTTATATCCGCCATCCTTTATATATAAGATATACAAGCTACTGGAACCATAATACAGCGGCCATTTTCGTTCTTATAGCAACCATCCTTTACATAAGAGCTGGTGCCATCCTTTATATAACATCTATACAAGATGGTGGAACCGTTCTTAGCCATTTTGAGTCTCATAGCCGCCATCCTTTATATAACAGCTATACAAGCTGCTGGAACCGTACTACTGCCGCCATTTTGAGACTTATAGCCGCCATCCTTTTTATAACAGCTAAACAACCTGCTGGAACAATAATACAGCCGCTATTTTGAGTCTTATAGTCGCCATTTTTTATATAACAGCTGTAGAAGCTGGTGGAACCATTCTACAGTCGCCGTTTTGACTCTTATAGCCGTTATCCTTTATATAACATCTATACAAGCTAGTGGACCCGTTCTACTGCCGCCATTTTGAGACTTAAAGCCGCCATCCTTTTTATAACAGCTATACAAGTTGATGGAACCATAATCGGGCCTCCGTTTTACATAGCCTTATAGCCTTCATCCTTTATATAACAGCTATACAAGCTGCTGGGACCCTTTCACAGACGCCATTTTGAGTCTTATTGCCGCCATTTTTTACATAACAGCTATCGAAGCTGCTGGAACCGTAATACTGCCGCCATTTTGAGTCTTATAGCCGCCATCCTTTACATAACAGCTATACAAGTTGATGGAACCATAATCGGGCCTCCGTTTTACATAGCCTTATAGCCACCATCCTTTATATAACAGCTATACAAGCTGCTGGCACCCTTTCACAGACGCCATTTTGAGTCTTATTGCCGCCATCTTTTATATGAGAGCTTAACAAGCTGGTGCCATCCATTATATAATAGCTATACAAGCTGCTGGAACCATTCTTCAACCGCCATTTTGAGTCTTACATCCGCCATCTTTTATATATAAGATATACAAGCTGCTGGAACCATAATACAGTTGCCATTTTCGTTCTTGTAGCCACCATCCTTTATATAAGAGCTTAACAAGCTGGTGTCATCCTTTATATAACAGCTATACCCGCTGCTGGAACCATTCTACAACCGCCATTTTGAGTATTATAGCCGCCATCCTTTTTATAACAGCTATACAAGCTGCTGAAACCGTTCTACTGCCGCCATTTTAAGACTTATAGCCGCAATCCTTTTTATAACAGGTATACAACCTGCTGGAACAATAATACAGCCGCCCTTTTTGTTCTTATGGCCGACATTTTTTACATAACAGCTATCGAAGCTGCTGGAACCGTAATACTGCCGCCATTTTGAGTCTTATAGCCGCCATCCTTTACATAACAGCTATACAAGTTGATGGAACCATAATCGGGCCTCCGTTTTACATAGCCTTATATCCACCATCCTTTATATAACAGCTATACAAGCTGCTGGGACCCTTTCACAGACGCCATTTTGAGTCTTATTGCCGCCATCTTTTATATGAGAGCTTAACAAGCTGGTGCCATCCTTTGTATAACAGCTATACAAGCTGCTGGAACCATTCTTCAACCGCCATTTTGAGTCTTACATCCGCCATCTTTTATATATAAGATATACAAGCTGCTGGAACCATAATACAGTTGCCATTTTCGTTCTTGTAGCCACCATCCTTTATATAAGAGCTTAACAAGCTGGTGTCATCCTTTATATAACAGCTATACCCGCTGCTGGAACCATTCTACAACCGCCATTTTGAGTATTATAGCCGCCATCCTTTTTATAACAGCTATACAAGCTGCTGAAACCGTTCTACTGCCGCCATTTTGAGACTTATAGCCGCAATCCTTTTTATAACAGGTATACAACCTGCTGGAACAATAATACAGCCGCCCTTTTTGTTCTTATGGCCGACATTTTTTACATAACAGCTATACAAGCTGGTGGAACCATTCTACAACCGCCATTTTGAGTCTTATATCCGCCATCCTTTATATATAAGATATACAAGCTGCTGGAACCATAATACAGTCGCCATTTTCGTTCTTATAGCCACCATCCTTTATATAAGAGCTTAACAAGCTGGTGTCATCCTTTATATAACAGCTATACCCGCTGCTGGAACCATAATACAGGCGCCATTTTGAGTATTATAGCCGCCATCCTTTTTATAACAGCTATACAAGCTGCTAAAACCGTTCTACTGTCGCCATTTTGAGACTTATAGCCGCAATCCTTTTTATAACAGGTATACAACCTGCTGGAACAATAATACAGCCGCCCTTTTTGTTCTTATGGCCGACATTTTTTACATAACAGCTATACAAGGTGGTGGAACCATTCTACAACCGCCATTTTGAGTCTTATATCCGCCATCCTTTATATATAAGATATACAAGCTGCTGGAACCATAATACAGTCGCCATTTTCGTTCTTATAGCCACCATCCTTTATATAAGAGCTTATACAAGCTATACAAGCTGCTCGATCCATTCTACAACCGCCATTTTGAGTCTTATATCCGACATCCTTTATATATAAGATATACAAGCTGCTGGAACCATAATACAGTCGCCATTATCGTTCTTATAGCCACCATCCTTTATATAAGAGCTTAACAAGTTGTTGCCATCCTTTATATAACAGCTATACACGCTGCTGGAACCATTCCACAACCGCCATTTTGAGTATTATAGCCGCCATCCTTTATATAACGGGTATACAAGTTTATGGAACCAAAATCGGGCCTCCGTTTTGACTCTTATAGCCACCATCCTTTATATAACAGCTATACAAGCTGCTGGAACCATAATACAGCCGCCATTTTCGATCTTATAGCCACCATCCTTTATATAAGAGCTTATACAAGCTATACAAGCTGCTGGAACCATTCTACAACCGCCATTTTGAGTCTTATATCCGACATCCTTTATATATAAGATATACAAGCTGCTGGAACCATAATACAGTCGCCATTTTCGTTCTTATAGCCACCATCCTTTACATAAGAGCTTAACAAGCTGTTGCCATCCTTTATATAACAGCTATACACGCTGCTGGAACCATTCCACAACCGCCATTTTGAGTATTATTGCCGCCATCCTTTATATAACGGGTATACAAGCTGCTGGAACCGTTCTACTGACGCCATTTTGAGTCTTATAGTCGTCTTTTATATAACAGCTGTACAAGCTGCTGGAAGCATCCTGCAGCCGCCATTTTGACTCCTATAGCCGTTATCCTTTATATAACGGGTAAACAAGCTGCTGGAACCGTTCTACTGCCGCCATTTTGAGTCTTACAGTCGCCATCTTTTAAATAACCGCTGTGGAAGCTGCTGGAAGCATTCTACAGCTGCCATTTTTACTCTTATAGCCGTTATCCTTTAAAGAACGGGTATACAAGCTGCAGGAACCGTTCTACTGACGCCATTTTGAGCCTCATAGCCGCCATCCTTTATAGAACAGCTATACAAGCTGCTGGAACCATAATACAGGCGCCGTTTTGAGTCTTATAGCCGCCATCTTTAAACATAACAAGTATACAAGCTGCTGGAACCGTTCTACAGCCGCCATTTTGAGACTTATAGCCGCCATCCTTTTTATAACAAGTATACAACCTGCTGGAACAATAATACAGCCGCCATTTTGAGTCTTATGGCCGAAGCAGCTGCTGGAACCATTCTACAACCGCCATTTTGAGTCTTATATCCGCCATCCTTTATATATAAGATATACAAGCTGCGAGAACCATAATACAGCCGCCATTTTCGTTTTTATAGCCACTATCCTTTATATAAGAGCTTATACAAGCTATACAAGCTGCTGGAACCATTCCACAACCGCCATTTTGAGTCTTATATCCGCCATCCTTTATATATAAGATATACAAGCTACTGGAACCATAATACAGAGGCCATTTTCGTTCTTATAGCCACCATCCTTTACATAAGAGCTGGTGCCATCCTTTATATAACAGCTAAACACGCTGCTGCAACCATGCTACAACCGATATTTGGATTCTTATAGTCGCCGTCTTTTATATAACAGCTGTACAAGATGCTGGAAGCATTCTGCAGCCGCCATTTTGACTCTTATAGCCGTTATCCTTTATATAACGGGTATACAAGCTGGTGGAACCGTTCTACTGCCGCGATTTTGAGAATTAAAGCCGCCATCCTTTTTATAACAGCTATACAAGCTGCTGGAATCGTTCTTCTGCCGCCATTTGTAGAAGACGCCATTTTAAGTCTTATAGCCGCCATCCTTTACATAACAGCTATTGAAGTTGATGGAACCACAATCGGGCCTCCGTTTTGACTCTTATAGCCACCATCCTTTATATAACAGCTATACAAGCTGCTGGGACCATTTCACAGACGCCATTTTGAGTCTTATAGCCGCCATCTTTTATATAAGAGCTTAACAAGCTGGTGCCATCCTTTATATAACCTCTATACAAGCTGCTGGAACCATTCTACAACCGCCATTTTGAGTCTTATATCCGCCATCCTTTATGTATAAGATATACAAGCTGCTGGAACCATAATACAGCCGCCATTTTCGTTCTTATAGCCACCATCCTTTATATAAGAGCTTAACAAGCTGGTGCCATCCTTTATATAACAGCTATACACGCTGCTGGAACCAATCTACAACCGCCATTTCGAGTACTATAGCCGCCATCCTTTATATAACGGGTATACAAGCTGCTGGAACCGTTCTACTGACGCCATTTTGAGTATTATAGCCGCCATCCTTTTTATAACAGCTATACAAGCTGCTGGAACAATAATACAGCCGCCATTTTGAGTCTTAAGGCCGTCATCCTTTACATAACAACTATAGAAGCTGCTGGAACCGTAATATAGCAGCCATCCTAACAAGTTGATGGAACCATAATCGGGCCTCCGTTTTGACTCTTATAGCCACCATCCTTTATATAACAGCCATACAAGCTGCTGGAACTATTCTACAACCGCCATTTTGAGTCTTATATCCGTCATCTTTTATATAACAGCTATACAAGCTGTTGGAACCGTTCTACTGCCGCCATATTGAGTCTTATAGCCACGATCCTTTTTATAACAGCTATACAAGCTGCTGGAACCGTTCTACTGCCGCCATATTGAGTCTTATAGCCACCATCCTTTTTATAACAGCTATCGAAGCTGATGGAACCGTTCTACTGCCGCCATATTGAGTCTTTTAGCCACCATCCTTTTTATAACAGCTATCGAAGCTGCTGGAACCGTAATACTGCCGCCATTTTGAGTCTTATAGCGGCCATCCTTACATAACAGCTATACAAGTTGATGGAACCATAATCGGGCCTCCGTTTTGACTCTTATGGCCACCATCCTTTATATAACAGCTATACAAGCTGCTGGAACCATTCTACAACCGCCATTTTGAGTCTTATATCCGCCATCTTTTATATAACAACTATAGAAGCTGCTGAAACCGTAATACTACCGCCATTTTGAGTCTTATAGCAGCCATCTTTTACATAACAGCTATTCAAGCTGCTGGAACCATTCTACAACCGCCATTTTGAGTCTTTTATCCGCCATCCTTTTAATAACAGCTATACAATCTGCTGGAACCATAATGCAGCCGCTATTTTTAGTCTTATGGCCGCCATTTTTCACATAACAGCTATCGAAGCTGCTGGAGACGTAATAATGGCGCCATTTTGAGTCTTATAGCCGCCATCTCTTACATAACACCTATACAAGTTGACGGAACCATAGTCGGGCCTCCATTTTGACTCTTATAGCCACCATACTTTATATAACAGCTATACAAGCTGCTGGAACCGTTCTACTGCCGCCATATTGAGTCTTATAGCCACCATCCTTTTTATAACAGCTACACAACCGGCTGGAACCATAATACAGCCGCCATTCTTTGTCTTATGGCCGCCATCTTTTACATTACAGCTATCGCAGCTGCTGGAACCGTAATACAGCCGCAATTTTGAGTCTCATACCCGCCATCCTTTTTATAACAGCTATACAAGCTGCTGGAACCATAATACAGCCGCCATTTTGAGTCTTAAGGCCGTCATTCTTTACATAACAACTATAGAAGCTGCTGGAACCGTAATATAGCAGCCATCCTAACAAGTTGATGGGACCATAATCGGGCCTCCGTTTTGACTCTTATAGCCACCATCCTTTATATAACAGCCATACAAGCTGCTGGAACCATTCTACAACCGCCATTTTGAGTCTTATATCCGTCATCTTTTATATAACAGCTATACAAGCTGCTGGAACCGTTCTACTGCCGCCATATTGAGTCTTATAGTCACCATCCTTTTTATAACAGCTATACAAGCTGCTGGAACCGTTCTACTGCCGCCATATTGAGTCTTATAGCCACCATCCTTTTTATAACAGCTATCGAAGCTGATGGAACCGTTCTACTGCCGCCATATTGAGTCTTATAGCCACCATCCTTTTTATAACAGCTATCGAAGCTGCTGGAACCGTAATACTGCCGCCATTTTGAGTCTTATAGCGGCCATCCTTTACATAACAGCTATACAAGTTGATGGAACCATAATCGGGCCTCCGTTTTGACTCTTATAACCACCATCCTTTATATAACAGCTATTCAAGCTGCTTGAACCATTCTACAACCGCCATTTTGAGTCTTATATCCGCCATCTTTTATATAACAACTATAGAAGCTGCTGGAACCGTAATACTACCGCCATTTTGAGTCTTATAGCAGCCATCTTTTACATAACAGCTATTCAAGCTGCTGGAACCATTCTACAACCGCCATTTTGAGTCTTTTATCCGCTATCCTTTAAATAACAGCTATACAACCTGCTGGAACCATAATGCAGCCGCTATTTTTAGTCTTATGTCTAACAGCTATCGAAGTTGCTGGAGACGTAATAATGGCGCCATTTTGAGTCTTATAGCCGCCATCTCTTACATAACACCTATACAAGTTGACGGAACCATAGTCGGGCCTCCATTTTGACTCTTATAGCCACCATACTTTATATAACAGCTATACAAGCTGCTGGAACCGTTCTACTGCCGCCATATTGAGTCTTATAGCCACCATCCTTTTTATAACAGCTACACAACCGGCTGGAACCATAACACAGCCGCCATTCTTTGTCTTATGGCCGCCATCATTTACATTACAGCTATCGAAGCTGCTGGAACCGTAATAGTGCCGCAATTTTGAGTCTTATAGCAGCCATCCTTTACATAACAGCTATACAAGTTGATGGAACTATAATCGGGCCTCCGTTTTGACTCTTATAGCCACCATCCTTTATATAATAGCTATACAAGCTGCAGGAACCATTCTACAACCGCCATTTTGAGTCGTATATCCGCCATCTCTTATATAACAGCTATACAGGCTGCTGGAGTCGTTCTAGTGCCGCCATATTGAGTCTTATAGCCACCATCCTTGTTGTAACAGCTACACAACCGGCTGGAACCATAATACAGCCGCCATTCTGAGTCTTATGGCCGCCATCTTTTACATTACAGCTATCGAAGCTGCTGGAACCGTAATACTGCCGCCATTTTGGGTCTTATAGCAGCCATCCTTTATATAACAGCTATACAAGTTGCTGGAACCATTCTACAACCGCCATTTTGAGTCTTATATCCGCCATCCTTTATATATAAGATATACAAGCTGCTGGAACCATAATACAGCCGCCATTTTCGTTCCACCATCCTTTATATAAGAGCTGGTGCCATCCTTTATATAACAGCTATACACGCTGCTGTAACCATTCTACAACCGCCATTCTTTATATAAAAACTATACAAGCTGATAAACCATTTTAAAACCGCCATTTTGAGTCTTAACGCCGTTATCCTTTATATAACATCTATACAAGCTGCTGGAACCGTTCTACTGCCGCCATTTTGAGTCTTATAGGCGCAATCCTTTTTATAACAGGTAAACAACCTGCTAGAACAATAATACAGCCGCCATTTAGAGTCTTATGGCCGCCATTTTTTACATAGCAGCTGTAGGAGCTGCTGGAACCATTCTACAGCCGCCATTTTGACTCTTTTAGCCGTTAACCTTTATATAACATCTATACAAGCTGGTGGAACCGTTCTACTGCCGCCATTTTGAGACTTATAGCCGCCATCCTTTTTATAACAGCTATACAACCTGCTGGAACAATAATACAGCCGGCATTTTGAGTCTTATAGTCGCCTTCTTTTATATAACTGCTGTAAAAGCGGCTGGAACCATAATACAGCCGCCATTTTGAGTCTTAAGGCAATCATCCTTTACATATCAACTATAGAAGCTGCTGGAACCGTAATAGTGCCGCCATTTTGAGTCTTATAGTAGCCATCTTTTACATAACAGCTATTCAAGCCGCTGGAACCATAATACAGACGCAATTTTGAGTACTATAGCCGCGATCCTTTATATAACAGCTATCGAAGCTGCTGGAACCTTAATACAGCCGCCATTTTGAGTCTTAAGGCAATCATCCTTTACATAACAACTATAGAAGCTCAAAATTATAGCCACCATCCTTTATATAACAGCTATACAAGCTGCTGGAACCATTCTACAACCGCCATTTTGAGTCTTATATCCGTCATCTTTTATATAACAGCTATCGAAGCTGATGGAACCGTTCTACTGCCGCCATATTGAGTCCTATAGCCACCATCCTTTTTATAACAGCTATCGAAGCTGCTGGAACCGTAATACTGCCGCCATTTTGAGTCTTATAGCAGCCATCTTTTACATAACAGCTATTCAAGCTGCTGGAACCATTCTACAACCGCCATTTTGAGTCTTTTATCCGCCATCCTTTTAATTACAGCTATACAACCTGCTGGAACCATAATGCAGCCGCTATTTTTAGTCTTATGGCCGCCATTTTTTACATAACAGCTATGGAAGCAGCTGGAGACGTAATAATGGCGCCATTTTGAGTCTTATAGCCGCCATCTCTTACAACACAAGCTATACAAGTTGACGGAATTATAGTCGGGCCTCCATTACCGTTCTACTGCCGCCATATTGAGTATTATAGCCACCAAACTTTATATAACAGCTATACAAGCTGCTGGAACCGTTCTACTGCCGCCATATTGAGTCTTATAGCCACCATCCTTTTTATAACAGCTACGCAACCGGCTGGAACCATAATACAGCCGCCATTCTTTGTCTTATGGCCGCCATCTTTTACATTACAGCTATCGAAGCTGCTGGAACCGTAATACTGCCGCAATTTTGAGTCTTATAGCAGCCATCCTTTACATAACAGCTATACAAGTTGATGGAACCATAATCGGGCCTCCATTTTGACTCTTATAGCCACCACCCTTTATATAATAGCTTTACAAGCTGCAGGAACCATTCTACAACCGCCATTTTTAGTCTTATATCCGCCATCTTTTACATAACAGCTATACAAGCTGCTGGAACCGTTCTACTGCCGCCATATTGAGTCTTATAGCCACCATCCTTGTTATAACAGCTACACAACCGGCTGGAACCATAATACAGCCGCCATTCTGAGTCTTATGGCCGCCATCTTTTACATTACAGCTATTGAAGCTGCTGGATCCGTAATACTGCCGCCATTTTGAGTCTTATAGCAGCCATCCTTTATATAATAGCTATACAAGCTAGTGGAACCGTTCTACAACCGCCATTTTGAGTCTTATATCGGCCATCCTTTATATATAAGATATACAAGCTGGTGGAACCATAATACAGCCGCCATTTTTGTTCTTATAGCCACCATCCTTTATATAAGAGCTGGTGCCATCCTTTATATAACAGCTATACACGCTGCTGTAACCATTCTACAACCGCCATCTTAAGTCTTATAGTCGCCATCTTTTACATAACAGCTATTCAAGCCGCTGGGACCATAATACAGCCGCCATTTTGAGTCTTATAGCCGCCGTCCTTTACATAACAGCTATACAAGTTGATGGAACCATAATCGGTCCTCCGTTTTGACTATTATAGCCACCTTACTTTATATAACAGCTGTACAAGCTGCTGGAAGCATTCTACAGCCGCAATTTTGACTCTTATAGCCGTTATCCTTTATATAACAGGTATACAATCTGCTGGAACCGTTCTACTGACGCCATTTTGAGTCTCATAGCCGCCATCCTTTATATAACAGCTACATAAGCTGCTGGAACCATAATACAGCCGCCGTTTTGAGTCTTATAGCCGCCATCCTTAATATAACAGCTATACAAGCTGCTGGGACCATTTCACAGACGCCATTTTGAGTCTTATTGCTGCCATCCTTTATATAAGAGCTTAACAAGCTGGTGCCATCCTTTATATAATAGCTATACAAGCTGCTGGAACCATTCTACAACCGCCATTTTGAGTCTTATAGTCGTCGTCTTTTATATAACAGCTGTACAAGCTGCTGGAAGCATTCTGCAGCCGCCATTTTGACTTTTACAGCCGTTATCCTTTATATAACGGGTATACAAGCTGCTGGAACCGTTCTACTGCTCCATTTTGACTCTTATAGGCGTTATCCTTTATATAACATCTATACAAGCTGGTGGAACCGTTCTACTGCCGCCATTTTGAGACTTATAGCCGCCATCCTTTTTATAACAGCTATACAACCTGCTGGAACAATAATACAGCCGCCATTTTGAATCTTATAGTCGCCATCTTTTATATAACTGCTGTAAAAGCGGCGGGAACCATAATACAGCCGCCATTCTGAGTCTTAAGGCAATCATCCTTTACATAACAACTATAGAAGCTGCTGGAACCGTAATAGTGCCGCCATTTTGAGTCTTATAGTAGCCATCTTTTACATAACAGCTATTCAAGCCGCTGGAACCATAATACAGCCGCAATTTTGAGTACTATAGCCGCGATCCTTTATATAACAGCTATCGAAGCTGCTGGAACCATAATACAGCCGCCATTTTGAGTCTTAAGGCAATCATCCTTTACATAACAACCATAGAAGCTCAAAATTATAGCCACCATCCTTTAAATAACAGCTATACAAGCTGCTGGAACCATTCTACAACCGCCATTTTGAGTCTTATATCCGTCATCTTTTATATAACAGCTATACAAGCTGCTGGAACCGTTCTACTGCCGCGATATTGAGTCTTATAGCCACCATTCTTTTTATAACAGCTATACAAGCTGCTGGAACCGTAATACTGCCGCCAATTTGAGTCTTATAGCGGCCATCCTTTACATACAAGCCATACAAGTTGATGGAACCATAATCGTTCCATCGTTCCTCCGTTTTGACTCTTATAGCCACCATCCTTTATATAAAAGCTATACAAGTTGGTGGAACCATTCTACAACCGCCATTTTGAGTCTTATATCCGCCATCTTTTATATAACAACTATAGAAGCTGCTGGAACCGTAATACTGCCGCCATTTTGAGTCTTCTTGCAACCATCTTTTACATAACAGCTATTCAAGCTGCTGGAACCATTCTACAACCGCCATTTTGAGTCTTTTATCCGCCATCCTTTTAATAACAGCTATACAACCTGCTGGAACCATAATGCAGCCGCTATTTTTAGTCTTATGGCCGCCATTTTTTACATAACAGCTATCGAAGCTGCTGGAGACGCAATAATGGCGCCATTTTGAGTTTATATAAGAGCTTGACAAGCTGGTGCCATCCTTTATATAACAGCTATACAAGCTGCTGGAACCATTCTACAACCGCCATTTTGAGTCTTATAGTCGCCGTCTTTTATATAACAGCTGTACAAGCTGCTGGAAGCATTCTGCAGCCGCCATTTTGACTTTTACAGCCGTTATCCTTTATATAACGGGTATACAAGCTGCTGGAACCGTTCTACTGCCGCCATTTTGAGTCTCATGCCGCCATTTTTTATATAAAAGCTATACAGGCTGATAAACCATTTTAAAACCGCCATTTTGAGTCTTATAGCCGTTATCCTTTATATAACATCTATACAAGCTGGTTGAACCGTTCTACTGCTGCCATTTTGAGACTTAAAGCCGCTATCCTTTTTATAACAGCTATACAAGCTGCTGGAACTGTTCTACTGCCGCCAATTTGAGACTTATAGCCGCAACCCTTTTTATAACAGGTAAACAACCTGCTGGAACAATAATACAGCCGCCATTTAGAGTCTTATGGACGCAATTTTTTACATAGCAGCTGTAGAAGCTGCTGGAACCATTCCACAGCCGCCATTTTGACTCTTTTAGCCGTTATCCTTTATATAACATCTATACAACTGGTGGACCCGTTCTACTGCCGCCATTTTGACTCTTATAGCCACCATCCTTTATATAACAGCTATACAAGTTGGTGGAACCATTCTACAACCGCCATTTTGAGTCTTATATCCGCTATCTTTTATATAATAACTATAGAAGCTGCTGAAACCGTAATACTGCCGCCATTTTGAGTTTTATAGCAGCCATCTTTTACATAACAGTTATTCAAGCTGCTGGAACCGTTCTACTGCCGCCATATATACCGTTCTATAGCCACCATCCTTTTTATAACAGCTATACAAGCTGCTGGAAAAATTCTACAACCGCCATTTTGAGTCTTATATCCGTCATCTTTTATATAACAGCTATACAAGCTGCTGGAACCGTAATACTGTCGCCAATTTGAGTCTTATAGCGGCCATCCTTTACATAACAGCCATACAAGTTGATGGAACCATAATCGGGCCTCCGTTTTGACTCTTATAGCCACTATCCTTTATATAACAGCTATACAAGTTGGTGGAACCATTCTACAACCGCCATTTTGAGTCTTATATCCGCCATCTTTTATATAATAACTATAGAAGCTGCTGGAACCGTAATACTGCCGCCTTTTTGAGTCTTATAGCAGCCATCTTTTACATAACAGTTATTCAAGCTGCTGGAACCATTCTACAACCGCCATTTTGAGTCTTTTATCCGCCATCTTTTATATAATAACTATAGAAGCTGCTGGAACCGTAATACTGCCGCCATTTTGAGTCTTATAGCAGCCATCTTTTACATAACAGCTATACAACCTGCTGGAACCATAATGCAGCCGCTATTTTTAGTCTTATGGCCGCCACTTTTTACATAACAGCTATCGAAGCTGCTGGAGACGTAATAATGGCGCCATTTTGAGTCTTATAGCCGCCATCTCTTACATAACAGCTATACAAGTTGACGGAACCATAGTCGGGCATCCATTTTGACTCTTATAGCCACCATACTTTATATAACAGCTATACAAGCTGTTGGAACCGTTCTACTGCCGCCATATTGAGTCTTATAGCCACCATCCTTTTTATAACAGCTATCGAAGCTGATGGAACCGTTCTACTGCCGCCATATTGAGTCTTATAGGCACCATCCTTTTTATAACAGCTATCGAAGCTGCTGGAACCGTAATACTGCCGCCAATTTGAGTCTTATAGCGACCATCCTTTACATAACAGCCATACAAGTTGATGGAACCATAATCGGGCCTCCGTTTTGACTCTCATAGCCACCATCCTTTATATAACAGCTATACAAGTTGGTGGAACCATTCTACAACCGCCATTTTGAGTCTTATATCCGCCATCTTTTATATAACAACTATAGAAGCTGCTGGAACCGTAATACTGCCGCCATTTTGAGTCTTATAGCAGCCATCTTTTACATAACAGCTATTCAAGCTGCTGGAACCATTCTACAACCGCCATTTTGAGTCTTATATCCGCCATTCTTTATGTATAAGATATACAAGCTGCTGCGACCATAATACCGCCGACATTTTCGTTCTTTTAGCCACCATCCTTTATATAGAGCTTAACAAGCTGGTGCCATCCTTTATATAACAGCTATACACGCTGCTGGAAACATTCTACAACCGCCATTTTGAGTATTATAGCCGCCATCCTTTATATATTGGGTATACAAGCTGCTGCAACCGTTCAACTGCCGCCATTTTGAGTCTCATAGCAGCCATTCTTTCTTATAGCCGCCATTTTGAGTCTTATAGCCACCATTCTTTTTATAACAGCTATACAAGCTGATGGAACCGTTCTACTGCCGCCATTTAGAGTCTTATGGCCGCCATCTTTTACATAACAGCTATCGAAGCTATCGAGTACAAGCTGCTGGAACCATAATACAGCCGCCATTGTCGTTCTTATAGCCGCCATTCTTTATATAACAGCTATACAAGCTGTTGGAACCGTTCTTTTAGCGGCCATCTTTTATATAACAGCTGTAGAGGCTGCTGGAACCATTCAACAGCCGCCATTTTGAGTCTTATAGCCGCCATCTTTTACATAACAGCTATACAAGTTGATGGAACCGTTCTACTGCCGCCATTTTGAGTCTTATAGCCACCATCCTTTTTATAACAGCTACACAACCTGCTGGAACCATAATACAGCCGCCATTTTGAGTCTTATGGCCGCCATCTTCTACATTACAGCTATCGAAGCTGCTGAAACCGTAATATTGCCGCCATTTTGAGCCTTATAGCAGCAATCCTTTACATAACAGCTATACAAGTTGATGGAACTACAATCGGGCCTCCATTTTGACTCTTATAGCCACCATCCTTTTTATAACAGCTATACAAGCTGCTGGGACCATTTTACAGTCGCCATTTTGAGTCTCATAGCCGCCATCTTTATATAACAGCTATACAAGCTGCTGGAACCGTTCTTCTGCCGCCATTTTGAGACTTAAAGCCGCCATACTTTTTATAACAGCTATACAACCTGCTGGAACAATAATACAGCCGCCATTTTGAATCTTATAGTCGCCATCTTTTATATAACTGCTGTAGAAGCTGCTGGAAGCATTCTACAGCCGCCATTTTGACTCTTATATCCGTTAGCCTTTATATAACATCTATACAAGCTCGTGGAACCGTTCTACTGCCGCGATTTTGAGACTTAAAGCCGCCATACTTTTTATAACAGCTGTACAACCTGCTGGAACAATAATACAGCCGCCATTTTTTACACAACAGCTATCGAAGCTGCTGGAACCGTAATACTGCCGCCATTTTGAGTCTTATAGCCGCCATCCTTTACATAACAGCTATACAAGTTGATGGAACCATAATCGGGCCTCCCTTTTGACTCTTATAGCCACCATCCTTTATATAACAGCTATACAAGCTGCTGGAACCATAATACAGCCGCCATTTTGAGTCTTAAGGCAATCATCCTTTACATAACAACTATAAAAGCTGCTGGAACCGTAATACTGCCGCCATTTTGAGTCTTATAGCAGCCATCTTTTACATAACAGCTATTGAAGCCGCTGGAACCATAATACAGCCGCCATTTTGAGTCTTATAGCTGTCATCTTTTATATAAGAGATTAACAAGCTGGTGCCATCCTTTATATAACAGCTATACAACCTGCTGGAACCATTCTACAACCGCCATTTTAAGTCTTATATCCGCCATCCTTTATATATAAGATATACAAGCTGCTGGAACCATAATACAGCCGCCATTTTCGTTCTTATAGCCACCATCCTTGATATAAGAGCTTAACAAGGTGGTGCCATCCTTTATATAACAGCTATACACGCTGCTGGAACCATTCTACAACCGCCATTTTGAGTACTATAGCCGCCATCCTTTATACAACAGCTATACAAGCTGCTGGAACCATAATACAGCCGCCATTTTATGTCTTAAGGCAATCATCCTTTACATAACAACTATAGAAGCTGCTGGAACCATAATACTGCCGCCATTTTGAGTCTTATAGCAGCCATCTTTTACATAACAGTTATTCAAGCCGCTGGAACCATAATGCAGCCGCCATTTTGAGTCTTATAGCCGCCATCCTTTACATAACAGCTATACAAGATGATGGAACCATAATCGGGCTTCCGTTTTGACTATCATAGCCACCATCCTTTATATATTAGCTATACAAGCTGCTGGAACCATTCTACAACCGCCATTTTGAGACTTATATCCGCCATCCTTTCAATAACAGCTATACAACCTGCTGGAACCATAACACAGCCGCTATTTTGAGTCTTATGGCCGCCATTTTTTACATGACAGCTATACAAGCTGCTGGAACCGTTCTACTGCCACTGCTGCTGGAACCGTTCTTCTGCCGCCATTTTGAGTCTTATAGCCGCCAACCTTTACATAACAGCTATACAAGTTGATGGGACCATTTTACAGACGCCATTTTGAGTCTCATAGCCGCCATTTTTTATATAACAGCTATACAAGCTGCTGGAACCGTTCTTCTGCCGCCATTTTGAGTCTTATAGCCGCCATCCTTTACTTAACAGCTATACAAGTTGATGGAACCATAATACAGGCTCCATTTTTATTGCCGCCACCGTTTGTATAACAGCTATACGAGCTGCTGGAACCATTCTACGAGTGATTTTTTGAGTCTTACAGCCGCCATCCTTTATATAACAGCTATACAAGCTGTTGGAACCGTTCCCTTAGCCACCATCTTTTATATAACAGCTGTCGAAGCTGCTGGAACAATTCTACAGCCGCCATTTTGAGTCTTTTAGCAGCCATCTTTTACATAGCAGCTATACATGTTGATGGAACCATAATCGGGCATCCATTTTGACTTTTATAGCCAACATCCTTTATATAACAGCTATACAAGCTGCTGGGACCATTCTCCAGCGTCCATTTTGAGTCTTATAGCCACCATCCTTTATATATTTCGAGTCGTATAGCCGCCATCCTTTACATAACAGCTACACAAACTGCTGGAACCATAATACAGCCGCCATTTTGAGTCTTATAGCCGCTATCCTTTACATAACAGCTATACAAGTTTATGGAACCATAATCGGGCCTCCATTTTGACTCTTATAGCAACCATCCTTTATATAACAGCTATACAAGCTGCTGGAACCGTTCTTCTGCCGCCATTTTTAGTCTTATAGCCGCCATCTTTTACATAACAGCTATACAAGGTGCTGGAACCATAATACAGCCGCCATTTTGAGTCTTATGGCCGCCATCTTCTACATTACAGCTATCGAAGCTGCTGGAACCGTAATATTGCCGCCATTTTGAGTCTTATAGCAGCAATCCTTTACATAACCGCTAGACACCATCCTTTTTATAACAGCTACACAAACTGCTGGAACCATAATACAGCCGCCATTTTGAGTCTTATGGCCGCCATCTTCTACATTACAGCTATCGAAGCTGCTGGAACCGTAATATTGCCGCCATTTTGAGTCTTATAGCAGCAATCCCTTACATAACAGCTAGACAAGTTGATGGAACTACAATCGGGCCTCCATTTTGACTCTTATAGCCACCATCCTTTATATAACAGCTATACAAGCTGCTGGGACTATTTTACAGTCGCCATTTTAAGTCTCATAGCTGCCATCTTTTATATAACAGCTATACAAGCTGCTGGTACCGTTCTTCTGCCGCCATTTTGAGTCTTATAGCCACCATCTTTTACATAACAGCTATTCAAGCCGCTGGAACCATAATTCAGGCTCCATTTTTATAGCCGCCACCGTTTGTATAACAGCTATACGAGCTGCTGGAACCATTCTACGAGTGACATTTTGAGTCTTATAGCCGCCATTTTTTCTATAACAGCTATGCAAGCTGCTGGAACCATAATACAGCCGCTATTGTCGTTCTTAAAGCCTCCATCCTTTATATAACAGCTATACAA
This sequence comes from Drosophila paulistorum, assembly GCA_018152135.1. NCBI lineage: Eukaryota > Metazoa > Arthropoda > Insecta > Diptera > Drosophilidae > Drosophila > Drosophila paulistorum. The sequence goes on from JAECXG010000692.1 coordinate 1,057,238, forward strand.
GCTGTTGGAACCGTTCTTTTAGCCGCCATCTTTTATATAACAGCTGTAGAAGCTGCTGGAACCATTCTACAGCCGCTGTTTTGAGTCTTGTAGTCGCCATCCTTTACATAACAGCTATACATGTTGATGGATCCATAATCGGGCCTTCATTTTGAATTTTATAGCCACCGTCCTTTATATAACAGCTATACAAGCTGCTGGGACCATTCTACAGCGTCAATTTTGAGTCTTATAGCCGCCATCCTTTATATATTGGGTATACAAGCTGCTGCAACCGTTCAACTGCCGCCATTTTGAGTCTCATAGCCGCCATCCTTTATATAACAGCTATACAAGCTGCTGGAACCATAATACAGCCGCCATTTTGAGTCTTAAGGCAATCATCCTTTACATAACAACTATAAAAGCTGCTGGAACCGTAATACTGCCGCCATTTTGAGTCTTATAGCAGCCATCTTTTACATAAGAGATTAACAAGCTGGTGCCATCCTTTATATAATAGCTATACAACCTGCTGGAACCATTCTACAACCGCCATTTTAAGTCTTATATCCGCCATCCTTTATATATAAGATATACAAGCTGCTGGAACCATAATACAGCCGCCATTTTCGTTCTTATAGCCTCCAACCTTTATATAACAGCTATACAAGCTGCTGGGACCATTCTACAGTGTCCATTTTGAGTCTTATAGCCACCATCCTTTATTTATTTCGAGTCGTATAGCCGCCATCCTTTACATAACAGCTATACAAGCTGCTGGATCCATAATACAGGCTCCATTTTGAGTCTTAAGGCCGCCATTTTTTACATAACAGCTATCGAAGCTGCTGTAACCATAATACTGCCGCCTTTTTGAGTCTTGGAGCCGCTATCCTTTACATAACAGCTATACAAGTTTATGGAACCATAATCGGGCCTCCATTTTGACTCTTATAGCAACCATCCTTTATATAACAGCTATACAAGCTGCTGGAACCGTTCTTCTGCCGCCATTTTTAGTCTTATAGCCGCCATCTTTTACATAACAGCTATACAAGGTGCTGGAACCATAACACAGCCGCTATTTTGAGTCTTATAGCCGCCATCCTTTACATAACAGCTATCGAAGCTGCTGGAACCGTAGTATTGCCGCCATTTTGAGTCTTATAGCAGCAATCCTTTACATAACCGCTAGACAAGTTGATGGAACTACAATCGGGCCTCCATTTTGACTCTTATAGCCACCATCCTTTATATAACAGCTATACAAGCTGCTGGGACTATTTTACAGTCGCCATTTTGAGTCTCATAGCCGCCATCTTTTATATAACATCTATACAAGCTGCTGGTACTGTTCTTCTGCCGCCATTTTGAGTCTTATAGCCACCATCCTTTACATAACAGCTATAGAAGTTGCTGGAACCATAATACAAGCTCCATTTTTGTTGCCGCCCCCGTTTGTATAACGAGCTGCTGGAACCATTCTACAAGTGACATTTTGAGTCTTATAGCCGCCATTTTTTCTATAACAGCTATCGAAGTTGCTGGAACCGTAATACTGCCGCCATTTTGAGTCTTATAGCCGCTATCCTTTACATAACAGCTATACAAGTTTATGGAACCATAATCGGGCCTCCATTTTGACTCTTATAGCAACCATCCTTTATATAACAGCTATACAAGCTGCTGGAACCGTTCTTCTGCCGCCATTTTTAGTCTTATAGCCGCCATCTTTTACATAACAGCTATACAAGGTGCTGGAACCATAACACAGCCGCTATTTTGAGTCTTATAGCCGCCATCCTTTACATAACAGCTATTCAAGTTGATGGAACCGTTCTACTGCCGCTGTTTTGTGTCGTATAGCCACCATCCTTTTTATAACAGCTACACAACCTGCTGGAACCATAATTCAGCCGCCATTTTGAGTCTTATGGCCGCCATCTTCTACATTACAGCTATCGAAGCTGCTGGAACCGTAGTATTGCCGCCATTTTGAGTCTTATAGCAGCAATCCTTTACATAACCGCTAGACAAGTTGATGGAACTACAATCGGGCCTCCATTTTGACTCTTATAGCCACCATCCTTTATATAACAGCTATACAAGCTGCTGGGACTATTTTACAGTCGCCATTTTGAGTCTCATAGCCGCCATATTTTATATAACATCTATACAAGCTGCTGGTACTGTTCTTCTGCCGCCATTTTGAGTCTTATAGCCACCATCCTTTACATAACAGCTATACAAGTTGATGGAACCATAATACAGGCTCCATTTTTATAGCCGCCACCGTTTGTATAACAGCTGTACGAGCTGCTGGAACTATTCTACGAGTGACATTTTGAGTCTTATAGCCGCCATTTTTTCTATAACAGCTATACAAGCTGCTGGAACCATAAAACAGCCGCTATTGTCGTTCTTAAAGCCTCCATCCTTTATATAACAGCTATACAAGCTGTTGGAACCGTTCTTTTAGCCGCCATCTTTTATATAACAGCTGTAGAAGCTGCTGGAACCATTCTACAGCCGCTGTTTTGAGTCTTGTAGTCGCCATCCTTTACATAACAGCTATACATGTTGATGGATCCATAATCGGGCCTTCATTTTGAATTTTATAGCCACCGTCCGTTATATAACAGCTATACAAGCTGCTGGGACCATTCTACAGCGTCCATTTTGAGTCTTATAGCCGCCATCCTTTATATATTGGGTATACAAGCTGCTGCAACCGTTCAACTGCCGCCATTTTGAGTCTCATAGCCGCCATCCTTTATATAACAGCTATACAAGCTGCTGGAACCATAACACAGCCGCCATTTTGAGACTTATAGCCACCATTCTTTTTATAACAGCTATACAAGCTGCTGGAACCGTTCTACTGCCGCCATTTAGAGTCTTATGGCCGCCATCTTTTACATTACAGCTATCGAAGCTATCGAGTACAAGCTGCTGGAACCATAATACAGCCGCCATTGTCGTTCTTATAGCCGCCATCCTTTATATAACAGCTATACAAGCTGTTGAAACCGTTCTTTTAGCCGCCATATTTTATATAACAGCTGTAGAGGCTGCTGGAACCATTCTACAGCCGCCATCTTGAGTCTTATAGCCGCCATCTTTTACATAACAGCTATACAAGTTGATGGAACCGTTCTACTGCCGCCATTTTGAGTCTAATAGCCCCCATCCTTTTTATAACAGCTACACAACCATAATACAGCCGCCATTTTGAGTCTTATAGCAGCAATCCTTTACATAACAGCTATACAAGTTGATGGAACTACAATCGGGCCTCCATTTTGACTCTTATAGCCACCATCCTTTTTATAACAGCTATACAAGCTGCTGGGACCATTTTACAGTCGCCATTTTGAGTCTCATAGCCGCCATCTTTATATAACAGCTATACAAGCTGCTGGAACCGTTCTTCTGCCGCCATTTTGAGACTTTAAGCCGCCATACTTTTTATAACAGCTATACAACCTGCTGGAACAATAATACAGCCGCCATTTTGAGTCTTATAGTCGCCATCTTTTATATAACTGCTGTAGAAGCTGCTGGAAGCATTCTACAGCCGCCATTTTGACTCTTATTTCCGTTATCCTTTATATAACATCTATACAAGCTCGTGGAACCGTTCTACTGCCGCGATTTTGAGACTTAAAGCCGCCATACTTTTTATAACAGCTGTACAACCTGCTGGAACAATAATACAGCCGCCCTTTTTTACACAACAGCTATCGAAGCTGCTGGAACCGTAATACTGCCGCCATAACAGCTATACAAGTTGATGGAACCATAATCGGGCCTCCCTTTTGACTCTTATAGCCACCATCCTTTATATAACAGCTATACAAGCTGCTGGAACCATAATACAGCCGCCATTTTGAGTCTTAAGGCAATCATCCTTTACATAACAACTGTAAAAGCTGCTGGAACCGTAATACTGCCGCCATTTTGAGTCTTATAGCAGCCATATTTTACATAACAGCTATTCAAGACGCTGGAACCATAATACAGCCGCCATTTTGAGTCTTATAGCTGCCATCTTTTATATAAGAGATTAACAAGCTGGTGCCATCCTTAATATAGCAGCTATACAACCTGCTGGAACCATTCTACAACCGCCATTTTAAGTCTTATATCCGCCATCCTTTATATATAAGATATACAAGCTGCTGGAACCATAATACAGCCGCCATTTTCGTTCTTATAGCCACCATCCTTGATATAAGAGCTTAACAAGCTGGTGCCATCCTTTATAGAACAGCTATACACGCTGCTGGAACCATTCTACAACCGCCATTTTGAGTACTATAGCCGCCATCGTTTATATAACAGCTATACAAGTTGATGGAACCATAATACAGGCTCCATTTTTATTGCCGCCACCGTTTGTATAACAGCTATACGAGCTGCTGGAACCATTCTACAAGTGACATTTTGAGTCTTACAGCCGCCATTTTTTCTATAACAGCTATACAAGCTGCTGGAACCATTCTACAAGTGACATTTTGAGTCTTACAGCCGCCATTTTTTCTATAACAGCTATACAAGCTGCTGGAACCATAATACAGCCGCCATTGTCGTTCTTATAGCCGCCATCCTTTACATAACAGCTATGCAAGCTGTTGGAACAGTTCCCTTAGCCACCATCTTTTATCTAACAGCTGTAGAAGCTGCTGGAACCATTCTACAGCCGCCATTTTGATGGAACCATAATCGGGCATCCATTTTGAATCTTATAGCAACCATCCTTTATATAACAGCTATACAAGCTGTTGGAACCGTTCTTCTGCCGCCATTTTTAGTCTTATTGCCGCCATCTTTTACATAACAGCTATACAAGGTGCTGGAACCATAATACAGCCGCCATTTTGAGTCTTATAGCTGCCATCCTTTACATAACAGATATACAAGTTGATGGAACCATAATACAGGCTCCATTTTTATTGCCGCCACCGTTTGTATAACAGCTATACGCGCTGCTGGAACCATTCTAGAAGTGACATTTTGAGTCTTACAACCGCCATTTTTTCTATAACAGCTATACAAGCTGCTGGAACCATAATACAGCCGCCATTGTCGTTCTTATAGCCGCCATCCTTTATATAACAGCTATACAAGCTGTTGGAACAGTTCCCTTAGCCACCATCTTTTATATAACAGCTGTAGAAGCTGCTGGAACCATTCTACAGCCGCCATTTTGATGGAACCATAATCGGGCCTCCATTTTGAATCTTATAGCAACCATCCTTTATATAACAGCTATACAAGCTGCTGGAACCGTTCTTCTGCCGCCATTTTTAGTCTTATTGCCGCCATCTTTTACATAACAGCTATACAAGGTGCTGGAACCATAATACAGCCGCCATTTTGAGTCTTATACACAAGTTGAAGGGACCATTTTACATATAACAGCTATACAAGTTGAAGGGACCATTTTACATATAACAGCTATACAAGCTGCTAGAACCGTTCTTCTGCCGCCATTTTGAGTCTTATAGCTGCCATCCTTTACATAACAGATATACAAGTTGATGGAACCATAATACAGGCTCCATTTTTATTGCCGCCACCGTTTGTATAACAGCTATACGAGCTGCTGGAACCATTCTAGAAGTGACATTTTGAGTCTTACAGCCGCCATTTTTTCTATAACAGCTATACAATCTGCTGGAACCATAATACAGCCGCCATTGTCGTTCTTATAGCCGCCATCCTTTATATAACAGCTATACAAGCTGTTGGAACAGTTCCCTTAGCCACCATCTTTTATATAACAGCTGTAGAAGCTGCTGGAACCATTCTACAGCCGCCATTTTGATGGAACCATAATCGGGCCTCCATTTTGAATCTTATAGCAACCATCCTTTATATAACAGCTATACAAGCTGCTGGAACCGTTCTTCTGCCGCCATTTTTAGTATTATTGCCGCCATCTTTTACATAACAGCTATACAAGGTGCTGGAACCATAATACAGCCGCCATTTTGAGTCTTATAGCCGCCATCCTTTACATGACAGCTATACAAGTTGATGGAACCGTTCTACTGCCGCCGTTTTGTGTCGTATAGCCACCATCCTTTTTATAACAGCTACACAACCTGCTGGATCCATAATACAGCCACCATATTGAGTCGTATAGCCGCCATCGTTTCTATAACAAATATACGAGCTGCTGGAACCATTCTACAAGCGACATTTTGAGTCTTGTAGCCGCCATCCTTTACATAACAGCTATACAAGCTGCTGGAACCATAATACAGCCACCATTTTGAGTGTTATAGCCACCATTCTTTACATAACAGCTATACAAGTTGATGGAACCATAATCGAGCCTCCGTTTTGACTCTTATAGCCACCATTCTTTTTATAACAGCTATACAAGCTGCTGGGACCATTTCACAGACGCCGTTTTGAGTCTTATAGCCGCCATCTTTAATATAAGAGCTTAACAAGCTGGTGCCATCCTTTACAGATATACACGCTGCTGGAACCATTCTACTATCGCCATTTTGAGTATTATAGCCGCCATTCTTTATATATTGGGTATACAAGCTGCTGGAACCGTTCTACTGCCGCCATTTTGAGTCTCAAAGCCGCCATCCTTTACATAACAGCTATTCAAGCTGCTGGAACCATAACACAGCCGCCATTTTGAGTCTTATAGCCACCATTCTTTTTATAACAACTATACAAGCTGCTGGGACCATTTCACAGACGCCGTTTTGAGTCTTATAGCCGCCATTTTTTATATAAGATCTTAACAAGCTGGTGCCATTCTTTATATAACAGCTATACAAGCTGCTGGAACCATTCTACAACCGCCATTTTGAGTATTATAGCCGCCATCCTTTATATATTGGGTATACAAGCTGCTGGAACCGTTCTACTGCCGCCATTTTGAGTCTCATAGCCGCCATCCTTTATATAACAGCTACACAAGCTGCTGGAACCCTAACACAGGCGCCATTTTCGTTCTTATAGCCGCCATCCTTTATATAACAGCTATACAAGCTGTTGGAACCGTTCTTTTAGCCGCCATCTTTTATAAAACAGCTGTAGAAGCTGCTGGAACCATTCTACAGCCGATATTTTGAGTCTTATAGCCGCCATCTTTCACATAACAGCTATACAAGTTGATGGAACCGTTCTACTGCCGCCATTTTGAGTCTTATAGCTACCATCCTTTTTATAACAGCTACACAACCTGCTGGAAGCATAATACTGCCGCCATTTTGAGTCTTATAGCCGCCATCCATTACATAACAGCAATACAAGTTGATGGAACCGTTCTACTGCCGCCATTTTGAGTCTTATTGCCACCATCCTTTTTATAACATCTACACAACCTGCTGGAACCATAATACAGCCGCCATTTTGAGTCTTATGGCCGCCATCTTCTACATTACAGCTATCGAAGCTGGAAGCGTAATATTGCCGCCATTTTGAGTCTTACAGCAGCAATCCTTTACATAACAGCTAAACAAGTTGATGGAACTACAATCGGGCCTCCATTTTGACTCTTATAGCCACCATCCTTTATACACATCCTTTATACAAGCTGCTGGGACTATTTTACAGTCGCCATTTTGAGTTTCATAGCCGCCATCTTTTATATAAAAGCTATACAAGTTGATGGAACCATAATACAGGCTCCATTTTTATAGCCGCCACCGTTTGTATAACAGCTATACGAGCTGCTGGAACCATTCTACGAGCGACATTTTGAGTCTTATAGCCGCCATTTTTTCTATAACAGCTATACAAGCTGCTGGAACCATAATACAGCCGCCATTGTCTTTCTTATAGCCGCCATCCTTTATATAACAGCTATACAAGCTGTTGGAACCGTTCTTTTAGCCGCCATCTTTTTAATAACAGCTGTAGAAGCTGCTGGAACCATTCTACAGCCGCTGTTTTAAGTCTTGTAGTCGCCATCCTTTACATAACAGCTATACATGTTGATGGATCCATAGTCGGGCCTTCATTTTGAATTTCATGGCCACCGTCCTTTATATAACAGCTATACAAGCTGCTGGGACCATTCTACAGCGTCCATTTTGAGTCTTATAGCCACCATCCTTTATATATTTCGAGTCGTATAGCCGCCATCCATTACATAACAGCTATACAAGCTGCTGGAACCATAATACAGCCGCCATTTTGAGTCTTAAGGCCGCTATTTTTTCCATAACAGCTATCGAAACTGCTGGAACCGTAATACTGCCGCCATTTTAAGTATTTTAGCCGCTATCCTTTACATAACAGCTATACAAGTTTATGGAACCATAATCGGGCCTCCATTTTGACTCTTGTAGCCGCCATATTTTACATAACAGATATACAAGCTGCTGGAACCATAATACAACCGCCATTTTGTGTCTTATAGCCGCCATCCTTTATATAAAGTCTATTCAAGTTGCTGGAACCATAATACAGCCGCCATTTTGGTTCTTTTAACCGCCAACTTTTATAAAACAGCTTTACAAGCTGCTGGAACC